>LR753359.1:421148-552313 GCA_902729485.2 Mus minutoides | reverse complement strand
TAACAAAGAGGGCCCAGAGACAGTATCCAAATTAATAAAATCAGAGATATAACAACAGAAACTGAAGAAATTCAAAAATATCATCAGATCATACTACAAAAGCCTATACTCAACAAATCTCAAAAATCTGGAAGAAATGGACAGGTTTCAAGACAGATACCAAATACCACAGTTAATTAAGGATCAGATAAACCATCTAAACAATCCCATAACCCCTAAAGTAATAGAAGCTTCTTCACCCACTCCAGTGAAGTCTGTGTGTTGAGGTCAAAAGGCCTGGAGGCAATCATGAGGCAAAGAGTTTCAAGGAAAATCAGCCTCCTGGAACCTTGGCATTCTCATAACCCATATACTCATACCATATCCCCGTTTTAGTATGATATATGCTCTCTTTCAGTATGATGGATAAAATTAACTCAAACAAATCAGTAGCCTCCCTCTGCTCAAAGGATAAATAAGCTGAGAAAGAAATTAGGGAAATGACACTCATCCCAATAATATAAAATACCCCGGTTGTGACTCTAACCAAACAAATGAAAGAACTGTATGATAAGAACTTCAAGTGTCTGAAGAAAGAATTTGAAGAATATCTCAGAAGATGGAAAGACCACCCTTGCTTGATTGTCAGAATTACTATAATAAAATTGGCCATCTTGCCAAAAGCAATCTACAGATTCATTGAAATCCCCACCAAAATTCCAACTCAATTCTTTACAGAGCTAGAAAAAACAATTCTCATATTCAGTTGGAATAACAAAAAAACACAGGATAGTGAAAACTATTCTCAACAACAAAAGAACTTCTGGAGGAATCAGCATCCCTGACCTCAAGACGTACTAAAGAGCAATGGTGATAAAAACTGCATGGTATTAGTGGAGTGACAGGCAGGTAGATCAATGGAATAGAATTGAAGACCCAGAAATGAACCCACACACCTATGGTCACTTGATCTTTGACAAAGTAGCTAAAACCATCCAGTAGAAAAAAAAAGGCAGCATCTTTAACCAATGTTGCTGGTACAACTGTCAGTCAGAAATTCACAGGTAAATGGGGGGAACTTGAAAATATTATCCTGAGTGAGGTAACCCATTCACAAATAAACAAGGTATGTACTTATCAGAAGTTCAGAATAGCCAAGATACAATTCACAGACCATATGAAGGGCAAGAAGAAGGAAGACAAAATGTGGATGCTTCAGTGCTCCTTAAAAGGGAGAACAAACTACTCACAGGAGAAAATATAGAGACAAGGTGTGGAGGATAGACTGAAGGAAAGGCCTTCCAAAGACTGCCCCATCACATATACAGTTGCCAAACCTGGATGCTATTGCAGATGGCAGGAAGTGCTTGCTGGCAGGAGCCTGACATGGCTGTTTCCTGAGAGACTGCCAGAGACTCACATACAGTGGTGGATGCTCACAGCCAAGCATTGGAATGAGCACTGGTTCCCGTTGGAGGAGTTGGAGAAGGGACTGAAGTAGCTGAGGGAGTTTGCAGGCCCATGGGGGGGAGAAACAGTGTCAACTGTCCAGATCCCCCAGAACTCTCCAGGACTGGACCACCAACCAAAGACTAGACATGGAGGGGCCCATGGCTCAGGTAGCATGTGTGGCAAAGCATGGCCTTGCTGGACATTAGTGTGAGGATTGGCCCTTGTGCTTGAGGGTGTTCAATGCCCCATTGTAGGGAAATGCCTGGGCAGGAAGTTAGGAGTGGATGGGTGGGTGGGTGGTGGAGCACCCTCATAGAGGCCGGGAGAGGGGGAATAGGATAAGGTTTTCTGGAAGGGAGAACTGGAAGGGGATAACATTTAAAGTGTAATAAAGAAAATAACCAATAAAAAAAAAGAAGTAAAAACATAGACAATAAGGAGAAAAGATATTTATTGGCTGCTATTAAGTGGCAGAAATTTATAGTATCTAGTCTGGTCTTCTGAAGATAGCGTTGGTTGCCAGTAATAGTGATATTTACCAAGTTTTTTTTTTTTTTTTTAAATTTTATGAGAGTGTAGAATTAAGGATATTCAGTCAAGAGAAATAAGGAAAAGAGATAGAAGCTATTTCTTGGATCTCTGTATGACTCAGCAGGAAAAAAAAAGTGAGTCTGTTATGGAAGGGCTTTCCTGTGTCTTTATTGCTTGTTTTGCTTTGAACATATTTTATCCATTAGTATTTACCAGCTTATCAAAATTAGTCACATGGACAGAGAAGAGACCGTATCTAGCTGAGAATTCCCACTCAGATGGGGTTTTGTGTACTTAATCCACTCTGGGGATTAAGCTTGCATACTTAAGGAGTTACTGATGGGACAGCTCCCATGTAACTGCATCATTAAGAGGTATTTTATCTATTATTGCTCTCTGACTGCAACTTTAGACTGAATAGTGCCACAATTTGACTTTATTCTATTATAGAGGAGCAAACAGCAGTTTCGATAGAGCAAGCACCACTTGGCTTTTATAGCCTACATTTTTCATGCCGTAAATCCTGACACTTTACAATCATTAAGGATATATAAGAAGACTTGCCTCCCAAATGTCTTTTCAGAGCACAACCTGGACTATAAAACAAGTCACCACAGATGTCATACACTCAGGCACACTTCTCCACAGGCTCAAACTAGCCCTTCTGAATAAATCATTTCAGATAAGAAAGTCATAGGCCATGTGCATGGACTGTTTTGTTCCTTTGATCAACGTGGCTGTTGCTTCCCAATTGCTCACCTTCCTTCAAATTACAGTTGTCCTCTTTTTCAGCTAATTAATAATGTAAGTGCATAGGACTCAAACGAGATGGTTCCATTGCAATTGCTAGGATCCAGCTAGTTTCTGCACTGGGATTATGGAAGCCTCTACTAAGGTAGGCTTTTCTCTCCTAGCATGACACTAAGGAATCTAAGAAGACTATGATTAGATCCCATGAATTTCCCTGCAGTTGCCATGGGACCCTCTTATTATCATCCTGTCTACCCTGCACTTGGGCCCTTGTGTGTGAGGGTAGTGATGATGACATGTAGAACTGTTTGGGCTGGACAGGCAGGAGGAAAACTAATAGTCACAGATTGAATTTTTCTACACTGGAAGTACAACTTCCTTCAAGATACGGGACTGGTCCTCTGGAGGAAATGAAACTAAGATTGATGGGGCTCTAGCCACATACCTTCCAAACTCATGCAGTTCTGGTCTTGAAGTGGATCACATGATATTTCTTCTTCCCTAACATTTAAGCATTAGTCACCAGAACAGCAGACATAGGAGGGCCATATTCAGAAGTAACCATACCTGCCAAAGACTGGGGTCACATTTGAGGTATGAGTTCTGAGTGCTTACTGAGTCTTGGCAACATGTTTAGCTATTGTGCTTCATGCCATTTTTTAGTTAGTTTCATTTCTCCAACAACCTTGGGAAGTAAGAAATATACTTGGAGTGGTTCAACAATTATATTTCTTTAACCCAAGTTCTTTTCAAGGGTGGTTTCCTTTCCTGTCAAAAACAGAGGATAAAAGCTCAAATTACAGCTTTCCTTTTCCTTCTGGCAGTTTTAATTCTATACATTTTTCAATCAAGAATCCTTTATTTTCCTCTTGATACTATCTCTTTTGTTGTGCCAGCAAATATTCATGAATTCTCAAAAGACTACCAAGGAGCTGAATCCAATGCAATTGAATTAGAGTCTCTTTATTCAAGCTTGGGCCACATCACAATCTCAGATGCAGGAGAATGGGGAGGGGCGGCCTTAAGCTTAGTTCTAGGTAAGCATTTCTAGGGACTAGAAGGGGGTTTCTAGCCTGGCACGCATCTGAAGGGGGGCAATTGTGGCCTTTAACATAATAGGCTGGTGCTGAGGGCCAAATCATAAACTTAACTTCTACGTTTCTCCTGATTGTTGGTTGTTAGGAAATAAAGTGCCAGGGGCAGGCTTGTAACCTGGGGGTGCAGATTTGTTGGGTAATAAGCTGGAAACTGGTGTTAGATGTAGGTTTTGTTATGTGTTTGTGGCTGGGGAGGGCAGATAACTGGAAAACTAGTGAGAGACATAGATCTTCTTGGGAGATAGCCTGTAAACTGGTACATTAGTTAACTTCAGTTGAATCTTTGGTCAGGTTCTCTAAGATGGAATATGAGCCAAAAATATTTGGTCTTTCATTTAATATAACTATTTGAACTCCTATTTTCTGATATTTATCTTTATTCAGAAAGAAATGTAATATACCTTACATAGAAATCAGTATTTATTTTCTGTATAAACCCAGATATTCGTTTTGTTAGGGATAGCAGTTTATATGACCTGCTCTTAACAACTCAAGTCTTGTGTTTCAAAGCAACATAGGAAAGTAACATAGGAAACACATAAAAGAATGAGTATGTTTATGTTATAATAAAACTTTATTTGCAGAAACAAGATGGTTTTACAGTGATGAACCCTACATTTAGCTGGATTTAACATGCACACAGAAACTGGAAAATTAGCAGGGACATAATGGAATAAAAGAAGTTTGAATCTTAATTACTTTCTGGAATCAATACTAATGTATTTATTTTCCTCAAATTTAGTTATATTGTCTGTGAAATGAAACTAATAATATTTTCAAGTATTACTGAGAACAAAAGAAAGTTTCTAGGGTGAGTGAATGAGGGAACAGGAAGTATAGGCATGTGAGGCAAGGGAGAAATATGGGAGACCAAAAGGAAAACACAGCAATAAAGACACAGGAGAGCCCTCTATAAACTGTCTTTCATGAGCTTTCAGCAGCTGCTTGCTGTGCCTCTTTAAATTATGATGTGTGCATATCTTCTGTTCAATGCAATGCATCAGAAGGTTTTGATATGCATAAAAATTTTTTGGATTGTGATTAAGAATCATGGATTTATTTTTTCTAACTCTATGGCTATTGTTCTGTGAACCCTGACAGCATCTTGTGTGTCAACCTGTGTCAATCATGATGGGTGGATATAAAATGTCAGATGTGTAAAATAAATGTTTTGGACTTAAAAGAGTAAATAAATGTTGCTTTGGGAGAACAAAGAAAGTTTTCAATGAAGTCTTTCAGTTTAGTGAAAAGTGATTATACTAGGTACCCTAATTTCCTTTCTGTGAATTCTGTGCTGTAATAAAAACAATTTGAGAAGGAAATGGTTTATTTGGCTTATAGGATATAATATATATATATATATATATATATATATATATATATATATATATATATATTCTACCATCAAGGGAAATCATGGCAAGAAGTCAAGTAAGGAGATATAATCAAATCAGAGGATATGTAGGAATGCAAGGTATTGATTAATGTTTCCTGATTGGTTACCATTATTATATAGTTCAAGCCCACCATCCCAGGAGTAGCTCCAGCTAACTTCAGCTAACCAGGCCCTTCTACATTAATTATTAATCATTAATCAAGGAAGCATCCCACAGATATAGTAATGAACTAGTCTGAGAGCAATAACTCAAATGAGATTCCATTTTCTCAGGTATGTCTAGATTTCTGTCAGGTAGGTGACAAAAATTATAAAATTCTACCCTTTGTCATCTTTGGCACACAAACAGAACACTTAATTAATTAATTTATTGATTAGATAATTAGTTATTTCTTTTCTAATAATCCTAAAGAAAAAAGTTAAAAGTTTGTGTTTTCCTTGTATTTTCTGACTATAAGACCTAATTATATTTTCCCACACTTTTCTGAACATGAGGCCTAATTACATTTTTCCAGACATTAGTTATATAAGAAAATAGTACTCCCATTACTGGTTTAAACCTCTATGTGTACAATTTTCCACTGTACTAATGAACTGACATACACTGGCTTTTGAAGTAATAGAGAATACACTGAATAAAATAGACTAGATTCATATCTTCAAGAGTCCAAATAGAGCACAAGTTGAATATTACCTAATACAAAATCTGAAGGTAGAAATGCTCTAAAATGTGAAATTTCCTCACCTGAACTTGTCTAAAAGATCATGGTAAAAGTGTAGTCATTCGAGTTTGGGCAGATCAGCTCACAGACTGAATAGGGTGAGCAGTAGACTGCAGAAGCAACATAGCTTCTAGGACAGATAGAAGCCACACATCTTCTGGGACAGACCCCTGTTTCTGGCTGCAGAAATCTGGGTACCTTCCCCACCAGAGGAGAGGTGGCCACCAGAGAAGGTAAGGGAGCCATCTTGTCTACCGGGTCCCTCTGAGACCAGTCTGCGCAAATCAGCTTGTGGACTGCAAAGGGTGAGCAAGCAGACTCAGGAGCAACACAGCTTCTGGGACAGGCAGAAGCCACACAGCTTCCTGGACAGACCCCTGTTTTGGGCTCTAGACATCTGAGCACCACCCTACCAGAGAAGAGGTAACCACCTGGGAAGGCACTGACCTCCAGAGCAGGTAAGGGAACCATCTTGTGTCTTGGGTCCCTCAGAGACCACCAGTATATGCAGGTGAGCATTCAGACTGCAGAGGCAACCCATCTCCTGGGACAGGCCCTGTTTTGAGCCTTCATCACCAACCAGGTGGCAAGTCTAAATGCCAGATCTCTGTGCACCTTCCCTGCAAGAGGAGGGCTTGCCTGAAGAGAATACTCTGACCACTGAGACTCAGAAGAGAGCAGGACTCCCAGGACAGCTGACAGAGGCTAACAGAATCACAGGAGGAAAAGGCTCCAGCCAGAGACAACTATAACTCCCAGGACAGATGACAGAGGCTAACAGAATCACATGAGGAACAGGGTCCAGCCAGAGACAACTATAACAACTAACTACAGAGATTACCAAATGTCAAAAGGCAAACATAAGAATCTTACAACAGAAACCAAGGCTACTCACCATCATCAGAACCCAGCACTCCCAACTCAGCCAGTCCTGGATACCCCAACACACCTGAAAAGCAAGATTCAGATTCAAAATCATATTTCATGATGCTGGTAGAGGACCTTAAGAAGGGCTTTAATAACTCCCTTAAAGAAATATAGGAGAACACTGCTAAACAGGTAGAAGTCCTTAAAGAATCCTAGGAAAACACTGCTAAACAGTAGAAGTCCTTAAAGAGGAAAAACTAAAATCCCATAAAGAGTTACATTAAAACACAACCAAACAGTTGATGGATTGAACAAAACTATCCAAGACCTTAAAAGGGAAATAGAAACAATAAAGAAAACTCAAAGGGAGAAAACTCTGGAGATAGAAACACTAGAAAAGAAATAAGGAACTATAGATGTGAGCATCAGCAATATAATACAGGAGATGGAAGAGAGAATCTCAGGTGCAGAAGATTCCATAGAGAACATGGGCACAACAATCAAAGAAAATGCAAAATGCAAAAAGATCCTAACTCAAAACATCCAGAAAATCCAGGGCACAATGAGAAGACCAAACCTACAGAAAATTGGGGTAGATGAGAATGAAGATTCTCAACTTACAGGGCCAGCAAATATCTTCAACAAAATTATAGAAGAAAACTTTCCAAAACTAAAGAAATAGATGCCCATAAACATACAAGAAGCCTACAGAACTCCAAATAGACTGGAGCAGAAAAGAAATTCCTCTGGACACATAATAATCAGAACAACAAATACACTAAATAAAGACAGAATGTTAAAAGCATTAAGGGGAAAAGGTCAAGTAACATATAAAGGCAGGCCTATTAGAATTACACCAGACTTCTCACCAGAGACAATGAGAGCCAGAAGATCCTGGACAGATGTTATACAGACCCTAAGAGAACACAAATACCACCCCTGGCTGCTATGCCCAGCAAAACCCTCAATTACCTTAGATGGAGAAACCAAAGTATTCCATGACAAAAACAAATTCACACAATATCTTTCCATGAATCCAGCGTTCAAAGGATAATAACAGGAAAACACCAAGTCAAGGACTGAAACTACACCCAAGAAAAAGCCAGAAAATAATCCTTCAACAAACCTAAAAGAAGACAGGGGCAAGAACAGAATCCCAACTTTAACAACAAAAATAAAAGGACAAAACAATTACCTTTCTTTAATTTTTCTTAACATCAATGGACTCAATTCCCCAATAAAAAGACATAGACTAATAGACTGGCTACAAAAACAGGACCCAACATGTTACTGCTTATAGGAAACACACCTCAGGGAAAAAAACAGACACTACCTCAGAGTAAAAGGCTGGAAAACAATTTTCCAAGCAAATGATCCAAGAAAACAAGGTGGAGTAGCTATTCTAATATCTAATGAAATTGACTTTCAACCAAAAGTTATTAAAAAAGACAAGGAGGGGCACTTCATACTCATCAAAAGAAATATCTACTAAGATGAACTCTCAATTCTGAATATCTACGCCCAAATTCAAAAGCAGCCACATTCATTAAAGAAACTGTAGTAAAGCTCAAAGCACACATTGCAACTCACACAATAATAGTGGGAGACTTCAACACCCCAGTCTCACCATTGGACATACCCTGGAAACAGAAATTAAACAGAGACACATGGACAATAACAGAAATTATGAAACAAATGGATTTAAAAGATATCTACTGAACATTTTATCCTAAAACAAAAGGATATACCTTCTTCTCAGCGCCATGTGGTACCTCCTACAAAATTGACCATAAAATCGGTCACAAAATATGCCTCAACAGATACAAAAATATTGAAATTATCCCATGCATCCTATCAGATCACCATGGACTAAGGCTGATCTTCAATAACAGCATAAATAATAGAAAGCCAGCATTCATGTGGAAGGTGAAGAACACTCACCCCAATGACAGCTTGTTCATGGAAGAAATAAAGAAATTAAACACTTTTTAGAGTTTAATGAAAATGAAGCCACAACATACCCAAACTTATGGGGACACAATAAAGGCATTTCTTTAAGTCTTTTTTTTTTTTAGATAATTTCTTAATTTACATTTCAAATGCTTTCCCGAAAATCCCCTCCCCTCCCCCTCCCTGCTCCCCTGCCCACCCACTCCTACTTCTTGGCCCTGGCATTCCCCTGTATTGGGGCATAAAAAGATTGCAGTACCAAGGGGCCTCTCGTCCCAATGATGGCCAACTAGGCCATCTTCTGCTACATGTGGAGCTAGAGACACGAGTTCTGGCAGTTCTGATTAGTTCATATTGTTGTTCCTCTTCTATGGTTGCAGACCCCTTCAGCTCCTGGGGTTCTATCTCTAAGAGGAAAACTTATAGCCCTGAGTGCCTCCAATAAGAAAGACAGCATACACTAGCAGCCTGACAGTACACCTAGAAGCTCTAGAACTAAAGGAAGCAAATTCACCCAAAAGGAGAAGACTGCAAGAAATAATCAAACTCAGGACTTAAATCAACAAAGTGGAAACAGAAAATAACTATTCAAAAAATCTAACAAACTATGAGTTGGTTCTTTGAGAAAATCAACAAGATGGATAAAGCCTTAGCCAGACTAACTAGTGGACACAGGGTCAGTATTTTAATTAACCAAATAAGAAATGAAAAAGGAGACATAAAGTGAGGAAATCCAAAACACCATCAGATCCTACTACAAAAGGCTATACTCAACAAAACTGGAAATCCTGGATCAAATGGACAACTTCCTAGACAGATAACAGGTACCAAAGTTAAATCAGGATTAGAATAATGATCTTAACAGACCCATTTCCTCTAAAGAAATTGAAGCAGTCATCAATAATATCCCAACCAAAAAAAGCCCAGGACCAGATGGGTTTAGTACAGAATTCTATCAGACCTTCAAAAAAGACCTAATTCCAACTCTCCTCAAACTATTATACAAAATAGAAACAGAATGTACTCCACTCAATTCATTCTATGAAGCCACAGTTACTCTGATACACAAACCACACAAAGATCCAAGAAAGAAAGAGAACTTCAGACCAATTTCTCTAATGAATATCAACATAAAATACCGAATAAAATTCTTGCAAACCGAATCTAAGAACACATCAAAACGATCATCCATCATGACTTCATCCCAGGGATTCAGGGATTGTTTAATATATAGAAATCCAACATAATCCACTATATAAACAAACACAAAGACAAAAACCACATGATCATCTCCTTAGATGCTAAGACAACATACAACACCCATTCATGAGAAAAAGTCTTGGAAAGATCAGGAATTCAATGCCCATACCTAAACATAATAAAAGCAATCTATAGCAAACCAGTAGCCAACATCAAAGGAAATGGAGAGAAACTGGAAGCAATCCCACTAAAATCAGGGACTGGACAAGGTTGCCCACTTTCTCCCTACCTATTCAATATAGTACTTGAAGTCCTAGCCAGAGCAATTCGACAACAAAAGGAGATCAAGGGGATACAAATTGAAAAGGAAGAAGTCAAAATATCACTATTTGCAGATGATATGATAGTATATATAAGTGACCCTAAAAATTCCACCAGAGAAATCCTAAACCTGATAAACACTTTCAGTGCAGTAGCTGGATGTAAATTAACTCAAAAAATCAATGGCCCTTCTCTACACAAAAGATAAACTGGCTGAGAAAGAAATTAGGAAACAACACCATTCACAATAGTCACAAATAATATAAAATACCTTGGAGTGACTCTAACTAAGGAAGTGAAAAGCTGTAAGATAAGAACTTTAATTCTCAGAAGATGGAAATAGCTCCCATGCTCATGGATTGGCAGGATTAATATAGTCAAAATGGCTATCCTGCTGAAAGCAATCTTCAGATTCAATGCAATCTCCATCAAAATTCCAACTCAATTCTTCACTGAGTTAGAAAGGGCAATTTGCAAATTAATCTGTAATAACAAAAACCTAAGATATCAAAACTATCCTCAACAATAAAAGAACCTCTGGTGGAATCACCATCCCCCACTTTAAGCTGTACTACAGAGCAATTGTGATAAAAACTGCATAGTACTCCTAAAGAGACAGACAGATAGATAAATGGAATAGAAATGAAGACCCAGGAATGAACCCACTCTCCTATGGTCACTTGATCTTTGACACGGTATCTAAAACACACCAGTGAAAAAAGATAGCATTTTCAACAAATGGTGCTGGCACAACTGGTGGCTATCATGTAAGAATGCAAATTGATCTATTCTTATCTCCTTGTACAAAGCTCAAGTCTAAGTGGATCAACTAACTCCACATAAAACCAGAGACACTGAATTTTATAAAGGAGAAAGTGGGGAAAGCCTTGAAAATATGGGCACAGGGGAAAAAATCCTAAACAGAACAGCAATGGCTTTTGCTTTAAGATCAAAAGTTGACAAATGAGACCTCATGAAATTGCAAAGGCTCTGTAAGGCAAAAGACACTGTCAATAAGACAAAAAGGCCACCAAATTTTTGNGGAAGATTTTGCCTTTGATGAGTATGAAGTGCCCCTCTTTGTCTCTTTTGATAATTTTGGGTTGAAAGTCTATTTTATTCGATATTAGAATGGCTACCCCAGCTTTTTTCTTTGGGCCGTTTGCTTGGAATATTGTTTTCCAGCCTTTCACTCTGAGGTAGTGTCTGTCGTTTTTCCTGAGGTGTGTTTCTTGTAGACACCAAAATGTCGGGTCCTGTTTGTGTAGCCAGTCTGATAGTCTATGTCTCTTTATCGGAGAATTGAGACCATTGATATTAAGCGATATTAAGGAACAGTAATTGTGGCTTCCTGTCATTTTTGTTTTTAGAGTTGGGATTCTGTTCTTGTGACTGTCTTCTTTTAGGTTTGTTGAAGGATTACTTTCTTGCTTTCTCTAGGGCAGAGTTTCCATCCTTGTATTGGTGTTTTTCTGTTATTATCCTTTGAAGGGCTGGATTTGTGGAAAGATATTGTGTGAATTTGAATTTGTCGTGGAATACTTTGGTTTCTCAGTCTATGGTAAATGAGAGTTTTGCTGGGTATAGTAGTCTGGGCTGGCACTTGTGTTCTCTTAGCGCTGGAGCGGAGCGTGTGGACCGGAAGGGAAGGGGTCCATTCTCTGCCCTCCGAGCAGGGCGGGGACTCAGGAGGGTAAGGGAAAATTTCTGGATAACATGTGAAATGTAAATGAAGAAAATATCTAATAAAGAGAAAAAAAAACCAAAAACAACAAAAACAATGTTCAACATCCTTAATCGTCAGGGAAATGCAAATCAAAACAACCCTGAGATTACACCTCACACCCGTCAGAATGACTAAGATCAGAAATTCAGGTGACAGCAGATGCTGGTGAGGATGTGGAGAAGAGGAACACTCCTCCATTGCTGGTGGGATTGCAAGCTGGTACAACCACTCCGGATATCAGCCTTGAGGTTCCTCAGAAAATTGGACATAGTACTACCAGAAGATCCAGCAACACCTCTCTTGGGTATATACCCAGAAGATATTCCAACTGGTAATAAGGGCACATGCTCCACCATATTCATAGCAGCCTTTTTTTTAATAGCCAGAAGCTGGAAAGAACCCAGATGTCCCTCAACAGAGGAATGGATACAAAAAAATTGGTACATTTACACAACGGAGTATTACTCAGCTATTAAAAACAATGAATTTATGAAAATCTTGGGCAAATGGATGTATCTGGAGGGTATCATCCTTAGTGAGGTAACCCAATCACAAAAGAAGTCACTTGATATGTACTCACTGATAAGTTGATATTAGCCCAGAAACTTAGAATACCCAAGCTACATTTTGCAAAACACAAGCAAATCTAAAAGAACTAAGACCAAAGTGTGGATACTTCATTCCTTCTTAGAATAGAGAACAAACCACCCATGAAAGGAGTTACAGAGACAAACTTTGGAGCTAAGATGAAAGGATGGACCATCCAGAGATTACCCCACCTGGGGATCCATCCTATAATCAGCCACCAAATGCAGACATTATGGCATATGCCAGCATGATTTTGCTGAAAGGACACTCATATAGCTATCTCCAGTGAGGCTATGCCAGTGTCTGGCAAATACAGAAGGGAATTGCTTATAGTCATCTATAGGATGGAGCACAGGGTCCCCAATGGAGGAGCTAGAAAAATTACCCAAGGAGCTGTAGGGATCTACAATCCTGTAGGTGGAACTACAATATGAACTAACCAGTACCCCCAGAGCTCATGTCTCTAGATGCAAATGTAGCAGAAGATGGCCTAGCTGGCCATCATTGGCAAGAGAGGCCCCTTGGTCTTACAAACTTTATATGTCCAAGTACAGTGGAATGCCAGGGCCAAGAATTTGGAATGAGCAGGTAGGGGATCTGGGCAGGGTGGGGTGTGGTGTTATAGGCATCTTTCAGGATTGCATTTGAAAGGTAAATAAAGAAAATATCAAATAAAAAATGTAGTCATGCCAAAAAATGTTGTATACTTTTGTATATACTTTACATGTACACATGTGTACTTTCTGCCTAGTTGTATGTAAATGCAAATATTATAATTTTTTAAAAACTCAGGTGAGAGCAGCTGCTGGTGAAGATGTGGAGAAAGAGGAATACTCCTCCATTGCTGGTGGGATTGCAAGCTGGTACAACCACTATGAAAATCACTTTGGCATTTCCTCAGAAAATTGGACAGAGTACTACCCTATGACCCAGCAATACCACTCCTGGGCATATACTCAGAAGATGCGCCAACATGTAATAAGGACACATGCTCCACTATGTTCAAAGCAGCCTTATTTGTAATATCCAGGAGCTGTAAAGAACCCAGATGTCCTTTAACAGAGGAATGAATACAGAAAATGTGGTACATTTACACAATGGAGTACTACTCAGTTATTAAATATGATGAATCTCGAAATTCTCAGGCAAATGGATAGAACTTGAAAGTATCATCCTGAGTGAGGTAAGCCAGTCACAAAAGGACACACAAGGTAAGTACTCACTGATAAGTGGATGTTACCCCAAAAGATCCAAATAACCAGACCACATGAAGGTCAAGAAAAAAGACCAAAGTGCGGGTGCTTCAGTCCTTCTTAGAAGGAGAACAAAATACTTTCAGGAGCAAATATGGAGATAAGGTGTGGAGCAAAGACTGAAGAAAAGGCCATCGAGAGACAGTCCCTCCTGAGGATTTATTCCATATACAGTCACCAAACCCAGATACTATTTTATATGCCAAGAAGTGCATGCTGAAAGGAGCCTGATAGAGCTGTCACCTGAGAGGCCCTGCCAGAGCCTTACAAATACAAAGGCAGATGCTCTCAACCAACCATTGGACTGAGTGTGGGGTCCCCGATAGAGGAGTTAGAGATAGGACTGAAGGAACTGATGAGGTTTGCAACTCCAGAGGAAGAACAACAATATGAACCAACTAGACCCCCAGAGCTCCCAGGGACTAAGCCATCAACAAAGGAGTACACATGGCTCCAGCTGCATATATAGAGAGGATGGCCTTGTCATGCATCAATGAGAGGAAAGGTCCTTGGTCCTATGAAGGCTCGATAGATGCCCAAGTGTAGGGGAATCGAGGGTGGGGAGGTATGTTTGGGTGGAGGAACACCATTATAGAAGCAGCAGGAGGGAGGATGGGATAGGGGGTTTCTGGCAGGGGCGGGGACTGGGAAAGGAGATAACATTTGAAATGTAAATAAAGAAAATAATTAATAAAAAAGAAAAAAAAGAAACATGTTTAATCCTAAGCATTTTGGATATGGGAATCTTACCTGTAATGAAGACCTCAGACTGAAGCCTGTGAAAAATTTTGGGAGAAACTGCAACAGATTTTCTTTTCTGTTTTTCTTTTATTGGATATTTTATTTACATTTCAAAAGTTATCCCCTTTTCCAGTTTCCCCTCTGCTAACCCCCTATCGCACCCCACCCCCACCACCAGGCAGCACTTCTTGCAAATGAACATGAGCTTATAGTGTTTTTTTTTTGTTGTTTTTTTTTTTTTTTCTTTATAAGCTGGCCCTGAGAAATGTTCATGAGTGTAACCTCTGTCCCAAATTTTGAGCTAGGGCCTTGATCAGTCATAGGATTTGTGCTCAATAAGCATCCCTGTCTGACTGAGATTTTTGTTTGCATGGCTTGTAGGCTCCATACAACCACCAGGTATGTGTGCATATACATATATGCTACAACAAGTAGTCTCCAAGGACTTCATACATAGATACATAGACATATACACATATGTACACACATTCACATGCATACATGCATTTTGGTGTGTGGCTGGAATGAAGTTCTAAAAGGAAGGTTCCAAAGATTTCACACACACACACACACACACACACACACACACACACACACACACACACATAAACTTTACATATATACATACACACAAATTTGATTGATGGCACAAAATTTCAACTTTATTTTTTCTCACACAGCTTATATGTACCATCAAAATTCTTCAAATTACTATAATTCTGCTAAATGGACATGGTCTCAAACTGCCCTCTAAATACCTCTCCTTATCCACATGTTAATGTGACTCTCAGACTGTATCAGAGAGTTTTCTTTGAGTAGTGAACAGCAGTTAATACAGCAACTCACAACTGGTCAACGTGAAGAGAACAAGTGTCAGTGGAATGCTCAGTGATAAATAGGACATCTATATCACACCCACTCCACCCAGAGAGTCAGAGAACATCTCAGAAAAAAAAAAAAAAAAAAAAAAAAAAAAAAAAAAAAAAAAAAAAAAAAAAAAAAAAAAAAAAAAAAAAAAAAAAAAAAAAAAAAAAAAAAAAAAAAAAAAAAAAAAAAAAAAAAAAAAAAAAAAAAAGGGGGGAAGACATCAAGATCTACAGGTCATAGATAACCATAGACAAACAGTGGTTTTTTTTGGATGAAAGGACCACTGTACTCACAGTGGCTTTCCTTTCTTATACAAGACCAAACTATTTAATAGTTGATCATAGAGTAACTCATGTTCCCATCCTTAGCTGAAGAACTATTGACAGATAGTTGTTGCTGAGGGAGGAAGAATCTTTTAGAGTTATTGCCCCTAATGGGTCAAGTACATTCCAATGGATAGCCCCATACCCATGTGTATGTAGGCAGCATAAATTGGAATCAGGGGGCTATAAAAATATGCACATGTAAGCAAAAACAAAGAACAACAAAAAAAAACCTTGTGTGACATACTTTATGAGACTTGCTTTATCATAGTGATCTGGAATAGAACCCACAATATTTTTGAAGCGTGCCAGTTTTTACAAATAATAATGTCGTATGAAATGATTAAGTGGTTTTACTCAAGAGTAATCAGAGTGACTTACTTTAGATATGGTAAGAAGGCTTCTTTAGGAAGAAACAATTGAGTTTAGACCTAAAAGGAATAATGAAATTGTTTATGCAAATATAAATAATATCCCTCTAAGCAGATGTGTCAGTGTTTGTAAAGGCTCTGAAGCAGAAAAGCAGTTAGCATCCTATAGGAACTTTAAACAGCAGACTGTGAGGTAGCCTATAATACCAGCTAGAAGACAAAATTTGAAATCTTGGAAAATAGAGAGGATAGGCCTTGTAAGGCATAAAGTTGTAAATAATATAGGAAGTCATTGCACAAGCAATATAACCCATTTTTGTTTTTGTTTTGAAACAAAAGTGAGCCTAAATCTTACTATAGAGCCTTAGCTAGCTTTGAACTTAATGATATTGCTGCTGTGGCCTGATGTTCTCCTGCATGCTAGTAGTATAGGTACATGCCACCATGACTAAATCAAGAATATATACTACCATATGGGCTACAGTGCTGTCGTTTGGGTGAGAGATCATGAGGGGGTGATGGTACCCTAAAGAAAGTAGGAAATGATGAGGAATATCTTAATTTGTTTGTTTGTTTCTATGACAGAATATCTGATAGAAATAATAAATGGAGGAATAGTGTATTTGGCACATTCAATGTTAGTGGATATATTCAACTTTTAACATTATGACAAGCTGCTGTCCACAAACTTTGTGTTCAATAGTTACCCAAACCAATCTCCTGTTAATTTAAGTAACTTTAAAGTTTTGTGTTGGGCCATATTCATAGCTATGCTAGAGTACTTGATGGCCTACAGGGCACAGGATAGGCATGCCTGGTAGGGGATACAGTCTATCAATGTAGAGAAATTGGATGGATGAGCTAGATCTATGGTGTCAGGAGCTTGTTACATCTTGGAGGACTAGGAAACAAAAAGCATATGCTAAATATTAGTCTTATAATTATGCATTTGTCATCTAAGCCCTAGGTTTAACACCTTTCCATAACCTTCAAAAATTGTGCCACTTGCTGAGTGTTTGAACACATAGGCCTGTGGAGTTTCATATCCAACCATGATAGCGATAAAGAAACAGGGCCACTTAGGGTATACCAATAGGAATGGTTGTGTGGTTTGATTATAAGTGGTTGGGGAAAGGTAGAAATAAGTTGAGTTTCTCTGAACTGACTTTCTGGGTGAGAAGTGATAACACTTATAAATAGAGAGTGAAGACATGTAGAAGAAGATACATTTTGGATAAAAAACTAATTGTTAAAAAAAAAAAAAAACTAATTGTTGCATTTAAAACATGGATATATGGAATATATTCCTGGTGATTTAGATAATACCCTTGGTTGCTCATACAACTATTATCACCAAAGTAACAGTATTTTAATCTAAGGGACTAGATGATATCACTTAGGAATAGTGCATGGAGAGAGACAATATGAGGTCAGTTTGGGATAGGTGAAAATTAGATTCCAGAAAAAAGAGATAAGATATATCTATGAGACAACTAAGACGAATAACCCACAGTAATTAGAATGAGGGGGCTGGAGAGAAGAAACAAATTAATAGGTCTAGCTAGGTGTTCTTGAGAACCTTCCGTTCCAGCATCCATATTCAGTGCTCACAACTAGCTCTAACTCTTCCCTGAGGGGATCTGATGCCTTCTTCCAGCCTCCAGGTATACCTGCATATATGTGTGTGTGTGTGTGTGTGTGTGTGTGTGTGTGTGTGTGTGTGAAATTACATTAACAGGATGAGAAAGTTGAAGTCAAAGGTAGACAGAAGCAATCTCATCTCTTGTTTAACTAAATTCTGATAGTCTCAATTAGTATGTGCTTTGTGATTTTAGAAACATCTCCATCTTTATTTAAAACTGATCAAAATAATCAGGAATGGTGTATAGTTGTTCTGAAACTGGTGAGAAAACTCATAATGTTGTTATGTGTTAAGTCATGATAATGTGTTAAAGGGCTCACAGAAGCCTATGAACCTCCATATGAATGGCAAGTAAATTTTATTATGCCCAATGAAACCCTTTGTCCACATTGGCTATGTAAACCACAGCAAAGTGTTTCTGTGGTGAATTTGGAGGGGCCCTAAAGTCTTACCTTAATCTGTGGGTATTCTGTTTTATTTTTCTGTTTCATTCAACCATATTCATAGAAATTTTACATTTCTGACTGTTATCATTGAGTTCTTTTGCATACTACATTATTGATTTACTGTTTAAATTGAACTTTTATAAAGTCATGGGATCCCAGGTAACTCTGCTATCTAAAGAGAAGTATAGACACTGTGAAGGTCATGATATAGGATATTAAGTTAACATAAGGTACAAACTTGTTGTTCAAAAAAGATTAAAGGGGCTATAGTCATTTAGAAACAGTGTCTTACAGAACCCCTAGATTTAGTTTACAGTACCCACATGGGAAGTCACAATCATCTGTAACTCAGTTCCAGGGTATCCACTGGTCTCTTCTGACCTCTGTGAGTATCAGGTATACATGTGACACACAGATATGTGTCCAAGTAAAACACATGCACACATAAAATTCAATAAAGCATAAAATAATATTTTTTGAAAACTATCATTAAGAATGACAGATGAAGTGTTTCCATGAAGTATGCCAATTGGCCGCTTGAGTCCACACAGTTTGATGTTGTGGATAGAATATTAGAAATTGTCACAGTTATAATGTCCTTGTTGCTACTGCTGCTTCAAGTAAGAGAGTCAAAGAAACCTGAGGAATTGTAGAAGAAAATAAAATTACATATTCTGGTCTAGACATACCAGAAATTGAGAACAAGGCTGTTTCTTAGTAGAAATTGGGTGTATCTGGCATTTTAGATGTGAGCAATGGTGAGAAAAAATTAAAAGGAAAAATATTCTGCTTCTAATTTAGATATTTACAGAAGCAGTAGAGTTTTACCACTGGAAAAATTAAGAACAAAAAGTATTATATGTGGGAGAAAGTGGTGTTGATAACAACAAAATTAAGTAAAGGTGAGTTTTCACTAATTTTACCTGAGAAGTGGATAATAAAAAACTGGGGGACATGAGGAATTCTCTGAGACATTCCTAAGTGTTACAGCTCTCATTATTGGAAGTAATAAGGGCTAAATAATTTTGGGGCATGGGTAGGGGTTTTATGGTGAGGGTACATTATTGGCTAGTGCTGAGGTACTGGTGATGCTTGATCCCTTGATGCTGGAATGTCTCAGAGGTCATTTTAAGATTTCTACTGGTGAGACAAACAAGGATGTAAGAGTTTAGCTTAAATGTAGTTTTGTTGTTTGTTTTCATCTGCTTTTGTTTAAATTTCATTTCTTCTCAACAATGTGTTCAGCCATTGGTCTCTTTTTTGTTTATCCTAGTTGTCTTTCACTTGCTGTGATAAACATGAATACCAAAAGCACCTAAAAGAGAATGTGTTTATTTCAGCTTACAATTTATAGTTCATAATAAAGGGAACTTAGGGCAAGATCTCAAGGCAGGCAGTTGGAGACACAGAGTGATATAATCATCACATAATAAAGGTACCTACTGATTTTTCAATGGCTTTCTCAGCTTGGATGTTTGCTTACAGCATCCAAGACCACCTTTCTAGGAATGGCACCACCCACAGTGTGCTCTACCTTTCCATGTCTGCCATTGATCAAGAAATACTCTACAAATTTGCCTATATGATGATTTGATGGAGGTATTTTTTCAACTGAGGTTCACTTTTCCTTGATGATGGCTCTAGATTGTGTCAAGTTACTTTAAAAAGAAAACAATTACAAAAAACTAACCAGTGTGCCATTATTCACTCAAAGGATAGAATTCTATAATTAAGGCTGAGAATGGCATTTGTCAATGTCTATCCCACAAAAACATTGAGAATGATACATAAATCTAGTTAAGGAACTGGTACAAAAGAGTGGGTTTTTTTGATAGGGATGAGAGGAGAGAAAAAATTGGAGGATGGTGTGGGAACTAAAAGGGGCTGGGGAAGAGTGGGGAGGGAGGATAGTCCATATCCCGCCAGAGTTCCTCCTATGGGCACCCCACACGGCTGGGGGATGGTGGACAAGAGGTAGCCCTCGACCAGAGGTCTGGGGCAAAACCCTGTCACCCTGGGGCTATGGGAGAGAGGGCTGAGGGAGAGAGGCTTCCACACAGGTGAGAGTCTGTGGCAGTGGGCCTTGATGAGCAGAGACTGTCTATTGTTTTAGAGCTTTATTATAGAAAGGTAGGGGCAAAAAGAGAATGTAAAAGAGAGTGAGAGAAGAAAGGTTAGAGAGAAAGAGAGAGTAAGAGAGTGAGAGGAGAGGAGAGGAGAGGAGAGGAGAGGAGAGGAGAGGAGAGGAGAAGACAAAGAGAGCAAGAGAGCAAGGAGGGGCCAAACAGCCACTTTTAAAGTATGCTGCTATCTTTACTGTTGCTAGGTAACTGGGGAGGAGTCTAGCCTGAAGATCAGAAGCTTGGGACATTGCCTACATGACTACTAACCATGCTTCTCTTGTGGGGTCTGAGGGAACAGTTACTTCAACAGGAGCCAGGGTTTCAGGAGACATGAGAGAACTCCTTCTGTCCCATGTAGTGAGCTATCTTTACCAGGTCCCAGGCTTGAGACTTCAGCTCAACTGGAGACCAGACTGTCTTTGCATAGCCCAATGCCCCACAGGATGGGACAGGGAAGAATCCTAATATATCATATATATGCATGAAGCTGTTAAAGAACAAAGTTAATCTAAAAAGAGAGCATTTATAAACCACAAATATTTGGGCTGGAGAATTTGGGAAGTGGGAAGCTGACCAGGGGGCTCACCAGGGGGCTGATCAGGGGGCTAGAACATACTTTTTTTTAACATTCATGGTCTATAATAATTAGATGCTATAGTGTTGCTACCCAATTGTGACTACCAAAATGTCTCTAGACATAAACAATATTGTTGAGGATTGATGGCTGCTAGTTTTTAATAGAGACTGTTTGTGTGCCCATATCAGGTAGCAATATTTCCTATAGTTAACTGGAGCATTAAATAAAGTTCCAAGACTAGGCTAGAGCTAAAAAAAAAAAAAAAAAAAAAAAAAAAAAAAAAAAAAAAAAAAAAAAAAAAAAAAAAAAAAAAAAAAAAAAAAAAAAAAAAAAAAAAAAAAAAAAAAAAAAAAAAAAAAAAAGGAATATAATATCCACAGGTAAAAGGCAAACTGATTGAGGCAGTTTCTTACTAAAAAAGAGGAAGGATTAGAAATATTGCTCAACTGAAGAAATTGTATAACTAATTCATTATAAAAATTTGAAATACAATCTTCTGCTCAGATGATTAAGAAGTGATTGCAGTTTTCCTGAAGTGTCCTATAACCATGTATACTCATGAATGTCCTAATTTTTGCTGTGATAAATTTAATTTGGTTCTAGGGAAATGACTAGTGCATAAGGGCACTTGCACACATATGAGAACATGAGTTTAGAGCTTATCATCAATGGAAAACTTCAGGTATGACCACATGTGTACCTGTAACACAAGCAACTTAAGGGGTAGATATAGGAGAATTATTGAGGCTTTCTTTATGCCAGCCTAGCTCCAGATTCAGTGAGAGATATTGTCTGACAAACATAAGGGTTAGGGTTCAGGTGACACTGTTTTTGCAGAGGAACTAGATTTGCATCTTAGTACCCACATGGTGACTTCCATCCATCTAAAACTTCTGTTTGAGGAGATCCAGTAACCTCTTCTATCCTCTACAGATACCAGCCACACATGTGATACACATACACATATACAGGTAGGCACTCATATATTAAATAAACATGAAAAAAGGGAATATGACTAAAGAAAGAAATGTAGAAGATTTTTCTATGTGCACTCATGTGTGTGCATGGACGTGCATGCTCGCGTGCACACACACACACACACACACACACACACACACACACAAAATCCTAAGATTGTAAAGTTATATGTAGATTAAGAAATGCAATTCAGATAAACCTAAAACCTGAGTTGGTTCTTGCTGTGAATGCTTAATGATAAACTGGTACTTTTCAATAACTATACCTAGAATTATTCACATCCTCAAAAATCAAGCAATAGGAGGAGGTCAGGAGATTGAAAATTTAGGCCAAGCAAACTACTGTAGGAAGCAGGTGTGGCCGCATGGGCCAAAGATGGTGCCCTGGCTCTATGCTAAGCCCTGTGACCTCCCTTGTTTATCCCAGTCTCAGTCATGTGCAGTAAAAGCAGCATGTGTAACTCATTGGAGAGATAGCAAACATGATACTATTTTATCAGCCTATCCTGCATGATGCCTTGGACGTGTGCATCTATGATTGGGTGGTGTGAGGTGACGTGAATGAATGGAAGAGGATAAATTGTGGGCAGTCCCAGGGGGGAAGTGATTTAGAAGAATAAGGAAGGATGGTTCCTAGAAGAAGAACAACAATATGAACTAACCAGAACCCCCAGAACTCATGTCTCTAGCTCCATATGTAGCAGAAGATGGCCTAGTAGGCCATCACTGGGAGTAGAGGCCCCTTGGTATTGCAATTGTTATATACCCCAATACAAGGAAATGCCAGGGCCAAGAAGTGGGAGTGAGTGGGCAGGGGAACAGGGCAGGGGAGGGGGGAGGTAACTTTCGGGATAGCATTTGAAATGTAAATTAAGAAAATATCTAATAAAAAAGAAAAGAATAAGGAAGAAGGGAGAAGCAGAATAAAGGAAGCTGTGGAAAGCTGCGTGAGACCTGCTTTGGAGTCTATGTCGTTTATTCCTATGTCTCTGCTGGTCCGAGATATGGGCCTGCAACAACTGGTGGCCAGTACGGAGAAAATGAGGTTGTGACATTTGGTGCTGAAATCCGGGAAAACGAGAACATGAGCAGGAAGAGGGTGAACAGAGAATTCCAGCTGCATGCTTGGTCCCCAGGTAGTACTATGTCTACTTTTCTGAGGAACCTCCAGACTGATTTCCAGAGCAGTTGTACCAGTTTGTAATCCCACCAGCAATGGAGGAGTGTTCCTCTTTCTCCACATCCTCTCCAGCATCATCTGTTAGCTGAGTTTTTGATCTTAGCCATTCTGACTGGTGTGAGCTAGAATCTCAGGGTTGTTTTGATTCGAATTTCCCTGATGAGTAAGGATGTTGAACATTTCTTTAGGTGCTTCAAAGCCATGTGCATTTCCTCAGTTGAGAATTCTGTTTAGCTCTGTTTCCCATTTTTTGATAGGGTTATTTGTTTCTCTGGAGTCTAACTTCTTGAATTCTTTTTATATATTGGATATTAGCCCTCTATCAGATGTAGGATTGGCAAAGATCTTTTTCCAATCTGTTTCTTGCCATTTTGTCCTATTGACAGTGTTCTTTGCCTTACTGATATTTTGCAATGTTATGAGGTCCCATTTGTCAGTGTTCTGTTCAGAAACTTTCCCCCTTTGCCCATGTGTTTGATATTTTCCCCCTCTCTCTTCTATTAGTGTCAGTGTATCTGGTTTTATGTGGAGGTCCTTGATCCACTTGTATTTGAGCTTTGTACAGGGAAATAAGAATGGATAAATCTGCAGTCTTTTACACTTTTACTTCCAGATGAACCAGCACCATTTTTTGAAAATGCTGTCTTTTTTCCACGGGATGGTTTTAGCACATTTAACAAAGATCAAGTGACCCTAGGTGCATGAGTTCATTTCTGGATCTTCAATTCAATTCTATTGATCTACCTGCTTGTCACTGTACCAATACCATGCATTTTTATCACCATGGCTCTATAGTACAGATTGAGGTCAGGGATGCTGATTCCTCTAGAATTTCTTTTATTGGTGAGTATAGATTTCGCTATCCTGTGGGTTTTTTTTTATTATTATTCTTAATGAATTTTAGAATTGTTCTTTCTAACTATGTGAAGGATTGAGTTGGAATTTTGATGGGGATTGCATTGAATTTGTAGATTGCTTTTGGCATAGTGACAATTTTTTTCTATATTAATCCTGCCAGTCCATGATCATGGAGATATTACCATCTTCTGAGGTCTTCTTTGATTTCTTTCTTCAGAGACTTGAAGATCCTGTCATACAGATCTTTAATTTGTTTTGTTTGAGTCACATCAAGATCCTTTATATTGTTTGTGACTATTGTAAAGAGTGTCTTTCCCTAATTTCTTTCTCAGTCTGCTTATCCTTTGAGTATAGAAAGGATACTGACTTGTTTGAGTTACCGCTTTGCTTCCCTTGCTTATCACCTGTAGTTCTCTGGTGGAGTTTTGGGGTCACTTAAGTATACTATCATATCATCTGTCTATAATGATATTTTGAATTCTTCTTTTCCAATTTTTATCACTTTGACTTCCTTTTGTTGTCTAACTGCTCTAGCTAGAACTTCAAGTACTATATTGAATAGATAGGGACAGAGAGGGCAGCTTTGTCTAGTCCCTGATTTTAGTGGGATTGCTTCATGTTTCTCTCCATTTAGTTTGATGTTGGCTATGGTTTTGCTGTGTATTTCTTTTATGATGTATAGGTATGGGGCCTGAATTCCTGAATATTGCAAGACTTTTAACATGAAGGGATGTTGAATTTTGTCAAATGCTTTCTCAACATCTAATAAAGTGATCATGTGGTTTTTGTTTAGTTTTTGTTTTTTATTTTTGAGTTTGCTTATGTAGTGGATTAGGTTGATTTATTTCTATGTATTGAACCATCCCTGCATCCCTGGGTTAAAGCCTACTTGATCATGATGTATGATCATTTTGATGTATTCTTGCATTTGTTTTGTGAGAATTTTATTGAGTATTTTGTATCAATATTAATAAGTGAAATTGGTCTGAAGTTCTCTTTCTTTGTTGGGTCTTTATGTGGTATATGTATAATTGTGTGGTATAATTGTGGCTTCACAGAAAAAAAGTGGGGCAGTATTCCTTTAGCTTCTATTTTATGGAATAGTTTGAAGAAATTGGTATTAGGTCTTCATTGAAGGTCTTATAGAATTCTGCACGAAACCCATCTGGTCTTGGGCTTTTTTTTTTTTTTTTTTTTTTGGTTTGGAGAATTTTAATGACTGCTTCTATTTCTTAAGGGGTTATGGGACAGCTTAGATGGTTTATCTGATCCTGATTTAACTTTGTTACCTGGAATCTGTCTTGAAAGTTGTCCATATCATCTAGATTTTCCAGTTTTGTTGAGCATATCCTTTTATAATAGGATCTGATTTTTTTTTTTAATTTCCTCACTTTCTGTTGTCCTGTCTTCCTTTTCATTTCTGATTTTGTTAATTAGGATACTGTCTCTGTGCCTTCTGGTTAGTCTGGCTAAGGTTTTATCTATCTTGTTGATTTTCTCAAAGTACTAGCTCCTGCTTTTGTTGATTCTTTGTATAGTTTTGTTGTTGTTGTTGTTGTTTGTTTGTTTGTTTTTTTAATTGATCTCAGCTCTGAGTTTGATTATTTCCTGCAATCCGCTCCTTTGGGCGTATTTGCTTCTTTTTGTTCTAGAGCTTTCAGATGTGATGTCAAGCTGCTAGTATATGTTCTCTCCAGTTTCTTTCTGGAGGCACTCATAGCTCTGAGTTTTCCTCTTAGGACTGCTTTCATTGTGTCCCATAAGTTTGGATATGTTGTGGGTTCATTTTCATTAAACTCTAAAAGTCTTTAATTTCTTTATTTCTTCCTTACCCAAGTTGTCTTTGAATAGAAATTTGTTTAGCTTCCATGTGTATGTGGGATTTCTATTATTTATGTTGTTATTGATGATCAGCCTTAGTCTGTGGTGATCTGATAGGATGCATGGGATTATTTCAATATTTTTTATCTGTTGAGGTCTGTTTTGTGAGGTGCTGAGAAGGTTTTTTTTTTTTTTTTTTTTTTTTTTTTTTTTTTTTTTTTTTTTTTTTTTTTTTTTTTTTTTTTTTTTTTTTTTTTTTTTTTGATTTGGGATGAAATTTTCTTTAGATATCTAAACCATGTTCTTTAGATAGTTAAACCCATTTGGCCCATAACTTCTGTTAGTTTCAGTGTGTCTCTGTTTAGTTTCTGTTTCCAGGATCTGTCCATTGATGTGTGTGGGATGTTGAAGTCTCCCACTATTATTGTGTGCAGTGCAATCTGTGCTTTGAGCTTTAGTAAAGTTCCTTTTATGAGAATGGTTGCCCTTGCATTTGGAGCATAGTTTTTCAGAATTAAGAGTTCATCTTGGTAGATTTTTCATTTGATGAGTATGAAGTGTTCTTCCTTTATTTTATATAACTTTAAGTTGATAATTGATTTTATTTGATAGTATAATGGCTACTGCAGCTTGTTTCTTGGGAACATTTGCTTAGAAATTGTTTTCCAGCCATTTTCTCTGGGTGCTGTTTGTTTTGACACTGATGTGTGTTTCTTGTATGCAGCAAAATGCTGGTTCCTTTTTATATATTCAGCTACTGCACATCACTGCTTGTTGTGGTGACTGAGGCTTTAAATTTACTATGCCTCAACCCAATCATATATATATATATATATATATATATATATATATATATATATATATATATATATATTGCTCTTGCTGGTGGAATTAAGTGCAGAGTAAGCATGCAGTTAAATATTTCCTCAACATGAGAAGTGATGTAAGAAATGTTTAAAATATTTAATAGAATTAAACTCCCATAGTGGCAATACCTTGCCTCTAAACCAGATTTTAAAACTAATATAGATAAATGAAATCACAATTGCCTGTGATGCTTTTCAATCTGTCGGGAGTCTTACATTGATATATGTATATACCTCTAGAAAAGTCTCTAGGCCAGCACAAGCAATTCTCACACATTCTTTAATACCATGCTTTTAGACAATTCGGAATATTTCCTTTGTCTATGCAAGTAATTTTTAAAGGGTTTATTTTTTAATTTAATTTTTATTAGATATTTTCTTCATTTACATTTTAAGTGCTATTCCATAAGTCCCCTATACCCTCCCCCCACCCTGCTCCCCCACCCACCCACTCCCACTTCTTGGCCCTGGCATTCCCCTGTACTGGGGCATATAAAGATTGCTAGACCAAGGGGCCTTTCTTCCCAATAATGGCCAACTAGGCCATCTTCTAATACATATGCTGCTAGAGACATAAGCTCTGGGGGGTTCTAATTAGTTCATATTGTTGTTCCATCTATAAGCTTGCAGACCCCTAAAGCTCTTGGATACTCTCTCTAGCTCCTACATTGGGGTCCCTGTGTCCTGTCCTATAGATGACTGTGAGCATCCACTTCTGTATTTGTCAAGGACTGTCAAAGCCTCACAGGAGACAGCTATATCAGGGTCCTTTCAGCCATAAGTAATTTTAAATGAAAACCTACTCCAAAATGCAAGCTGTTTCTAAGATGTACAAAATAGGATCTCAAATATTGCTCCTGTATCCACCCAAACTTCATGCAGTGGCTTTTACAAAAGGCTGTACATTTCTGTCTCCCTCACTAGATACATCCTTAGCACTCTGGAGAGCAGCATCAGTCTATTATTTATCTCTCCATCCCTCACCTGCTATTCAGTGCCCAGCATATTGTAAATGTGCTCAGTGGGTGCAGAATAAATTTTCCCTTTTATGTGACTCTGTTTGCTTTTGTGTTGTTGGTTTACTATGGCTCTGTTACTGAAACAGACACTCCTTTTGGATGCATACGTTCTTCCAGTAAATACAGACTGAGAAAGATATAAAGTAGTAGCTAAGATTCTTAGGCCTAGAATCTATGAGGATGATTTCAGAGAATATGTGGACACATGAAAAAGTTCTCATTCAAGAAAATGAAAGGGCATTTGGTATTCTAAAGAAGCTTTAATTCTCCTGGTCTGGTGGTGCAAGTCTTGTTGTTCCAGTTCCTAGGGAAGCTGAAGCAAGAGGATTGCAAGTTAAAGGGGTGCCTAGGGTAGATAAGAAGTTAAAGGTCAGGCTAGGAAATACTGCAAAATAATAATTCAGAAAAATCTATGGTTGCAATTCAGTGGCAGAAAACTCACCTATTAAAGCTAATGCCCTGTGTTGAATCTCCAACGTTGTCAAGATAGTGATGTAAACAGCAGATTTTTAGTGTATATTAACTGAGAAAAAGAATATTTTTCACCATGATATGTGTGTGTGTGTGTGTGTGTGTGTGTGTGTGTGTGTGTGTGTGTAGTTGTAGAAACCATAGTACAGCTTTGATTGCTGTTCCTCAGGAAGCATCCACTTTCTTTTCCAAGAATGTTTCTGACTGGCTTGGAGTTCACTGAGTAGGCTAAGTTGTTTTTCCAGTGAACCTCAGGGATTCACTAGCTTCTAATGCCTCAGTGATAGAATTACAATCATGTACCATCATGCCTACATGTTTTACTTGTGTTCTAAGGACCAAACTCAGAACGTTATGTTTGGGTAAGAAGCACTTTATGAACAGAGACGTCTCCCTAGAATTCATCTTTTCTTTTCTTTTCTTTTCTTTTCTTTTCTTTTCTTTTCTTTTCTTTTCTTTTCTTTCCAGTCATTACCCCTCTCTCCTGGTCCCCCCTTCCACAGTTTCTCATCCAATTCTTCCTCCTCCTTGCCTGTGAAAGGGTGTTCCCCCACTATACCTCCCCCTTCCCTGGGGCCCCAAGTCTCTCAATGATTAAGCACAGCTTCTCCCACTGAGGCCAGACCAGACAATCCTTTCCTGTATATGTATCATGGGCCTCTGCTATATATGTATCAGCTATTGTATGCTATTTTTTTTCTAAAATATGTGCTTCCTTAATTATTCAATGAACATCAACTTTCCTAATGTTGTGACACTTTAATCCAGTTCTTCATGTTGAGGTGACCCCCAACCACAAAATTATTTTCATTGCTACTTACAAACTGTAAATTTGTTTTTACTGCTATGAATGCCTGTGTTTTCTGATGGTCCTTTGGGGATCATCACCAACTTGTTGAGAATAACTGAATTTCACACACTTACACACACACACACACACACACACACACACACACACACACACCCTAGTGAACTCTTTTATTGTTGCTCATATGTACATGCATTTAAGTGTTTAGGACTAACAGTTTGGAATTTGATGATCTATCAGGGATTCTTCCTCTGTCAGCAACTTACCGGTACCTCTTCACCTAGAAGTGGGGCTTTGCGATATTTCCAAACTTAAATTCTTGATGTAGAAATTAAACTTTTGTTTTAAAGTTGGTAACAATACTAGTATGTGGTAGGACCAGTTTCTTAGCATAGTTTTTGGCTTGGCATGGGGCAGTCTAGATGCCTTTTTCTTAGGTCATAGGATATGATATTGACATTCATATAGTAAAGGATTATGTGAGTTGTGTAATATCTACAAATTTAATTTTCAGTTAAATCAAATTAGATTCTGTTGTTTGCAACTCTCTTAAACAATCTTACAGATAATCTTCATTCAGTTTATTCAACAATCCAGTTTGACACTATTAAGAAATAAGGAGAAAAATATAGAATTAAATAAAAATTCAAGTTGGAAGTGGTGGTTCACTGTATTTGAAAAATGAAGCCAAGCAGAAAGCTTATGACTGTAATACCAGAATTCAGAAGGCTAAGTCAGTAGTACCGTGCTGAGTTCAAGGACAAAGTGGGCTATATAGTGAGTTTCAGGCCAGCATAAATTATCAAGCGAGATGCTGTTTCAATCCATCATTCAATAAACAAATTAGTGTGAATAAGCAAATTGTGCCTTTAAATTAGATTTCCCATGGAATGAACAATGAATATACTGCAAAAGGTTTTTTATTTCAACTTTGGAAGTGTTCAAACATCACATTTCAGTAAATCATAAAATACTGCAAACCTTTTTAATGATTTTAATTTTAAAAGAACAATAATAACTAGATGAATTGTGAAAGGGAACATAGAAATTAGCGTCTCCTATTTTTTCTCTTTTCTGTACATGTTGAGGAATGGGGAGGAGAGAATGGCTACTACAGAGATCCCTGAAGCAGCCTAGGAACAGTTTGCTTTCTCTGAATTCTCTAGGCAATTCTTCCAATTATTAGGTTCTTTTCTAATCAGCTTGCCCATCATAGGTCCTCAGAAGAGCAGGCTCTGATTTTTTATAGGATCCAGAGCATATCTCTTTTCCCTAGAACTGTCTGCCTTTATTTGTTTTCATTAGTGGAACTGAAAAAAAAAATGGAGTCCCTAGTTGCCCTAGGCCAAAAAGATGCTGTACTCTTCCATCAGTTCTGCCTGCAGACTTTTGAGCTCCCATAGAACGCTTTGCAAGATAAGGATGTGTCTTTCATGGATCCCCCTTCAGGAACTTGGACACATTAGTTTGAATTATTTCAGAAGCCTAGTCTTTTGGCCAATCAAAATGAATCACCCTTAGCTTATTTTTAACCAAATGATGACTTTGTAGATTCAGACTCTCCTCAAGATTTCACCATTTCTAGGATGCTTCCTTTCCATCTGAAAGTTCACATAGCATCATATTCCTATTCCTGTCTTTAGAATTTGCATGAACAAATGTTCTCCTAAATAGCTGCAGTTAATTGTGGGAATTTATGTTTATTTATATTTATGTCTGTTTTGCAAACTCAAGCTCAGCTCTGCAACCCTATAAAGCTGCTTTTCCTCAGCAGAAGTTCTCTGTTTGCCACTGGCTGTATTCTGTGCTCTCATTTGTACCACCCTGCTATTGTCTTCCACAGCTCAGCCCAGAAATGTGATTTTCCCTACTTCTTGTATAGCCCTGTCTGCTAGCAACTCAGCATTGTTAACCTCTGCATACTACAGCTACAGTCTTGTAGTCTGTAGTTGAGCACCATGTTTGTAGCTGTGTGGCACACATCAGGGTAAAAATGGAGCCTATCTCTTTATGTACTGCAGGGCTATAGTTTGTCCTCCAAAGCATCACACATTGCCCTCTATTGCAGTGATTTCTGATGCTATGGCTCTTCACAGTTGGACATTAAAAGCAGTGAGGACTAAAGCCTTCATTTTTTTTTTCTTTCCTGACACCATGTGCCTGTGCATAAGCTCTTCTGTCCAAGCAGGAGACAGTACCACTAGAAAAATTCAGTCAGTTATTATTATTTGAGTAATCGCTGGCCATCACCTCTCTTCTTTCTCTGTTGTGCATAATCCTGACGTCCTGCTGTAATGCATTCCACTCTAATCCAGGCTCTGTAACACTGTCCTCACTGGCCAGCTTCCCTGGGGCCTTCATTGTACCACAAGTGTGTTTCAACTGTGAGAAAACAATTGAGGGTCTAGGAGTTGGACAGATCCCTCCCAGATAGTCATATGGTATCATAATAAGGAGAGGGATCACAAACTTCTGGCTTCTTTCTCATTCATTGAAGACAAAAGCAGCCTGAAACAAAGGATTAGTCCAACAAATTCAAGGCCTGGTGCAGGACATATTTACTCAAAGTTGTAGGTCTATTGGCTTTCTTTTATTTGTTCAAACTAAATCAGGAAGAAATATCCCTGGAAGACCCTTAAAACCCTAAGCCCTCTAGGAGCAACCAGATTTTCACTTCCTGAGTCCCCCTGCTCTGCAAAGCACAGGGTATTTTCTCTGCATGCCTCCCGTGTATGTGTTTACTCATGTCAAATAATTCTTTCTTTACTGATTAATTCTGTTTGCTGTGCCTGATTATTTTCCCAGCTGCTGACTGTGAGCTTGATAGTTTTCCTGTCTTTTAATTCTTTAACTGGCACAGGAAATGAGCCCTATCAAAACCTGTCATTTACAACACAGTGAAAAAAAATGCTTCTAGATATACATTCCTTTGTCCATGTGGTCTAGTGTCCATAGTGCTGGTTTGTTTGTTTGTTTGTTTGTTTCCAAGGAGTAATAATCTCTCTCCTGTTTTTCTCCATTGAGTTGTGTGATCAGATAGATTCTTGTTCTGGAGGGAAGCCATATAAGGTTCAAAAACAGGAATAGTACAAAGAGGGATTATCTAAGACAGGTCATAGTTCTGGGATCTGGGTGTCAGGCAACTAAGTTAGTAACTAGTAACAACTTGTTGTAAATCAAATGTTATTCTTGACTAATAAATTTACAGTATGTACCAATGTACCATGTTTGATGATGTAGGGGGCATACTGAGATGTGAATATGAAGTCTCTTCCTGTCCTCATTTACTGAAGGTTTGAGTGTGTCCACTGAAAGGTCATTTCTCAGAAACTATCGCTCAAACTGATAATGCTGGGAGGTGGGCCCACTGAGAGATGTTTTCATCATGGGTTTGGAGACCCCATGCTTATCTTAATGCTTTTCTCTGATAATTTTATTTGCAGTATATTCTAACTTGTGTCTCACAGGCCACATGAATCTAAGGGTACTTATGAATGCAGTCCAACAAACAAATTTATAGTTACTGTCACAGTGCAATATCCAAGGTTTGAACATCCTTGCTAGTGGAATCTAATTAGTGACTGAACAATTGTTTAAAGCAAGTGCAATATCTGCATGTATGCCTTCTTTTCTTTTGCATGTGCCCACACTCTTGCCTTTTTGCTTCATGGGTTACAGCAATTAGAGGCTCATAACAATTGGAGCTAACTCATATTGGTTATCATGGTATATGGTAGTAACTGAGAACCAAATAACCCCTTTTCTTGGTAACTACTCAGTTTGCACTATTGAGTTTTAGGAACAAGAAAAATAGATGAATACATATGCTCACTTTCATTGACCTGTGTAGAACTGTACCTAAGAGACCTGGGAACTCAGAACATGAAAGAATGAGCAGCCTATTGTCAAATGATGTAGACAAAATTATTTTAGTTCCATTGCAATTTCATATTGTGAATGAAACAAACAAGCAATAATCCAAGGGAAATTATTCAAGTTTAGAAATCATGATCAGAAAAACATGTAAGTAAAGGACAGTAAGTGCACCAACCTGCAAGGATAATCAGCAGGGATCCAGGTCAAGAGAGGGAGAGAGAGAGTGAGAGGGACAAGAAACATGAAGAATGAGATCAGGTCAATTTTCTGATAAAGCTCTGAAAAACTTTACTCTGAGACGGCAATATAAGAAAGAAAGAGGTAGCCATTAAAATATCGAATAAAATTGACTTCCAACCCAAAGTTATCAAAAAAGACAAGGAGGGGCACTTCATACTCATCAAAGGCAAAATCTACCAAGATGAACTCTCAATTCTGAATATCTATGCTCCAAATGCAAGAGCAGCCACATTCATTAAAGAAACTTTAGTAAAGCTCAACATGCACATTGCACCTCACACAATTATAGTGGGGGACTTCAACACTCCACTCTCACCATTGGACAGATCCTGGAAACAGAAACTAAACAGAGACACATGGACACTAACAGAAATTATGAAACAAATGGATTTAATAGATATCTACAGAACATTTTAACCTAAAACAAAAGGATATACCTTCTTCTCAGCACCACATGGTACCTCCTCCAAAATTGACCATATAATCGGTCACAAAATAGGCCTCAACAGATACAAAAATATTGAAATTATCTCATGCATCCTATCAGATCACCACACACTAAGGATGATTTTCTATAAAAGCATTAATAATAGAAAGCCAGCATTCACATGGAAACTGAACAACACTCTACTCAATGATACCTTGGTCAAGAAAGAAATAATGAAGAAATTAAAGACTTTTTAGCGTTAAATGAAAATGAAGCCACATCATACCCTAACTTATGGGACACAATGAAGGCATTCCTAAGAGGAAAACTTACAGCCCTGAGTGCCTCCAAAGAAACTAGAGAGAGCATCTACTAACAGCCTGACAGTACACCTAGAAGCTCTAGAACTAAAGGAAGCAAATTCACCCAAGAGAAGTAGACTGCAGGAAATAATCAAACTCAGAGCAGAAATCAACGAAGCTGAAACAAAAAGAACTATTCAAAGAATCAACCAAACCAGGAGCTGGTTCTTTGAGAAAATCAACAAGATAGATAAATACTTAGCCAGACTCACTAGAGGGCACAGGGAGAGCAATCTAATTAACAAAATCAGAATAAAAAAGGAGACATAACAACAGATCCTGAGGAAATCCAAAACATCATCAGATACTACTACAAAAGGCTATACTCCACAAAACTGGAAAACCTGGATGAAATGGACAACTTCCTAGACAGATACCAGGTACTAAAGTTAAATCAGGATCACATTAAAAATCTAAACAGTCCCATTTCCTCTAAAGAAATAGAACCATTCATCAATAGTCTCCCAACCAAAAAAAGCCCAGGACCAGATGGGATTACTGCTGAGTTCTATCAGACCTTCAAAGAAGACCTAATTTCAACTCTCTTCAAACTATTATACAAAATAGAAGCAGAGGTACTCTAAACAATTCATTCTATGAAGCCAATATTACTCTGATACCTAAACCATACAAAGATCGAACAGAGAAAGAGAACTTCAGAACAATTTCTCTCATGAATATCGATGCAAAAATACTCAATAAAATCCTTGCAAACCGAATCCAAGAACACATCAAAACGATATCCATCATGACCAAGTAGGCTTCAACCCAGGGATGCAGGGATGGTTTAATATACTGAAATCCATCAACATATTACACGATATAAACAAACTCAGAGACAAAAACCACATGATCATCTCCTTAGATGCCGAGAAAACATTTGACAAAATCCAACACACATTCATGATAAAAGTCTTGGAAAGATCAGGAATTCAAGGCCCATACCTAAATATAATAAAAGCAATCTACAACAAACCAGCAGCCAACATCAAAGTAAATGGAGAGAAACTCGAAGCAATCCCACGAAAATCAGGGACTAGACAAGGCTGCCCACATTCTCCCTACCTATTCAATATAGTACTTGAAGTCCTAGCCAGAGCAATTTGACAACAAAAGGAGATCAAGGGGATTCAAATTGGAAAGGAAGAAGTCAAAATATCACTCTTTGCAGATGATATGATAGTATATATAAGCGACTCTAAAAATTCTACCAGAGAACTTCTATACCTGATAAACAGGTTCAGTGCAGTAGCTGGATATAAAATTAACTCAAACAAATCAATGGCCTTCTCTACACAAAGGATAAATGGGCTGAGAAAGAAATTAGGGAAACAACACCCTTCACAATAGTCACAAACAATATAAAATACCTTGGTGTGACTCTAACTAAGGAAGTGAAAGATCTGTATGATAAGAACTTCAAGTCTCTGAAGAAAGAAAATGCAGAAGATCTCAGGAGATGGAAAGATCTCCCAAGCTCATGGATTGGCAGGATTAATATAGTCAAAATGGATATCCTGCCAAAAGCATTCTACAAATTCAATGCAATCCTGATGAAAATTCCCACTCAATTCTTCACTGAGTTAGAAAGGGCAATTTGCAATTTCATCTGGAATAATAAAAAACCTAGGATAGCAAAAACTATTCTTAACAATAAAAGAAGCTCTGGTGGAATCAACATGCCTTATCTCAAGTTGTACTACAGAGCAATTGTGATAAAATCTGCATGGAAGTGGTACAGCAACAGACAGGTAGAACAATGGAATAAAATTGAAGATCCAGAAAGGAACCCACACACCTATGGTCATTTGATCTTTGACAAAGGAGCTAAAACTATCCAGTGGGAAAAAAAGACAGCATTTTCAACCAATGGTGCTGGCACAACTGGCGATTATCATGCAGAAGAATTCGAATTGATCCATTCTTATCTCCTTGTACAAAGTTCAGGTCTAAGTGGATGAAAGACCTCCACATAAAACCCAAGACACTGAAATTTATAGATTAGAAAGTGGGGAAAACATTTGGAGATATGGGCACAGGGGAAAATTTTTTAAACAGATTACCAATGGCTTGTGCTGTAAGATCAAGAATTGACAAATGGTACCTCATGAAATTACAAAGCTTCTGTAAGGGAAAAGACACTGTCAATAAGACAAAAAAGCCACCAACATATTGGAAAAGGATTTTTACCAATCCTAAATCTGATAGGGGACTAATATCCAATATATTCAAAGAGCTCAATAAGCTGGACTCCAAAAAATCAAATAACTCAGTTAAAAAATGGGGTACAGAACTAAACAAAGAATTCTCAACTGAGGAATACCAACTGGTTTAGATGCACCTGAAAAAATGTTCAACATCCGTAATCATCAGGGAAAAGCAAATCAAAACAACCTTGAGATTCCACCTCACTCCAGGCAGAATTGCTAAGATCAAAAACTCAGATGACAGTAGATGCTGGAGAAGATGTGGAGAAAGAGGAACACTCCTCCATTGCTGGTGGGATTGCAAGCTGGTACAACCACTCTGGAAATCAGTCTGGAGGTTCCTCAGACAATTGGACATAGTACTACCGAAAGATCCATCAATACATCTACTGGGCATATACCTAGAAGATGTTCCAACTGGTAATAAGAACACATGTTCCACTATGTTCATAGCAGCCTTATTTTTAATAGACAGAAGCTGGAAAGAACCCAGATGCCCTCCAACAGAGAAATGGATACACAAAATGTGGTACATTTGCATAATGGAGTAGTACTCAGCTATTAAAAACAATGAATTTATGTAATTCTTGAGCAAATGGATGTATCTGCAGGGTATCATACTTAGTGAGGTAACCCAATCACAAAAGAAGTCACTTGATATGCACTCACTAATAATTGGATATTAACCCAGAAACTTAGAATACTCAAGATACAACTTGTAAAACACAAGAAAATCAAGAAGAACGAAACCAAAATATGCATACTTCATTCCTTCTTAGAATAGAGAACAAAACACTCATGAAAGGAGTTACAGAGATAAAGATTGGAGCTAAGATGAAAGGATGGACCATCCAGATATTACCCCACCCAGGGATCCATCCCATAATCAGCCACCAAATGCAGATATTATTGCATATGCCAGCAAGATTTTGATGAAAGGACCCTGATATAACTATCTTGAGTGAGGCTATGCCAGTGCTTGGCAAACACAGAAGGGGATGCTCACATTCATCTATAGGATGGAACACAGAGCCCACAATGGAGGAGCTAGAGAAATTACCCAAGGAGTTGAAGGGGGCTACAACCCTTTAGGCAGAACAACAATATGAAGTAAACAGTACCCCCAGAGCTCATGTCTCTATATGCATATGTAGCAGAAGATGGCTTAGTAGGCCATCACTGGGAAGAGAGGCATCTTGGTCTTACAAACTTTATATGCCCCTGTACAGGGGAATGCCAGGGCCAGTATGTGGGAGTGGTGGGAGTGGGTGGGTGGGGGATCAGGGTGGAGGGGAGGGTATAGGGAACTTTCAGCATAGCATTTGAAATGTAAATTTAAAAAAATCTAATAAAAGAAACAAAGAAAGAGAGAGAGAGAAAGAAGGAAAGAGAAAGAAATAAAGAAAGAAAAAAGAAAGAAAGAAAGAAAGAAAGAAAGAAAGAAAGAAAGAAAGAAAGAAAGAAAGAGGAGGCTCCAAAGGAGGGGAGAAGAGAGCCTGGGGTATCTCTGAAGGTCAGGTGGCAATCATCAGTTCCTGCAACCAATGGTCACAGTATTCTCTCTATCACAAACATTCTTATTGTTATGACCATGAATGTTCTCTCAGGATTGTTTATGTAAGCAAGAAAATTTCCACAAGTTCATGGCTGAGACCATGGCTCCCAGCAAGTAGGCACATGGTAAATATTAACAGAGCAGCCCTTTTCCAGAACTTTCTCAGGACAGACCAATTTAAAAGTAATTGCCTGGCATGTAATACATATTATATCTAGAAAAGCACAAAAGCAAGGCAGAAGACCATATCTAGTCAGGACATACTGGCCAGTTCTATAGTTATAATGGCTTTTATAAATCAACAGGCTTTATTTAATACATAAATACTAAACCAATAAACTTAGCTATTATCCCAGGCAATGAGAAGTTTATTAACTTCCCTGTTGATTCCAATCTGATGCAGATGTGATTCAAGTGTCCTTGGTGCAGCTGATCTTGCAAGTCTAGACTATGATTGTTTTTATCTCACCTGCTTTTGTTTTCGGGAAGTTTAGAATTATCCTTGGCCTCATGTCCTGGCCCAGGCCTAGCCAATTTCCTCAATGAAGTCTGAGAAGACTGAAAGAGCCAGTTTATTATGAGAGGAAGATCAGTCTGGGAATAAACTAAGTCTGAATGTGCCTCATTCAGACTTAGGACAAAGTCTAGTATACCCTGCCCTCTGCAGGTCCCACATCTGCAGATCTATCCAACTTCAAATATGTGTATGTAAAATTTTCTTGTCATTATAACCTAAATGATAAGTATAACTTTATTTAGTTTTATATTTTATCTTATTATAGAATTATAAAAACACAACATTTTAAAATTATTTTATAAAATATTTATAAAACAACATATTTCTATTTTATTGGGTATATTTTATTATCATATTTTATTGGAGCTGGTTTAAAGTATACACGAAGATAGGCACAAGCTATATGCATCTGCCATATTATTTTACATAAGGTACTCAAATGTCTAGATTTGGGTTCTTGAATGGAGGGTGTTCTGGAAGCAATCAACTATGGGTACAGGACAGAACTATGTTCTCTGGATTTCCCCAGTCAGCCATGTCCCCATTTGTGGAGATGTGCTTCAATGTCAATTTTCTTAATATGACCTTTTCAGGAATTCCTCTTATTAAGATATAGTCTTTGTGGGGGGCACCAGACCTTCTCTCTCTCTTTTTCTTTTTAAACATTTATTTATTTATTTACAGTCCAGTTATTAACCCCTCCCATTCTGTCCTCCCTAGTTCCTCATCTCATTCCTCCTCACCTTGTCTCCAAAAGAATGTCCCCCAATCCTCACTCCCCCTCTAGACTTCTTCACTCCCTGGGGCCTCATGTTCCTCGAGGGTTAGGTGCATCTTTTCTCACAGAGGCTAGATGCAGCAGTCCTCTGCTGTATATGAGTCAGGGTCTTCATATTAGTTGGTACATGCTGCCTGGTCGGTGCCTCAGTGTCTGAGAGATCTCAGGGGTTCAGGTCAGTTGAGACTGCTAGTTTTCTAATGGGGTTGCTCTCCTCCTCAGCCTCTTCCAGCTTTTCCCTAATTCAACCACAGGAATCTCTATGTATGTATCTGTCTCTGCTGCTTGTTGGGCCTCTCAGAGGACAGCCAGGCTAGGTTACTGTCTATAATTACACCAATCATCAGTAACAGTGTCAGGCCTTGGAGCCTCAAAGCCACCAGTCTTCAAGGATGAGATATTACCTTCTTTACAGATTTTAGGCCCTGCTTTAGTCACTGATTATATAAGGAAAGAAGTAGGGAAATCTCTAAAATGAGTTTCTCTAGCTCCTGTTCCATTTCCTTTCCATCCTTTCACGTTTCCCCATAAGAGTTTCCATCGGCTATATTAGACTTCTGGCGATGTGTACCATGACCTACCAAACTTCCTACCTTAAACTCTGCAGCCTTGAAGTAAGGCTCTGTAGGCACTATTGGAGTTATGAAAATGATCTTAGTTCAACTTCATCTTGCTGCCCGTCTTTTACTCATCATAGTACACTAATATGACAATATACTTCCAATGTGACAACAGCACATCTTTCAAAACAAACTTTTCTTTTGCTTGACACTCAAATTTTTCCCTCCAATGATCCTTACTGCCTGTTATACAAATACATCAGTCAGGGAAAGACTTTTTCAAATCTATTGTTGTCTACCAAACTTTATATTATCTCTACATTTACATTGTTTTGCTCCATTTAATACATTCTTCTTTTTTTGTTTGTTTGTTTGTTTGTTTTTTTGAGACAGGGTTTCTCTGTATAGCCCTGGCTGTCCTGGCACTCACTTTGTAGACCAGGCTGGCCTCGAACTCAGAAATCCGCCTGCCTCTGCCTCCGGAGTGCTGGGATTAAAGGCGTGTGCCACCACGCCCGGCCCCTAATATATTCTTCTTTATCTCAATTTCTGCTCCCATAGAAGAAATTATTCTGATTCTTCTCTCTGACTTATACCAGATATGTGAGGAAAAATTGCAGTCTGAAAAAGAAACAAAATATCAGCAAACAGAAAAAAAATCTGTATAGATAAGGACAAATATTTGGAATGTAAATAGGACTAATGCTGGTTTAGTAAAGTTGTGGTTATGGGTTCTTCTAGAAGATCTATGATTTCACTAGCTCTGAGTAATTGGTTAGGCTCTCATACTAGGCTTGATTTCTCTCTTGGTGAGTAGGTCTTAAGCCATATTAGAGATCTATTGGTTATTTGCAAGGTATGTGTGCCACCACCATGTCCTTAGCATTAGTGTGTCACTTTGGCAATTTCGTAAGTCCATAGGTATCATAAATGCTGGAGCGTGGGTTTCTTCCTTCCTTTGGATCCACTCATTATTAAAGTAGGTGTTCTTGGTGCCTTCATGAAATACTTCTTTGAAGCTCAGCTCTTTTCTTTTTCTTGAAAGTCCACAACACACAAACCAGTTCAAGTATCATTTATTTAATAAACCATTCCTTCCTCAGTTATTGACATTGCTGTCAATTTTCTTTTTCTCTCTTCTGCTTTTAATTACATGCCCCTCAACCAGAGCTAAAGGTGAAGATCTGCATACAAAAGATTTCTTAAACTAGGAAGGGAGTGAAGAATCAGGTCAGGAAATGGGAAGAAGCCATGGCAAGCCCAAACACTAAGGGGAAGCTCAAACTATATAATTTACAACTCAGACTTTCTCTTGTTGGACGGTGAGAGAATTAGACCTACTCCATACCTGCCAGTCATTTGCTAACCACATCTACATTAGACATATAAACAACATTTCACTCTTTTAGTATGTAAACATGAAAACTACAGGTCATTTTAAACAAAACCATTCCCAAACTTGGAAGGAGTTGACAAAACATAACAAGGAACTGAAAGAATCAGGTGGATCAGAAAAGAGCTTCAATGGTATTTGTTAATCTTTATAATTAAAGCTCTATTGTTTTCCTCATGTATTTCAATATATATGACTAGATATTTTAGTATATATCTAATATATATATATATATATATATATATATATATATATATATATACTTTACTGCATGCCAGACCCCCCCCCCAGAACTTTTCATTTGTATGTTTCAAACACTATTTGAAGCTTTTTTTTTAATTAGGTATTTTCTTTATTTACTTTTCAAATGTTATCCTCTTTCCTAGTTTCCCCTCTGAAAATCCCCTATCATCTCCCTGTTCCCCTAATCACCAACCCACCCATTCCACTTCCTGGCTCGTGCATTCCCTTTCACTGGGGCATAGAACCTTCACAAGAACAAAAGCCTCCCCTCCCACTAATGACCAGCTAGGCCATCCTCTGCTACATAGGCAGCTAAAGCCATGAGTGCCTCCATGGTTTTTTTTTGTTGTTGTTGAGGTTTTTTTTTTTTCTTTCTTTCTTTTTTTTTTTTTTTTTTTTTGTGGTTTAGTCCCAGGGAGCTCTGGGGATACTGGTTAGTTTATATTGTTGTTCCTCCTATGGGGGCTGCAAACCCCTTCAGCTCCTTGGTTCCTTTCTCTAGCTCCTTCATTGGGGAGCCTGTGTTTCATCCAATGGATGGTTGTGAGCATCCATTTCTGTATTTGTCAGGTACTGGCAGAGGCTCTCAGGAGACAGCTATATCAGGCTCCTGTCAGCAAGATCTCGATGGCATCTGCCATAGTATCTTGGTTTGGTGTTTGGTTATGGGATGGATCCCCATTTGAGGCAGTTTCTTAATGGTCATTCCTTCAGTCTCTGCTCGAAACTTTGTCTCTGTACCCCTTCCATGGGTAATTTGTTCCCCCTTGTAAGAAATATCCAAGTGTACACACTTTGGTCTTCCTTCTTCAGTTTCATGTGTTTTGAAATTGTATCCTGGGTATTCTGGGATAATATGCACTTATCAGTGAGTGCATATCATGTTGGTTCTTTTGTGATTGGGTTACCTCACTTGGGATTATATCCTTCAGATCCCTCCATTTGTCTAAGAATTTAATGAATTCATTGTTTTAAATAACTGACTAGTACTCCACTGTGTAACTGTATCTCATTTTCTGTATCCATTTCTCTGTTGAGTGACATCTGTTTTCTTTCCAACTTCTGCTATTATAAATAAGTCTGCTATGAACATAATGGAGCATGGGTCTTTATTACAAGTTGGAACATCTTCTGGGTATATGCCCAGGAGTGGTATTGCTTGATCTTCTGGTAGAAATATGTCCAATTCTCTGAGGAACCACCAAACTGATTTCCAGAGTGGTTGTACAAGCTTGCAATCCCAGTAGAATTGGTGGAGTGTTCCTCTTTCCCCACATCCTTTCCAGCATCTGCTTTCACCTGAGTTTTTGATCTTAGCCATTCTGACTGGTGTGAGGTGGACTCTCAGGGTTGTTTGATTGGCATTTCTCTGATGATTAAGGAAGTTGAACATTTTTTTAAAGTTCCTTCTCAGCCATTTGGTATTCCTTAGTTGAGAATACTTTGTTTAACTTTGTACCCCAAGTTTTAAATTTTTTTTCAAAATTTTATTAGATATTTTCTTCATTTACATTTCAAATGCTCTCCTGAAAGTCCCCTATACCCTCCCCCTGACCTGCTCCCTTACCAACCCACTCCCACTCCTTGGCCCTGGCATTCCTCTGCACTGGGGCATATAAAGTCTGCAAGACCAAGGGGCCTCTCTTCACAATGATGGCCAACTGGGCCACTTCTGCTACATATGCAGTTAGAGATATGAGCTCTGGGTGTACTGGTTAGTTCATATTGTTGTTCTACCTATAGTGTTGCAGACCCCTTCAGCTCATTGGGTACTTTCTCTCTCTCCTCCATTGGGGGCCTTGTCTTCCATCCAATAGATGACTATGAGCATCCACTTCTGTATATGCCAGGCAGTGGCATAGCCTCACCTGAGACAGCTATATCAGGGTCCTTTCAGCAAAATCTTGCTGGAATGTGCAATGATATCTGCGTTTTCTGGCTGATTATGGGATGGATCCCAGGCTGGGGCAGTCTCTGGATTGTCCATCCTTTTGTCTCAGCTGCAAACATTGTCTCTGTAACTCCTTCCATTAGTATTTTGTTCCCTATTCTAAGGAGGAATGAAGTATCCATGCGTTGGTATTCCTTCTTCTTGATTTTCTTGTGTTTTGCAAACTGTTTCTAAGTTTCTGGGCTAATATCCACTTATCAATGAGTGCATATCAAGTGAGTTATTTTGAGGATAGGCTATGTCACTCAGGATGATATCCTCCAGATGCATCTATTTGCCTAAGAATTTCATGAATTCATTGTTAATTGCTGAGTAGTACTCAGTTTTATGAGGTCCCATTTGTCAATTTCTGATCTTACAGCACAACCATTGTTGTTCTGTTTAGGAAGTTTTTCCCCATTGCCCATGTCTTTGGGGCTATTCCCTACTTTATCCTCTATAAGTTTCAGTCTCTCTAGTTATATGTGGAGTTCCTTGATCCCCTTAGACTTGAGCTTTTTATAAGGAGATTTGAAAAGATCAATCCAGATTCTTCTATATGCTAACCACCAGTTGAGCCACCATCTTTAGTTGAAAATGCTGTCTTCTTTCCACTGATTATAGGTGTGAGGGTTCATTTCTGGGTCCTCAGTTAAATTCCATTGATCTACCTGTCTGTTCCTGTATTGGTACCATGCAGTTTTTATCACAATTGCTCTGTAGTACATCTCAAAGTGGGGGATGGTTATTCCACCAGAGGTTCTTTTATTGTTGAGAATAGTTTTTGCTATCCTAGGTTTTTTGTTATTACAGAAGAATTTGCAAATTGCCCTTTCTAACTCTGTGAAGAATTGAGTTGGAATTTTGATGGGAATTGCATTGGATATGTAAATTGCTTTTGGTAAGATAGCCATTTTTACTATATTAATCCTGCCAATCCATGAGCATGGGAGATATTTCTACCTTCTGAGATGTTCTTCGACTTATTTCTTCAGATTCTTGAAGTTTTTAAAATACAAATCTTTCACTTCCTTAGTTAGAGCCACACCAAGGTATTCATTGTTATTTGTGACTATTTTGAAGGGTTTTGTTTCACTAAATTCTTTCTCAGCCTGTTTATTCTTTGTGTAGAGAAAGGCCACTGATTTGTTTGAGTTAATTTTATATCCAGGTACTTCACTGAAGATGTTTATCAAGTTTAGGAGTTCTCTGGTAGAAGTTTTGGGGTCACTTATCCATACTATCATATCATCTGCAAATATTGATATTTTGACTTTTTCCTTTCCAATTTGAATTCCTTTGATCTCCTTCTGTTGTCTATATGCTCTGGGTAGAGCTTCAAATACTATGTTGAATATGTAGGAAGAGAGTGGGCAGCCTTGTCTAGTCCCTGATTTTAGTGGGATTGCTTCCATCTTCTCTCCATTTAGTCTGATGCTGGCTACTTGCTTGCTATATATTGGTTTTATTATGTTTAGATATGGGTTTCGAATTCCTGTTCTTTCCAAGACTTTTATCATGAACGGGTGTTGGATTTTGTCAAATGATTTCTCAGCACCCAATGAGATGATCATCCAGTTTTTGTCTTTTAGTTTGTTTTTATAGTGGATTATGTTGATGCATTGATGCATTTCTGTATATTGAACCATCCCTGCATCCCTGCATCCCTGTAATGAAACTTACTTGATCATGATGGATAATCATTTTGATGTGTTCTTGGATTTGGTTTGTGAGAATTTTATTGAGTATTTTTGCATCAATAATCATACAGATAATTGGTCTGAAGTTCTCTTTCTTTGTTGGATCTTTGTGTGATTTAGGTATCAGAGTAATTGTGGATTCTTAGAATGATTTAGTTAGAATTCCTTCTGTTTCTATTTTGCAGAATAGTTTGAGGAGTATTGGAATTATGTTCTCTTTCAAGCTAGAACTCTGCACCTAACCCAGTGTGTCCTGGGCTTTTTGTTTGTTTGTTTGTTTGTTTGTTTGGAGAGGATTAATGATTGCTTCTATTTCTTTAGGGGATATGGAAATATTTAGATCCTTAATCTGATCCTGATTTAACATTTGTAACCCATATCTGTCTAGAAAAATTTCCATTTCACCCAGGTTTTCCAGTTGATTTTACTATAGGCTTTTGTACTCAGATGTGGTGATTTTTTTTGGATTTCCTCAGATTCTGTTGTTATGTCTCCCTTTTCATGTCTGATTTTATTAATTAGTATACTGTCACTGTGCCCTTTAGTTAGTCTGGCTAAGGGTTTATCTATCTTGTTGATTTTCTCAAAGAATCATCTCCTGGTTTGGTTGATTCTTTGTATAGTTCTTTCTTTCTTTCCTTCTTTCTTTCTTTCTTTCTTTCTTTCTTTCTTTCTTTCTTTCTTTCTTTCTTTCTTTTTTCTATTTGGTTGAATTCAACCCTGAGTTTGATTATTTCCTGATGTCTACTCCTCTTGGGTTAATTTGTTCCTTTTGTCCTATAGCTTTTAGGTGTGTTGTCAAGCTTCTTGTATATGCTTTCTCCAGATTTTTTTTTTTTTTTTTGAGGCACTCAGCACTGAGTTTTCCTCTTAGGACTGTTTCCAATGTGCCCCATAATTTTGTATGTGTTGTGGCTTCATTTTCATTAAATTTTAAAAAGTCTTTAATTTCTTTATTCCATTCTTGACCAAGTTATCATTGAGTAGAGTGTTGTTCAACTTACAGGTTTATGTTGACTTTCTATTATTTATGTTGTTATTGTAGATCAGCCTTAGTGTGTGGTGATCTGATAGGATGCATGGGATAATTTCAATATTTTTGTTTCTGTTGAGGCCTATTTTTTGTAAGAGATTATATGGTCAATTTTGGAGAAAGTATCATGAGGTGCTGAGAAAAAGTTTTATCCTTTTGTTTTAGGATAAAATATTCTACAGATATCTGTTAAACCCATTTGTTTCACAACTTGGGTTCATTTCACTGTGTTTCTATTTTCTGTTTCAGGCATCTGTCTATTGATGAGAGTAGGGTGTTGAAGTCTCCAACTATTATTGTGTGAGGTGCAATGTGTGTTTTTAGCTTCACTAATGAGTGTGGTTGCCCTTGCATTTGGAGCATAGATGTTCAGAATTGAGAGTTCGTCTGGGTAAAATTTACCGTTAATGAGTATGAAGTATCCCTCCTTCTCAATTTTGATAACTTTAGGTTCATTGTCAATGTTATTTGATATTAGAATGGCTACTCCAACTTGTTTCTTGGGACCATTTCCTTGGAAAATTGTTTTCCAGCCTTTTACTCTGAAGTAGTTCCTGTCTTTGTCACTGAGGTGGTTTAAAATGTTAGGTCCTGTTTATGTCACCAGTCTGTTAGTCTGTGTCTTTAGATTGAGGAATTGACTGCATTGATATTAAGAGATATTAAGGAAAAATCATTGTTGTTTCCTGTTATTTTTGTTGTTAGAGTTGGATTTTTTTTTTCCTTATGGCTATCTTTGTTTAGGTTTGTTGAAAGATTACTTTCTTGCTTTTTCTAGCATGTAGTTTCCCTCCTTGTGTTCACATGTTCCCTTTATTATCCTTTGAAGGGCTGGATCTGTGGACAGATAATTGTTTAAATTTGGTTGTGTCATGGAATACTTTGGTTATTCATAGTTTGCTGGGTATAGTAGCCTGGGCTGGCATTTGTGCTTTCTTAGGGTCTGTATGCCATCCCTCTAGGATCTTCTGGCTTTCATAGTCTGTTGGAAGAATTCTGGTGTAATTCTGATAGATCTGCCTTTATATGTTACTTGACCTTTTTTCCTTACTGCTTTTAATAGTCTTTCTTTGTTTTGTGTATTTGGTGTTTTGATTATTCTGTTACAGGAGGAAATTCTTTTTTAGCCCAAACTATTTGGAGTTCTGTAGATTTCTTATATGTTCATGGACATCTCTTTCTTTAGTTTGGTGAAGCTTTTCTCTATAATTTTGTTGAAGATATTTACTGGCCCTTTTAATGGAAATCTTCCTTCTTTTCTATACCTATTATATTTTGGTTTGGTCTTCTCATTGTGTCCTATAATTCCTGGATGTTTTGGGTTAGGATCTTTTTGCATTTCACATTTTCCTTGATTGCTGTGTCAATATTTTCTATGGTATCTTTACGCACCTGGGATTCTCTCTTCTATCTCTTGTATTCTGTTTGTTATGCTTGCATCTATGGCTCCTGACTTATTTCCTAGGTTTTCTATTTGAGAGTTGTGCCCTTTGTGACTTTTATTATTGTTTTTACTTCCATTTTTAGATCCTGGATAGTTTTTTCAATTCTTTCACCTGTTTTGGTGTGTTCTCCTATATTTCTTTAAGGGAGTTTTTTATGTCCTTCTTATAGTCCTCAATCATCATCATGAGAAGTGACTTTAGACCCATATCTTGCTTTTCTGATGTGATGGTGTATCCAGGACTTGCTATGGTGGCAGAGTTGGGTTCTGATGATGCCAAGTAACCTTGGATTCTGTTGTTTCTTTTCTTATGCTTGCCTCCTACCATCTAATTATCTCAAGTGCTCCCTGTCCTTGATATATATGATTGGATCCTGTCCTTTCTGTAATCCCAGTTGAGTCAGAACTTCTCAGATTCCAGCTTTCTTTGTGATCCTGAGATTCTGGGATCCTGAGATGCTGAGATTCTGAGTGTGTCAGAGATCTTGGCAGTCAAGCTTCCTCTGAGACCCTGAGATCCTGGTGTGACTAATCTCCTGGAATCCTGTGATCTTAAGATCCTGGGCATGTTATAGCACCTGGAAGTGAAAAGTTCTATGGGGACTGTGGGGCTGTCAGCTGAGCTTGAAACCAAGGTAGATCAGTGCTGACAGGTAGTAATTTGAGCCACTGGTTGGGTGGGGTTCCTGTGTCTGAGCTCCAGCTGACCCCAGGCACTCCTGGTTCTATTGGAACAGATATTGTGTTCCACTCACTCCTGGGCATGTTAGGGTACCTGTGGTGTGGAGATATCTCAAGACCATGGGACTATCCACTGAATCTGGGCCCAAGGTTGCCTGGCACTGGTGCCAACTGGAAGGAACCCCCTATTTGAAGTTTTTATTCACCTTGATAATTAAATAGCTATGAACAGACTTATGAATTTTCAATTTGTTTCTTGAATGCTCTGAAAATTCATTTGCTGTCGCCGCTAATGGAACTCATTCTTTTTTTAATCCCCAAAGACATCAACCCCTATTAAGACTATCCCTTTAAATTTGAAGGGATAATATACTCTAGATGGATTTTTTTTTAATCTCAGTAAGACTTAAATAATTAAGTAATTCTGCCATTTTAGGATAGATGATGTTTTTACTCTCCTAATTCCACTTTGTCCTCCTTTCTAATCTAAATTTTGAATAGAGAAAATTTGAAAATAACTTTGTAGGTGAGTCATGGTAAAACAGCTTGTGTGTTCATAATTAGCATAAATGACTTCCTCGCTCACAATATCAATATGTAACAAAGTTTCCACAGGTTGACGTGCTTCAATAGTTAAATGATCCAATGCTAGATTCACAAAGCTTTCCCCTCCAGGAGCTAGAACATAACACTAATTCAGACCCCTTTGGGTTTCCACAGAATTCATACCAAAGAATGATATGAAGATGTAACTCTACTAGAGAAAACACACAGAGATTCTTTAAGCTGAGTAGAAAGTCTGGATTGTTTGCTGAAAGTTGCATGGGAAGTTGCCCAAATCATGCAGCACTGAGCCTCACCATTTGTCTTTTATGCATACACACACACACACACACACACACACACACACACACGTGCAAGTATAATCCTGATTAGAATCCTTTAGTTAGCAAGAACTGTTAATGAGAAGCAAAATCACAGAAGTCAAAAGAACAATGATAATACATTTAGGGAGTTCCTTGGATCCGGAAACTATGTGCTATGTCTTTGCTGGATTAAGTCTTTGTTTCCATTTTTTTCTGGTGTTAGAGCCTACATGCTGCGATCTAAGATCAGAATACTTCCTACAACCTGGCATCAGTTGTGCTACTATCTGGGGCCAACAAAGGGGGAGCTTCAAAGTTTCTTGTGATGCAAGTAGAAAGCAGAAACACAAGGTATGTCCAAATTATCAAATTTCTGCTTTATAATGCTCACCATTATGAATTACTTATTGTGGACCAGTCCCTATATAGAGTTCAAGATGTGTTATCTAAGTTATCTTTATAAATACTCTTTGTGCAAGTATATTTTCTAAATAAAGACACTGCAATGTAGAAACATAAATCATGTTTCTTTGAGTAGATAATACAGATGTTAAGCTCTGAGATCTGAGTGCAGAAATGAAATGACTCATGTCAACATCTGCTCTCAAATCCTAGAACACTTCCAATTTTCTACACAGAATAAGACTGTATAGATTAGTCAATCAAACCCTTTCCAAATATACAGAGTATATTTAATGTCACTATCATCAAATCATGTTGAAAATCAGACCCTGAAGACAATGTTCCTTGCAGTTAAACCTTAGAGTACACAACTGAATTGAACAAAATGTGTTTAAATTTGTCTTTATGATAAAAGAACATATATTATGAAGTTTGTTAATTATAAATAGAATATCAGTATGAAAAATAATAGGAAAAGGAATGCAGAGAAATGGTTCATTCCATTAAACAAGATGAATTTGTATCAGCAATTATTTGAGACTATTGTAATCAAGTATTACTTTTCCCTAAAACTAAAGCCTTTACAGTTGTACCACTGTTCTACATTCCATGATATGCCATTAATCCATATATGTCCACACATAGAGGGAATTCATATGCTGTTGTATAACTCAGAATATTCATAGTTTCAATATATCTTACTCATAACAATTCTAATTCATAACTTTCTTTTTTTTCTTTTTCTTTTTTTTTCCAACTTTTATTAGATATTCTCTTCATTTACATTTCAAGTGTTTTCCAGAAAGTTCTCCCCTCCCAGCCCTGCTCCCCTACCCACCAACTACCACATCTTGGCCCTGGCATTCGGCTGTACTGAGGCATATAAAGTCTGCATGACCAAGGGGCCTCTCTTCCCAATGATGGCCAACTAGGCCATCCTCTTCTATATATGCAGCTAGAGACATGAGCTCAGGGGATACTAGTTAGTTCATGTTATTCTTCCACCTATAGGGTTGAAGACCCCTTCAGCTCCTTGGTACTTTCTCTAGCTCCTTCCTTGGGAACCCTGTGTTCCATCTAATAGCTGACTGTGAGCATCCACCTCCATGTTTGCCAGGCACTGGTATAGTCTCCCACAAGACAGCTATATCAGGGCCCTTTCAGCACTATCTTGCTGGCACATGCTATAGTGTCTATGTTTGGTAGGTGATTGTGCTTCAGTTCCTGCCTCCAGGCTCCTGACTGGAGTTCCTGCCCATGATATTCCTTCATTGTGGAGTATATGATATAAAATGAACTAACTTTCTTCCTCCTCAAGTTCATTTTGTTTGTGGCATTTTATCATAGCAATAGAAATCTTAAAAGTGGCCAACTTTAGCCCCCTCCCCCCAACTACTACCATGGTATGATGTCAAAGTCAAAAACTGATGTGTGCGTATGTGTGTATAAGACTATATATGAAAGCAACATTTGCTTTCTTAGTGCATAGTTTTTCTTCTTTTTTTAAAAATCATCATCTGCCAAGAATTTCTTTATTAAATTCTGCAAATAACCATTGTTCTACCCATCTTCTTCCTATATTTCTATGTCAATATTCATTTAAATAGTGTCTACTGGATATGCTGTTATGACAGTCATGATAGTGCCCAAAATGTCTTCTTACCTAGGCTTCATTTCTTAGTTTGTATTCTTGTTGTATTTTAGTCTAGTGTCTCCCATCTACTGACCTGCCCACTCACCAGAAATGACTCCTCTCTTTCCTATCTAATTTTTATTTTTACTTTGTCCTTTGGCTTCAGCTCAGATCTTCATCATGTTACCTAACTAATAAATGTCCCCCTTTATTCACTCAGTTCTTTTTTATTAATGTTTTAATATAAAAATTTCATACAGTATATTTTGATCATAATCTTTCCCATGCCCAACTCTTCTTAGATTTTCTCCACCTCCCTACCATCCCAAATTTATGCTTTCGCTGTCTCTTGAATAATTTAACCAATCAATCAATCAACCTAATAAAACCCAAATAAAATCGCAATAGACAAACAAATCCAGTAATACAAAAGGGTAGAAAAACAGAAAACAATTTTATCATCGAAGTTTCTTCTGGATGTAAATGGAAGTTAACACAGAGAACCACAATTGGATCATATGCAGCAAGTGAGAGACTTTGCAGACCTCAGCCTGGAATGGGATGTCTTCATCACTCCTCGCTGCTTAAAGCCATGCAATCTATGGAGAAAAGGAGGTAGAAAGTAAGTAAAAGCAGAGGTGGCAGGTGACTCTAATGCAAACAGTGTCTTCTAGACCCAATAGAACTAATAAATATATGAGCTTACAGAAACCACTTTTGCAGCATGCAAAAGTCCTGCCCAGGCTCAAACCAAACAAAATTCCAGCACTGGGAAGAAGAAATGGACACAAAGCAAAAACAAAGAGTTACTTGTAATTGATATTTGCAATTGATACCTGCTGGAAAAGCAAAAATCTATTTCTTCCAATGTTGTGGCACTGATCATATCCACCATACTGCAGGGCAGGCCCCATTTCAGGAGTAGTTCACCAACCCAAAACACACTCCATGGTTTTTTTTTGTTTTTTTTTTTTTTTTTTTTATTCATTCAGTTCATACATGGTCTTTGTGAGGTGATTTCTTTCCCATTATCATGCTGGAGACGAGTGTTATTTTTGGTAAATACCCTTATTTATGGCTATGAGCATTGTCACTATTTTCATTATGTGTTTCATTTCTAGTGCTGAAAAGTGAGTTTCTTATAACTGTACTGTTTGATGTATCATATCTTAAAAGAGATATCTTCCCTGACCAACAAACCCTCCCAAAAAATGGACTTTAGAGGTAGGTTTGATGGGTGTGGATACTGTGCACTGATGATAAAATTAAGTACTAAGTGCAACCAAAAATCCAAGAGGTTTAGGAAAGAAACAGTACACTGTAAAAGAATAATTTATTCTAGCTAGCCCATAAAAAAGACACACAATCCTGGTATTTTATTTACAAGCTGAAGCCTAAATTGGGCAGGTTTTGAACTATTCTAACTTACATCCCAGCTATATGAGCCTTGTCACTTGCTGTTTCTCCTGGCCATGTACTCCTGATCCAAATCCTCTCATAGTGGCACCCCTCTCTGTCATGTTCCCTCTTCCTTTCCTCTCATTTTTCTTCAGTCCTGTCACCGAATCTTTAAGTTCTTCCTTTCTCTCACTAGTGCCCAATCATAGGCTCTAGCCTTTCTTAACCAATTAACTTTAAATTGGGGAGCAGGGTTTACATAGCATCACTTGGTGTATGTGAGGATCTCATCAGGGACAACCAGATCTTAGAGTACAGAATTTAGCATTTGAATACACAACAACACCAGACAAAACCCCAATACTAAATGAAAACTATAAGGAAAACCATCAAAATCTACATTTTAAGAAGATAAGCAAGAAGGGTGGGAGAAGGTATAAGGGACTTTTGGGATAGCATTTGAATTGTAAATGAAGAAAATATCTAATACACACACACACAAACACACACACACACACACACACACACACACACACACACACACACTTCTACCTGTCTCCACAACCAAGGATAACTTCCAATATAGTCCCTCAGATAGGGCTGGGCCCTCCTAAGTCCCTCTCTAAACAATGATGAATGTTGGTGAGCCTAGTCATGTGAAGATATCCACAGCTGCAATGAATTCAAGTGTACAACAACTATGCTATGTTCAGTGAGTAAGCTCCTGTTCTAGGCTCCAACAGACCAGACTAAACCTAAAAATGAAGTAGCCTATGATGAGGTTCCATACCACCAAGCTGAAACTAGACTGTTTAGTTGATCTTTTAAAAAGTTAGGGTTAAAGAGGTGATAGCCATATTTCTCAGAAAACACAGTTTCATCTAACATGATAGAGAAGTTCTCTATCCCAAATTCTTATATGCATGCTCATGCAAGAGTGTAGATGTAGGCCCGGTGGTGGTGGCATACGCCTTTAATCCCAGCACTTGGGAGGCAGAGGCAGGCAGATTTCTGAGTTGGAGTCCAGCCTGGTTTTCAGAGTGAGTTCCAGGACATCCAGGGCTATACAGAGGAAACACTGTCTCAAAAAAAAAAAAACCAAAAAACAAACAAACAACCCCCCAAAAAAACATACAAACAAACAAATGACAAAAGAGTGTAGATGTATATATACACAGAGCACGTGCGCACACACACACACACCACAGTGATGGGAGAGAGACAGAAACAAAGAGAAAGGAGATAATTTAAAGTCACTTAATATTAACAAGTTTGTTTGCATGAGTGATAGATGTCTTTCTGTTCTTTAAATGACTAATGTGTTTTTTAAACTTTTATTTATGATTTCCATAGCCCTTTCTTATTTATCAGAACATTCCTCTCTGCTTCACTCATTGTAAAGTGTATTATGTTTTATCGAATGTAATATTAGTCAGTTCTAGTGTTGAAAATATAGACAATTGAGTAAGTTCAGTTGTGACTTTTCTTTTAACAGAACTAATTGTTAAGAAATGAAACTATGAACTTCATTTTTGTTTAGTTTTTTGTCTGGTTTCCGTTTTATACTCTTTTGTAGTATAATCTGTCTAGAAACAAGGTATCTTTATTGAGCCACTATTCCTTTTCATCTGTAGAAGTATATAATTATATTTTAGCTTAATGCAAGAGAAAGTCATGGTAAAGATGCATTAATATAGTGTTTTGTAGATTGTAAGTCTGTTACCATCACAAATACCATTTTTAGCTGTGGAGTATTTTGTTTGCAGGTGAGCAAAAGAAGGTTTGTTGTTGTTGTTGTTGTTGTTGTTGTTGTTGTTGTTGTTGTTGCTGCTGCTGCTGTTGCTGCTGCTGCTATTTTTACCAACTTGGCAAAAATGTCAAAAGGGAATAGCATAGCTTACAAAAAGAATATAGAAAATAAATACCCATGCACCATGGTACAAAAAAATATCGAGTAGCCATTGAATCAAAAGATATTATTCAAAGTAAAATTATTTCCTCAAAATGCTCAAAGTACTTATCTTTCTATGTATATGCACTTGCTTGCTTTTTATTTTAAACTAAGCCTCATCTTCATTATGATTTGTCACTTGTCATGCTATCATGAATATCTGGCTCTTCTTTGTACTAGCCTAGCACTTCTTTCTCTATGCCTTAGATCTTTCTGAAAGGAGAAATAAATTAAAGTGTACCCTGTGAAGCTGTAACACTAAATGACAGAACACATACAAAATTCTCATGTATGTTTCTGGGACTTTCTGTTTTAGTGGCAGCCATTACTTGAATTATTGTAATTATTGTCATTGCTTCTTTCGCCTTTGTTTATGTGTGCAGCTTAAATTAAATTCTATTACCATAATTTTATAGATTAAAGAAATGAAGCACAGAGAAGATCACCAACTCTCAATGTAAATCCCGAACACCTATCTGAACAACCATGTTCCCAAGATTAACCTCATTTGGATACCATGAGTGCAGGGCTAGGGGACAACTTACAGTTTTAACTATATTGAGAAAAGACTTTTTGGTGTATTTACTTATGCAGTCACATTGGGTTTACAAAAAGGTCTCTGCCTCTGGGATTCTGGTGTTTGCCATGCCCTCACCACAACAATTAGAGGTTGTAGAGTGTGAGTGATGAGTAATGATAGCAAGACAGCAGTAGGCAGAACCAGGCTGGAGAATTGTTATCCATAATATTTGTCAATTTAGGTTTAGACTCAGAACCCAAATGCTCAACTCAGCTATAACAGCAATTCATCTCATGAAACAATTTGGCAAGGCATTGGCTTGAAAACCATTACATTGAATCAGGAGTAGAGTTGACAGCTAATATGCCAACAGGGTACCCTTATAGGACAGTGACTATTTAACCTGACATAAACCAATGCTCTTGCTCAGCTCTACCTCCTTCTAATGCCGATGAGTCAGTTACTATCTATTGTTAGTTTTTATGGAAAAAATGGCAGGCATGTTGACTCAGAAATGTAGATATTAGCAGAAGTAATGGCACTTTCATAATCTGGATGATCTCTTCAACTTCACATAACCAGAAGAGCTGCCAGTGAATTGTTTCAACAGGAAGAAGTTTGACATCTATTTTTCACTGTGTACTCATTTAACAGTTACTTATAAATCTGGTGACCCCCACCAAACTTTATAGACATAATTTTTTAGAAAACTAATAAATCTTGTAAGTTTTTGCTTCTGATAGTTAGTACTGATTTTCCAACATTGGATTTGAACTCATTGTCCTTTCATGAAAATCTGCTTTCTTCTCTTCCATAATATTCCAATATTTTAATCCTTTACTTACCCAACTGAAGACTAGGACATACCAAGATTTTCCTATAGATGCTTCTTGAGTTTATTTCGTTAACTTTTTGGATCAGAATATTGGCCTACTAAAGATTTCCTTACCCTAACCTGTTGCCTGTTTGGATTGGTTATAGCAATTCAAGATCACATTATGCTGAGGAATTTGAGATGAGAAGATCATTTCTAGATTATCCAGGAGGGAGCAAAATAATAAGAAGCAGGTGGCATGTCATTGGGATTGAAGATGGTAATAAGGTATCCTGTCCAAGGGAAGTAAATAGCCTCTAAAATCTAGAGAAATCCAAGAAATAGAGCATATCTTAAAACTTTCAGAGAATTACACCCCTGCCTATTTGTTACCTTTAAGATTTCTAAATTTAATACCATGGTGATGAGTTACTGTTATTTTAATGTACCATGTTTGTGATGATAGGTTATATAATCAGCAGAAAAATTACCACAAAAGTCTTTTTCATTTAAAAAATCCTAAGCCTACAATTCTCAAAAGTTATAGAGCTAAATCCTGTAGAAATTTCTACTTAGAAGACTTACTAGCACCTTGTGTAAAAGTAACATTAAAATCACTGTGTTTCTGGTACATATACACGACAATCTTACCACTCAGTGGGCAGAGAGCATTCTTGAACTCAAAGCCAACTTGGGATACATAGTGAAAATATGTCTCAGAGTATACTATCTCCAAAAATTCATTTCTCCCATGGATTTATATGATTTCCCTTATTAATTCATTACTGACTACTACTTGTTCACAAAGTTACCTATTTGTTCGTACAGTATAATTATTGCCTGGCTATTAGAATGCAGACATGAACACAAGTCTGTGCTCTGATGAAGACCAATTCTAGGAATGATACATACACAAACAGATTAATCAGATGATATTTTTCCAGCAAATTATAATTATGGAACACTGGGGGAAGGACACTGAATGGTGGCAATTACAGATAGTACGTTACAGTCAAAGAAAACCCCAGACAAAGTCATTCCTGAATAGCTGACAAGAATAATAGAGTAAGAAAACACAGAGGAAGACCATTTCAGAAAGAAGATGCATCAGACAGAAAGAGCCTGAGGCAACAATGAATTTGAATTTTTCATGTTCAAATGATTATAAGAGTGTAGTATGAAGAAAGTCAAAAATAGTAAGGAGTTAAAACCAGAAAGATAGGCAGATGCTTCTGAAGTCAGATGGTAATTTGGATTCTTTTCTGAATCTAATGGGGACCTCTAGAGAGTTTCTAACAGGGAAGTTATGGGATGATGTGATCTGATTTATAGTTTACAAAAATCTCTGGTTGTTCTATAGAGAACGAAACAAAACTAGAGAGAAATTAATTTAGGAAAGAATCTAGCAAATTGCTGTAGCTTGGCTTACAGTGCTAATGGATGGAACTCTGCACTAGGATGGATTTTGAAGATAGAGTTGATAGCACGTGTAAAGATTGATGTTGAAGGCTGAAAAGGGAGATGAGGACAAATACTAAATGTTTGAATTTTGGCCAACCTGTCTTTAGTTATCTAAGTGTAGATGCCACATGGCAGCTGAATCCTGGTGTGTAGGTCTTCTGCTCAATGAAGCAAATCGGAGATCTGAGACATAGCATTTGATACTTTAAATTTTGTTTAAATATATACTAAAAATAAACGTAGGAAGAATTCAAAAAAAACTAAATCTTAGGAACACTAATGCAGAGAGATGGGGAGAGGAGGGGATGTAACCAGCAAGTGAAATTAAGGACCAGTGTGGGAGGAAAGGGAAGATTGTATACATCATAAATGAAATTAATTACTATAGATGGCAGACTGTTTGGTGGGGAAGGAGGCAAATGTGAGGGAGAAATAAGGAAGAAAAATAAAGGAACTAATGATCAAATACCACATGCTTTCATAAGCCTTGAAAGCTGACAGAGATTACTTGAGGGAACAGAGGGAACAGGAAAAGGATAGTTGAGGTTAATATGAGCATGTGTAAATATAAAGAAAGTCAAAATTTTATATGCTAAGTAAAACTAATTTTTAAAAAGGCAAAAAAGAAGAATGACTGACTGTTAAATATTCATGAATAGTTATATAAAATAATACAAGGTAGATTTTGAATTGGTTATATGACATTCTCACCATTACAAGGGCTGTTTCCCAAAAATGGCTGGAAGGGGAGAACCTTTGTCTAGAATGGGCTCAAGAGAGGGAAAGGAAGGAGAATCTGAGACAGAAGACATAGGTACTTTTCAGGGAAGGCATTGCTATAAAAAGAGGGTGAAAATGAAATCATAGGTAAAAGGAGACGTGAGATAATGCCAGCCGTTTTGTCTGAGGATTGAATATATTACATTTAAGATGAAAGCATATCTATATAAAGTTTACATGACGTTGGAAATAGGGATTATCATACAGATCTTGTTTCCTAGTAACAAGGGACAACAGAAATGGTGAGAAGTTGATGAGATGTGATGGGAGGAGAAAATAAATTTTAAAGTAATCTTCTTAAAAGAAAGCCAACATTATTTTGTTGAAATCAATAGTTAATTAATACTCAAGACTCTGACATTGTTAACACCTGTCTTAGGTAATGTCTATCTATCCTAGGGATCTCTGGTCTCTATAAACTTATTTTCTAAATGCAGAGAGACTACTCCCAGGCCTAGAGGAGAAAGCCACAAGAAGCAGCTGTTTTTCATACCTACCCTTTAATATTTTTTCAATTTAATTTTATGGAAATTATTTTCATGTTAGTATCTATTGTGTGCTTCACAAAGACAACCCATATCTGTATTTTTTTGCCTTTTTTCCTCTAGCAAGTTTTATTATATATGCGCATGTGTGGCTTTCTGTAACTATATAAAATTTAGAAACCACAAATGAGAGAAACCTTTGCCTGAGACTGGCTTTACTCATTAGTATATTAAATTATTTCCATTTTCTGCAAATAACGTGATTTCATTCTTTGTTATGGCTGAACAAAACTAGGCTTATCTTGCCTGCAGTTATGAACAGGTTGTGTTGATGCTAAGGGATAAGGGTGATTGTGGCAGTCACACTTGCCCAGATTTCCTCTTTAAGTCCAAGGCCACCATATTCAACAACTTATTAATTTCCAAAATTTTGAGTGGTCTGCCATTCAACAAATTCTGGACAGTCCTCCTTAATTTCAAACACTGGCACCCCAAATTTGGCTCCCCAGCCTGCCGCTTTTCTTATTGAATGGTATAATTGAGAAGTCCAATGTCATCTTTCATGCCTCCTTGTCCTTAACCCTCATATAAAATCTATTCTCATGGCATACTTCAAATCTATTTTCCCTGAAAGCACAAAAATAATTCACAGATAATGCCTTTGACTCTTGGACCTAAAACAATTGTGGAGAGGCAGCCTGTTTTGGTTGATCGAGGCTTGCTCTGGAGACCCAGTAGAAAACTCTAAAATGGACAGAACAATGAGCCACATTCCCAGAAACAGGTGCCTGATACCACAGAACCTCTAATTCCATTATCCTGTGACTATAAGTCACACAGACAATGTCCCAAGCTCCTGGCATTCTGGCTAGACTCCAGCCCCACAGTTGCCTGACAATAGCCAGGTATGCTCCTCCCCATAGTTATCTGACAACAACAAGGTAGCCCAGACCACTAAAAAAGGAGCTGCTTGGCCCTTCTCACTCTTTTAAGCTCTCACCTTTCTTATTCTCCTGTCTAGCTCTCCTTTTTCCCCTCCCCACCCCCTTCTCTCCACATGGCTGGACCCTCTCTTTTACCTTCTATCTTTCTGTCTTTCTACAATAAAGCTCTAAAACCATAGACTGTCTCTGCTCATCAAGGACTGCCAAACTTGAACAATGAGATAGGCTTTCCCCTAAAGAGCCACATCTAACCTCCAGCCAGAAGGCCTTCCTGTGCTCCAGACCAGACCAAAGACTCTTGCCCACGTGGGAACCACCCAGTACCCCCTCTCTTCCTGCCCTCACCTCCTTTCAGCCCCAGTGATGACCAAGCTGCCCCCAAGGGCCTGTACTTTGTTCTCTCCTGTTCCACAGTGTCCATCTATGTCTGGGATGCCTGAGACTGAGAACCTGTTATCTCAGGCCTCAGGCCCAGAGACTGCTCCTTATCTACCCCCTAGGTCTGGGATTCTGGGGTTCCGTGGCTTCCCACAGCCAGAAACCCACCCGGGGCCACATGGAAATCATGTGGCAGTCTTCCCTAGTCTGCCCACCCAGAGCACCAGAACTCTGGCAGGATGTGGGTTTTCTCCCACTCCCTTTATTTCCCCATGCCTGCTGCCCTACAAAACAAACCAGCTCTCTTCTCTGATTGAGTATAACAACAAATGTACTTCTGTTCCTATAATGTTCTTTAAAAGTTTAGTCTGTATTATGCCTATGGTCAATGTAACCTCTTCCATGAATTTATACTGTATTTAAAATGCAACCTCAATGATTCATTCCCAGCTCACCACACTGCAACCACACCAGCCTTCCTGACTTTTGATCATCCTAAGTTTATTCTCAACTTTGGACCTTTCTACTTGTTATTTCCTCTACTAAGAACTTTCAGTCACAGCTTGTCAAAGGAATCTCTGTTTCTCATCATTTAAGCCTCAACCCAAATGTCATCATCTCAGCTCAGCTTTACCATAAAATGCAATTTGAAGCTGCCAGCCCTTACTCCTAACTTGCCTTAGTTAACATCACATTTCCCATACTTGATTTCTGTTGGAATTTACTTTGCTTATTTACCTCCTGACTTGCTTATCACAGGCTTCTTTATTCTAGAATGGAATTTTGATGAGGACAGTACTTATTTACCTTCATCATGTCTGAAATATGCTCAGGGCCTAGAAAGTTTGATATATTGGCAGCATTCACTAATACGTATTCAACAGATGTCACAATGCATCTATTGTGAAATATTTACATTTCTCATAAATTGGGTATATTCCATCTCACAAGATTGTGACAAACACCTAAATACTATTATATAACATGTCACAATTTAAATGCTTTTTAGACTAATTTATTTTGTACCTAATTTCTTCTCTTGCCTTTCTGCTACTATGAAGCCAGTCTGCACTGAAGAACTTAGAAAATACTTTGCTCTTATAATGATTTCCCAGGTCTGTTCTGAAAAACAAAACAAAACAATTACAACAATAAACAACATACTTTTGACATGTACAATTATTTAGATAAAATTATGTTCAAGTTTCCAATGCCTGTATTTATCACTAATCACTAATATATTGGAAAATATATACTTAGCTTTTGACAAAAGATAAGATTCTCTCTATCTCTGTTTCTATAACTGTCTCTGTTTCTCTACATGTCTATCTCCCTCTGACTCTCTCCCTCTATCTCTGTCTCTCTCCCCATGTCTGTCTCTGTCGCTCTGTCTCTCTGTCTCTCTCTGTCTCTCTCACACACACAAATAAATATGCATATCCCACTAGCCATTTTAAAGATCACTGTACCATCCATATAAACATGGCTACTAGCAACAGCATTGCCATGGACACCAACATAATTTTAGGCAGCAGTACAGACCATGGCCCTTGGTGGTAATGGGTCACGAACATCAACATGATCCCCTGCTGCAGAACAACCATGGACAGTGGCATATGCCTTTCACCTGAGGCCACATTGATGTTCCTGGGATGAGCTGCTGTTGGGGAAAATATTGCTATCCTTGACTTTGTTACCCCTGAGGCCATGTTGATGTCCTTGCCCTGTCCTACAGCCAGGGTGTCTGTGGTCCATCCTGCAACAGAGGACTATATTGAGGTCTGTGCTCTGTACTGTCTCTGTCATGCTGAGATCCAAGGTACATATTGAAGTCAGAAATCATAAGGTAATACATGCTATTTGTTTTTGTAAAGGGCATGGAAGATACTTTTACAGTGGTATTGATGACTGTGGACTTAAGAGTTAAGAGGGACATAGATGCCTTTGGTGACAACCCCTACATGTACCCTACTTCACCCCCCCCCAACACACACACAAAAAGTAACAGCTTAAACAGGAAACATCAAAGAGATCTCTTGAAATTTGTGATAAAGATGCTGTAAGGCATTACACAACTGGCAGGGAGTGCATGGGGAGGAGGAGGGAGACACAGTTATCTTTAAGGGACTGACTGGCTATTGGGAGTTTGACAATACTTCAGTGAGTATATGGGCTACACAAATTGGGCTTATGTGTTTTCTTCTTCTTCTTCTTCTTCTTCTTCTTCTTCTTCTTCTTCTTCTTCTTCTTCTTCTTCTTCTTCTTCTTCTTCTTCTTCTTCTTCCATCTTTTGGGGGGGGGTGTTCAAAAAGGAGGGGTCAGACCTGGGAGGACTGGGGTGTCATAGACCCTCTGGATCCCTTATCTGCGTGGGTCGAGTTCTCTTGAGCAAGTGGGCAGTGATTAGGCGAGTGTGGGTGACAAACAGACTTACACGCAAGGGAGTGTGTAATATCTGAGTGTAATTGTGAATTAAAGCATCAGACTTTTTATATAGTGGGGATAGGAGAAACTAGGGGAGCTTCATCCATGGAGTTACAATGGTACAATACAATAGGAATGAATACATCAAAAGGACTTAGAGGAGCCAGGCAATGTTTACAGTAAATAGTAAGGCAGCTCTATTTAGGATCAGCTACTGACAAAGATTTCACATCCTAGTTACAATTTGTGCCTTTTCCTTTGAGCCTTGTGAGAACGAATCAACAGGGGGTTTCCGCACACAACCCCTGTTTACTAGGTCCAGGTAGATTCTAAAGAAAGAGTTTACCAGCTTGTTAATTATCTGCTAAGTAGTCTGTTTTCTACCTGGCTATAATGAGGATTTCCTCTGTTGGGGGGGGGGATCTATTTGTTCCCTAAAACTATAGTCCCTAGCAAACATTCTGCAGACCAGCTCTGAGCTGCTTTTGGCTTCTCCCTATGTAATGCTAATTAGCTTCCCTGTCTCTAGATACTGAATTCCCATGGAAAATCAAGAATTCTCTAGGACTGTTGGAATGCTGGGAGTCTTAGCTTATGTCAGGATTCATTCTATGCTTAATATAAAAATTCCCACTGAATGATCTTTGCACCAGACTAAATTCAGGGATAAAACTGGTTGTGAGAATGTCTTCCCAGGAGAATGAGTTCCTTTTGAAACTCTTGTCTCATGAGCACCTGTAGGCTTTTGGGCCTGCCAAGTTCTGCACTGGGATGTCCATCACATTCTCCCCCTTTTTTATTTATTAGATGAAGTTCAAGAATATCCCGCTTTGTCATGGCTACAGATCTCAGCAGAGCTCTAAGAATAATTGGAAACACGATTACCAATAAAATAATGACAATAATATATATTGAAACCAATCCAGGGGAATCAATGTACTAGGTTATTTTTTAAATCTCTGGCCAAATCAGCAATGTTCCAAGTGTCCAAGTGACTTCTGTTAATATCTGAAATTTCTACCTTTTTAGCCTTAATATTTGCTATATCTTGCCCTATTGCTAGGACTAATTCTAGGTCTTAACTTTTGCTTCCTATAATATGTTGTTCAGACAAAGCTATGGTAATCTTCCTATGCTTGTCATTAACAAAATGAGCAGTATGCAGCTGTTGATCTAAAGCTGTGGTAGATAATGTAAAAGAAATTAAAATTGCAATTAAAACAGTAATTCTGAAAATTGCTCATTTAACCTTTTCAAAGTTTGCATTCTCCATCACACTGGGGAGTGAGTGTGATTGATATGTATGATTCAAAAATTCTAAAGGGTCTATATTAACTTTACTATAACACCATACATACCTACCTACCAGAAAATGGCTTTCTTTCAAACTAATAATCACTTATTAGACAAGCATTTGTTCCAAATTTTTATTCTTTTGTATTCTGTGTGTGTGTGTGTGTGTGTGTGTGTGTGTGTGTGTGTGTGTGTGTGTGTATACATATATATGGATGCCATTTGCTGAGTGGGTTTGAGATAATGTTTGGGGAAAGTACTCATTTTGGGGAGAATCCTGCTAAGACTCTATGGAAAGTTTAGTAATGGCCAAGAATTGCAGGCTGCTCAGTAAATTGATTTTTTTTCCTATCTAGAGGATAGCTATTCTTTTATTTTCACTGTAGTTGTAGACTAACCTCAAGGTGCACAGTTTAACTCTCTCCAGGTTTGAGAACATGTGCTTTTATTAATGGAAAACTTGCCACCAATTTAATAAAGAAAATTATATCGGTTAAAATTAACCCTTCTCACTTGTTCTATGGGAACATGTTATCATCATCCTCACATCGAAAAGCTGAGCCAGAAGGCAAGTGAAAACTGACAATAACATTTGCACCTGTGCCTGCAGTTGACACAGAGTGCTGGCTACCCACCCACTCCTACAACACCCAGAGGAAGCTCAAATCCCAGTATCAAAGTTAGGCTACAACATTTGCCCCAATACCTGGAGTAACTGGGACTCCAAGGATCCAGGGATGCAGGAACCCCTGGCCAGCCAGAGTCATAGGTCTCTTCCAGTTTGCATGTGGGCCCTGAGCAGATCTAGGGCTCTAGCTCCCCACCCACTCATACAACACCTTGATCCCTAGGAGATCTTACACAGCCAGGATAACTGGAACTTTAACACACCCAAAATCATAGTTGTAGACACAACATCTGCCCCAACACCTGGCATAACTTGTACCCCTGTCACCCTCCCTGGGAACCCAGGTCTCAGGAACCCCCACCCAAACAGAGGCACACATTTTTTTCCGGTTTACCACTGTGCCCCAAGTGGACACAGGGCTCTGCCTCACCACCCATTCCTGCAACACCTTGTTTGTCAACATTTTGAAGAGACTCAAAAATACTTGTGTGTGTCAAAGGAAGGGATATTATATTTTTTTTCAGAAACTATCCTTTGGAATATGCTAAATCCATAAAGATTTTCTCTATATTAACTATTTTCTACTATAAAGTAAAATGATAATTAGAGTACAGAATTTTCATTTGCTGTGATAAAACATAATAAAATGTCAGTTGAGAGTTGAATATAATCTATTGCCTTCAAATTCAAGAGGATTGAGTCAGCGACCTGCTTTGGCTACATTATGGAGACCCTGTCTCAAAATAAGTGACTAAATTAGTTGATTAAAATAATTTAAAATACCAGTTAAAATTCTTGTTGGCTGGCCTTTCTCTAATAAATCCTTCAGCTTTGGAGTCAACCTTTAAATTAACATCATAAACCTAAAATGTGATTAAAAGTTGAAAACAAATATTTTTGGCCCATTTTTAGATATTTGATAGTCATTGGCTTTTGTTATTTAATGTAATACCCCAAGTTTGAATATTCCAAATGGAAACCATCTATTGAGTAAATTATTGGTGTTGTGGCCGTGTAAGCTATGTTCTTCTGAATAATTTAGTGTCTTATGTGATTGTTTGTGAATTTGTAATTTGTCTAGGTGTTGATTTTTCTCAAAGTACATTCTTATTCAACAATTAGTATCTCCTTTGTTTTGTCCTATGCTTCAGTTTATTATTGAGCAGTCCTTCAAAAGGGACAAACATTCAATTGCTCTTCAAGTCTAACCTCACCTTACTATCAGTTCTGATTTATGCTACTTGCCAAAACAAAATCTCAAAGAAAGGATTGAGGATTCTCAAAGAAAGGATTGGTAAATCAGAGAGACTTGGAGATGTCAAAGTAGATAGTTACATGGGTAGAAATACCCTGGCCAAAGAATCACTTTTAATTATGGAGTCTGCAGATATTCTAGCTTAAACACATAGAAATTATATCTTTGATTTAGTCTCACCCTCAAAGTATAGCTTTCTGAGTTTTGCTTTGGATGTGGTCCACTGATAATTTCCTGACCAACATACTCTAGGATTATTAATATTTGTTACAAACAAGAACATTGAGACTCAGCTGTATTTAATTCTTCCTTGTCCAAACTTTATATTCTGTCACATTACAGAAAGTAGCTTCACTCCTGCTCTGTACCCTGAATTCTATTGTATGGAGATATTGGGGCTGTGGTGCTAATTTCAGCACTGGATTCTTGTACCAATGTCATAGACTGAGTCCCCTCCCACTAGGATCAAGAGCTCACTGGCCTGATCATATTTGCTCCAGAAGTGGTCTCAGACCACTACCTGGGTTTGATTACTATAACTCAAAGAGACTGTACCTTTTCCAGTGACTGATTATCAGAACAGGGAGGGGTGTTAATTCCTGCAGAGTGAACTTGAACCAATAAGATAGAAGACAGAAAGGAGTTCGAGTACAAAGTCCTGTCTCTCTTTTCTAATCAGACAAGATGCTTCAAGGAATCAGGAAAAAAGAAAACCTGCACACCTAATCAGTCAGCCAGATTTCTTGTGCCTTTGTGTTGTGAATGTCTTGATGAATCATTACCTTATCATTGGATTTTTCTCTTTCCTCAAGTAAAATATCTCTTTCCCTCATTTTTGTTTCTAAGAGATTACATCATGTCCAAAGAGCATGACTGTGAAATAATGAAATAATGTGGCTTTAACTTTTTTTTTTTTTTTTTGGTGATGGGTGGTGGTGGTGTGACTTAAGATAAAACACTAAAGCATAAGAAAAACAGAAAGTTGTACATTTGTTATTTTCTACTAAATAAGCATGTTGTTGAAAGACTTGTTAGCTTTGAATTTTGTCCAACAAATGACTGATGCTTGTATTTAGTCGTGATTGACTGGGGCATATTGTGATTTGTTCTGCTGAAGCATAACGTTTATCTCCTGTGCTTTGGGACAGATTGGCAGAGTTACCTAGCTAGATATCATCTGCAACCTGCTTACAGCAAAGTCAGTTTGAGTAAAAAGTATTCTGTTAAGACATTTTTTAACTTATAAAAAAGACTATTTTTACTCACCCATCATGGTGACAGAAACTCTTTGAAATTATAATGGCCTATAATTACATATAAGTACAAACCCAGGATGAAGCCTTTATGCTCTTTTCCCCTTTGTAATGATACAATATGAGATAAAAGTTGAATTCATTATACCATGTGACTAATATAATTTAAATAACACCAGTTTCTATAGCAGTTAATTTTTAACCAGAGCAACACTAGTATATTAACATGATATGTCCAAATAATAGTCTGTTCATATCATGGACTGATTTTCCTTCCACTTGCTCTGTTTAGAAAATTATATGATGTTTGATTTTAAAGGTAGCTTTTAGGTTTTGTTTTTGTCATTGTTATTTAATCACATGAATGGCTCATTCACATACTATTTTTGCCTTTGTGGTTTTCCAGGAGTCACAAACAATTCAAATAGACTATTACTGCAAAACACACAGTACTTTTCAGAATATAACAGCAAATTCCTAAAACCAAATATAAGTGAAAATAGAATACTTTCAAATATTAATTCTTTTATCATTATCTATAATGTATATACAAGTACACACAGACAGACACACAAAAGCTGTGATGTTTGTGTGAGGTTCGAGAACAACTCAAGCTTGTCAATTCTCCTTCTAGAATGTGGGTCCTCGTGACTTCAAATTCTATTTCTTGTGGTTGTTATTGAATCTAGTTATATTTATCTTTGCACCTAATTGCTTTTATTTCTCATACGTTTTCTCCTGACAGTGTTGTTTTCATCACCTACTTAATAACTTTTCAAAAATTACTAGATTACATGGAGCTGGAGAGATGAGTTAGTAGTTGGTTAAGAACCACGTGTTCAGTTCCCAGCATCCACATTGTGGCTAACCCTAGTTTCAGGGGATCTGATATCCTCTTTTGCCCTGCAAGGACACTGCAAACACACAGTGCACAGTCATATGTAAAGGCAAAGTGCTGATAAATATAACATAAAAAAAACAGATATTTTAAAGTATATTTAAAAATAAGGTTGCTGCTGACATTTTATCAATTATAGACAAATTTGTGTTTAGCCCTTAGCTTTACATCATAGTTATTGTAATATATGTTTCTTATTTTAGTTTTGATTATGTTTCTGTTTATTACATTTTTATTTCTATCAATAAAATCTTTCCCCCACCTTTTCAACTGGAGTTATGGCTCAATTTAATGTAATTTAATAATGATGATGCCTATGCCATGGTGCACATGTAGAGGCTAGAGGGCAGCCTTCTATAATTAGTTCTCTCCCTACACCAGACATTCTTTTCTTGCATCAAACTCAGACTGTAGTGCTTGCATAGCAATTACCTTTACCTGCTAAGTGATGTCAGTCCCCACCCACTTACTATGCAAAATTTTAAAGCTTTCTTTCTAACCCCAAACTTCTCTCTTCCAGAGATTTTAATGTAAAAGAATACAACTTTTGTTATTCCTAAAGTACCATTTGTAAGAGTCTTTGTTATATAACATGATATAATTCTAAATTGATACATGTCAATTATAAGGACATCCTTCACACACACACACACACACACACACACACACACACACACGATAACATTTAATTATCATTCATAAAACAAGGTACAAGAAAAATAGAACTACACTTATTAATGAACCTTGATGTGTTTTTTTCTCATTCATATTATATCAACTATTTAGAATTATACATATAAATGGGAAATAAAAATGCTATAATGCAATAAGATAAAACTAATTTTTTTACCAGGAACAGTTGCTCAGACCTATAAACCCAGGACTCTGGAAGCTGAAACAGAAAGTTTCAAATATCTAATGCTAGCCTGAGCTATGGACATAGACTCTGCCTATATAAATAAGCAAGTAAATAAATAGATAAATAATTAGATTAAAAGTGATTGTAATATGTTGGCCTCATGTTAACTGATAGAAAAAGCAAATTATAAGCTGAAAATTCCAAAGAGGAAAAAATGTGGCATATAAACTAGAAATTATCGTAACCAAGTAAAATGAATTAAAATTTACCGTAAGTATTTTAGGATGTTTATTGATTTATTTTTGTCCTGCCTCCATTGGTTTATGGACACAAATTATGTTTGTCTAATAATTATGTTATTAATCACAAACAAGTCTTACAGTTTTATAACTTTATTGCATAATATTCTTACCAGAATGCTTTGTACCTTAAGACAATCTTTCTTTGATATCATTCCAGCTATACCTGATTTCTTGGGAAAGAAATCTCTATGTTTTACTTTTAAATACTTTTATTATTATACTAATGATGTTTATTATGTACAGAATATATAGTTGAACTTCATTTCTCTGCAAACCTCACAATTTAACAGCTTTGTAATTGGACTGAAGAATTACTCCACAAGAGGTAACCTAAGCCTGGCATTGAAAATCTGGCCAAAGTCCTCTGTCTGGGAGGTCATAAGGTTTAGGGAATTTCATGTTGGTTCTGGGAGGAGGTAGAGATAGAATGTAGGATTGAAACAATCTAATTACATTATCAAATAATACATGTTTTAAAACATCACAAGGCCCACATGGTTTGCATCCATTTAATTCCAGTACTCAGGAGTCAGACAAACTTTCTAGGCCAGTGTGGTCTCCACAGGAGGTTCTAATACAATCAAAAACAACCAATCAACCATCCATCCAAACAACCAAACAATAACAACAGCAAAGGCACAAAATATCCAAAATATTCAAGCCATGTACTTCTAATATGATTACTTACACAATTATATTTAGATTTGTTACCATACTTGCTTCCTATATATTAAGTATATTTTAGTTTTTCTTTCTTCTCTTATTTTCTCCACACTAAATAGTTTTGCTATTCTACTTCTCTTATAAAACTTCTATTGAAATTTTAAATTGGCAACTTCTAGCTATTTACTGTAGTCTATCTATAATAACAACAAAGACTTTCTCTTTGAGTTTTATTTAACGGTGCTTGAATTGTAACTTACAGAATCACACATCTATCATTGAACCATACTACCATTCCTACTGATTTTACACTGGATATTATCATTGGTACTTTAAAGCACTGGGTTATAATTTCTTCCTTTAGTGACTACATGTATGGCAGTGATATTAGGATACACAACCAATCAGGCATGGTGCTGTTTCACAGCTATCCATCACTCTTAAGGATGAACTATTTACTATTCAGTATTATTCTTAAATTAGATGTCTTTGAGACCCTTCATTCTTCACAGGCTGCAATCAGAAATCGCCTTCTCCCACATGCTGAATCCTATGAAACTTTCAGAAGCCCTAAAGTTTTCAGCTTCTCAACCACTACTATTTGCTACTTTTTTTTCTCCTCAGGTGTATTCTGCCTAGCTTCTGAGTCTAGCCAAAGGCAGTGTTAGATTTTCAAATGCGCAGAAGTAAGTACTAACTTCCTATATGACTAGAGGCAGTGCATACTTGTTATCTTAAAGCCCAGTGGACCAAGAATCCTGTTTCATAAATTCTCACTTGATTTTTAAGCAGAAAAGATATAAACTAAACTTAGTGAACAGCAGTATATGAAATATCTCTTTCAGTCAGGCTATACTGATCATTGTTTTCACTTTATAGATAAATATGATACCTACTTCCATCTTGTCTGTGAGAATTTTAGACTAGTCTCTTAGGACTGCTACACCAACGGATTTACCTAAATAGAAGAGATTTATTCTCCTAGTTTGGAGTTTAGCAGTGTAAAATCAAAGTTTTATCAAGGTTGGTTCCATAGGAGGCTGTGAGAGCCCCTCTGCTCTACTTCTCATCTTTATCCTCTAGTGGCTCCTGGCAGTCCTTGGCATTCTTAAGCCTGCAGCTGTGACACTGTAAGACCCCAACTCAATGTGTTTAGTTCTTTGTTCTCTCACCTTCAGCCTGAGAAGCCAGAGACTACTGGGTGACCCACCCAGGTGCCTGACTCATTGTGTAAGGGACCAAGAATATTTACTCAGCTTCCCCATTCCTTGTGGAATGTTTGCAAAAGATAGCCTGTAACCCTTCTGTCAGAGATGAGCTGTAATTCATCATCCCTATTCTTATGATGTTTACTCAGCTTCCCCTTTCTTTGTGGTTCTTCCTTTAAATACCCCCTCTCCCAGCTACTTGGAGCATCATGGTCCTCTACCCTTGCATGGTGTATTTATGACTGTGGGCCCAACAGCTCTTGAAATAAAAATCCTCTTGCTGTTTGCATCAAGACTGTTTCTTGTGAGTGATTTGGGGTGTTGCCTCTCCTGAGTCAGAATGTGGGGGAGTCATCATGTTGTGGGTCTTTCAACACTTTAACCTCTGCTCCTGTCAATAGTGCTGTAGGCCTCTATGTCTAAATTCCCCTCCTATTATAAGAAAATCAGTGACATGAGCAGAGGCCACATTAATTCATTATGACCTTATCTTAACTTGCTAGCACCCAAAGAGACCCCATTCTAATAGGCAATAGGTTTCTTACATGCATTTATGAATGACACAATTAATCTTACAAAAACAATTAAGTGCCAGACATCTGTCATCTTGTAGTTCCCTCATTCTTCTTATATATAGGGCTTCCAGGTTTGTGGGACTAGTAGCTTGGACATTTCAAACTCAATCACTGTAAATCACTTTTGAGTCTGTTTTATCCACCCAACAAGGTAATTTGTCAGAACTATTTTAAGCCTTTCAAGTTGAAAAAATGAATCTAGACTCTTTTCTTTATTTATTCTATTCAATACTACTGCATTGTGACCACTTTCCCCTTCAGATCTAGTGAGCTCTAATCTCCAAATCACTGTACTTGGAAACAGGACCTTTAGTATTGTCATTAAAGCTAAGCAAGGCAGTAATGACATGGTCATAATCCTACAGAGTAGGTGTCCTGAGAAGAGTAAGTGACAACAAAGAATTTTCTCTTTTTCCCAACACATACATCTAGTGGAAAGGCCTTGAAAGTAGATGGAGAGAACCCTCACTCAAAACCTAGCCTGATGCAGCCTTGATTATAAAACCCAAGACTGTTAAAATTCTGAGGAAATAGATTTTGTTATTAAAATTCTCCTATCTTCACAGATATTTAAGTTCCCTTGTCTTTGGGACATTTTGATATTGTAGCCTAATACAGGCTGTAGTCCATAAATTTTGTATTTAATATTCTTTTCACTTTGACTCTGTATTTTTAGGATTGATTTGACTAAAACATATTTCCCAGGTGATTGACCACATAAATGAAAGAATAATGCAAGTGCAGATCTTCTTCCAAGTTGATCTTCTTTGATTTTTTTGTTTGTTTGTTTGTTTTTGAGACAAGGTCTGCCATAGCCTAGGCTCTAATTCCCAGTGTAGCTGAGGATCATATTAAACTCCTATTCCTCCTGCCTGTATCCCCCAAGAGATGTGTGACCAGCAGAAATTACTGTGCTGTTCTTTGGTTTTCATACTGGAAATAAAGTATAGGTAGACATAGAGAAGTAAGGATAATATTGGCTTAAGTCCAGAAGGGGGTTATCAGTGCCTTAAAGGTCAACCACTGAGAATCAATACAGGTTGCTAAGAGCCTGATCTTCTCAGAAGGTCCTCGAAGAGTTGACTCTGCTGGTGAAGCACAAAATCCCCCTATCCCATCCCTACTCCCCCTGATCACCAACATATCCAGCCCTGCTTCTCTGTTCTGGCATTCCCCTACCCAGGGGCATCAAGCCTTCATAGGACCAAGGGCCTCTCTTCTCATTGATGTCCAACAAGGCCATCCTCTGCTAATTATACAGCTGAAGCCATGAGTCATCACTCCATGTGTACCTTTTGGTTGGTGGTTTAGACACTGGTAGATCTGGGGATACTGGTTGGTTCATATTGTTGTTCCTCCTATGAGGCTGTAAACTGCTTCAGCTCCTTCAGTTCATTCTCTCACTCCTCCATTGGGGACCCTTGCTCAGTCCAAGGGTTGGCTTAGAGCATCCAACTCTGTATTTTTCAGGCACAGGCACTGGCAGAGCCTATCAAGAGAAAGCTATATTAGTCTCCTTTCAACAAGCACTTGTTGGCATCCACAATATTGTCTGGGATTGGTAATTGTATATGTGATGTATCCCCAGGTGGGAAAGTCTCTGAATGGCTTTTCCTTCAGTCTCTGCTCCACAATTTGTCTCTGTATCTCTTCCCATGGGTATTTTGTTCCCCATTCTAAGAAAGAAGGAAGTGGTCTTCCTTCTTCTTTAGTTTCATGTGGTCTGTGAATTGTATCTTTGCTATTCCGAGATTCTGGGCTAGTATCCACTTATAAGTGAGTGTATACCATGTTTGTTCTTTTTTTTTTTTTTTTTTTTTTTTTTTTTTTTTTTTTTTTTTTTTTTTTTTTTTTTTTTTTTTTTTTTTTTTTTTTTTTTTTTTTTTTTTTTTTTTTTTATTGAGTTACCTCACTCAGGATATTTTCATGTTTCATCATCCATTTGCCTAAGTATTTTATGAACTCATTGTTTTTAATAGATAAGTACTATCTGACTTTGTAAATGTACCACATTTTCTGTATCCATTCCTCTGTTGAGGGACATCTGGGTTCTTTGCAGCTTCTGGCTATTATAAACAAGGTGGCAAGGAACATAGTGGAGCATGTGTCCTTATTACAAGCTGGAACATCTTCTGGGTATATGCCCAGGAGAAGTATTGCTGGATCTTTCCATAGTACTATGTCCAATTTTATGAGGAACCACCAAACTTATTTCCAGAGTGGTTGTACCAGCTTGCAATCCCATCAGCAATGGGGGAGTATTCCTCTTTCTTCACATCCTTGCCTGTATCTGCTTTCACTTGAGGTTTTGATCATAGACATTAGGACTGGTGTGATGTGAAATCTCAGGATTGTTTTATTTTGCAATTCCCTTATGACTAAGGATGGTGAACATTTCTTTAGGTGCTTCTCAGCCATTCAGTATTATTCAGTTTAGAATTCTTTGTTTAGCTCTGTACCCAAATTTTTAATAGGATTATTTGTTTCTCTGGAGTCTATCTTCTTGAGTTCTTTGTATATCTTGGTTATTATCCCTCTATCAGATGTAGGGTTGGTAAAGATCTTTTCTCAATCTGTTGGTTGCCATTTTGTCCTATTGAAAGTATTCTTTTACTTACAGAAACTTTGCATTTTTATGAGGTCTTATTTGTTGATTCTTGATATTAGACCATAAACATGTTCTGTTCAGGAAATTGTCTCCTGTGCCCTTGTGATAGAGGCTTTTCCCTACTTTCTTTTCTGTTAGTTTCAGTGTTTCTGGTTTTATGTGGAGGTCCTTGATACACTTGGACTTGAGCTTTGTACAAGGAGATATGAATGGATTGATTTGCATTCTTTTACATGCTAACTGGCAATTGAACCAACACTACTAGTTGAAAATGCTGTCAGTATTTTCCACTGGATGGTTTTAGCTTCTTTGTCCAAAGTCAAGTGTCCATAGATGTGAACCATAGGGTTCATTTCTGGGCATTCAATTCTATTCCATTGGTCTACTTGCCTGTCAGTGTACCAATACAGTGCATTTTTTTTTTTTTATCACTATTGCTTGTTGTGGTAACTCTCCATCACACATAAGCCCCAGCAATGAAAACATGGCACAGTTAATATGATTACATGCTGGGTGCCTAGATTGAGCAGATCTACCACTACACTACAGTCTTCCACAGCTTATGAGACCCCTTAAAACTTGTGGTTTCTCCAGGCCATGTGCTTCTGCTCAGCTTTTCTTTGTCTTCCTCCTCCTCTGCATCCTCTCCCTCTTCCATTTTCTCCTTCTTCTCTCTCTCCCACCTTCTGCTCCAGGTTACCTTTTTTCTGCCCAATCATCAGCTCTCCTTTATTTTACAAATTAAGGTGGGAAGCAGGTTTACCTGAAATCACCTGAGTGTTACTCATTCCTTGTTTGCAGCCATTCAAAGGAGAACACAAGTAAGGTCAAATATAATTAGCCCCAGGCCTATCCACAACAATTGCCTGAGATCAGGGATGGTGAATCCTCCAGAAGTTCTTTTTTATTGAGAATAGTTTTAGCTCTCCTAGTTTTTTGGTTATTCCAGATGAAATTGCAAACTGATCTAACTCTATGAAGAACTGAGTTGGAATTTTGATGGGGATTGCATTGCATCTGTAGATAGCTTTCAGCAACAAGGCCATTTGTACTGTATTAATCCTGTGAATCCATCAGCATGGGAGATCTTTCCATCTTTTGATATCTTCTCCAATTTCTTTCTTCAGAGACTTGAAGTTCTTATCATACAGATATTTCACTTGTTTAGTTAATCACACCAAGGTATTTTATATTACTTGTGACTATTGTAAAGGGTGTTCTTTACCTAATTTCTTTCTCAGCCTCTTGATCCTTTGAGCAGAGGAAGGCAACTGATTTGTTTGAGTTAATTTTAAGTCCAGCAACTTTGCTGAAGTTTATCAGTTTTAGGAGTTTTGGGGGTCACTTAAGTATACTGTCATATCATCTGCAAATAGTGATATTTTGACTTCTTCATTGAGATTTTGTATCCCTTTAACTTCCTTTTGTTGTTTTATTGCTCTGGCAAAGACATCAAGTACTATATTGAATAGGTAGGTAGAGAGTGGGCAGCCTTGTCTAGTCCATGATTTTAGTAGAATTGTTTCAAGGTTCTCTCCATTTAGTTTGATATTGGGTTCTGGTTTTCTGTATATTGCTTTTATTATGTTTAGGTATGGGCCTTGAATTTCTGATCTTTACAAAATTTTTATCATGAATGGGTGTTGGATTTTGTCAAATGATTTCTCAACATTTAATGAAATGATCATGTGGTTTACATCTTTGAGCTTGTTAATATAGTGGGATATGTTGATGGATTTGTGTATATTGAACCATCCCTGCATTCCTGGGATGAAGCCTACTTGATCATGATGGATATCATTTGATGTGTTCTTGGATTCAGTTTGCAATAATTGTAGTGAGTATTTTTGAATTAATATTCATAAAGAAAATTGGTCTGAAATTCTTCTTCATTGTTGGGTCTTTATGTGGTTTGGGTATCAGCGTAAATGATGCTTCATAGAATGTATGGGATAGAATTCCTTTTGTTTATATTTTGTGGAATAGTGTGAAGAGAAATGGTCTTTGGTCTTCTTTGAAGGTATGATAGAACTCTGCACTAATCCCATCTGATCCAGGGATTCTTTTAGTTGGCAGACTATTAATGACTGTTTCTACTTCTTTAGGTGATATAGGACTCTTTAGGTTGTTAATCTGATCCTGTTTAACTTTAGTAACTGGTATCTATCTAGAAAATTTTCCATTTCCTCCAGATTTTCCAGTTTTGTTGAGTATAGGCTTTTGTAGTTGGATCTGATGATTTTTTGGATCTCCTAGTTTCTGTTGTTAAGTCTCCCTTTGCATTTCTGATTTTTTTGGATACTGTCTCTGTGCCCTCTGGTTAGTCTGTCTAAGGGTTTATCTATCTTGTTAATTTCTCAAAGAACCAGCTCCTGGTTTGGTGTATTCTTTGTATACTTCTTTATTTTTCCTACTTGGTTGATTTCAGCCCTGAGTTTGATTATTTCCAGCTGTCTAGGCCTCTTGTGTATATTTGCTTCTTTTTGTTCTAGAGCTTTCAGATGTGCTGTCAAGTTGCCAGTGTATACTCCCTCTAGTTTCATTTTGGAGACACTCAGAGCTTTGAGTTTTCCTCTGAGCACTGCCTTTATTGTGTCCCATAAATTTGGGTATGTTGTAGCTTCATTTTCATTGAATTTTTAAAAGTCTTTAATTTCTTTATTTCTTCCTTGACAAAATTATTATTGAGTAGAGTGTTGTTCATGTTCAACTTCCATACGCATGTGTGCTTCTATTGTTTTTGTTGGCATGTAAGACCAGCCTCAGTACATGTTGATCTGATAGGATGCATGAAAATATTTCAATCTTTTTTATCTGTTGATAACTGTTTTGTGACCAGTCAGTCATATAGTCAGTTTTAAAGAAGGTACCTTGAGGTGCTGACAAGAAGGTGTATCCTTTTGTTTTAGGATACAGTTGTCTATAGATATCTGTTAAATCCATTTGGTCCATGTACTGGCAAGTTTTGTGGGTCAACTTGACACAGGCTGGAGTTATCACAAAGAAATGAACTTCAGTTGGGGAAATGCCTCCATGAGATCCAGCTGTAAGGCATTTTCTCAATTAGTGATCAAGTGGGGAGCTCCCTTTGTGGGTGGTGCCATATCTGGGCTGGTAGTCTTGGTTCTATAAGAAAGCAAGCTGATCAAGCCAGGGGAAGCAAGCCAATAAAGAACATCCCTCCATGGTCTCTGCATCAGCTCCTGCTTCCTGACCTGTTTAAGTTCCAGGCCTGACTTCCTTTGGTGATGAACAGCAATGTGGAAGAGTAAGCTGAATAAACCCTTTCCTCCCCAACTGCTTCTTGGTCATGATGTTTGTGCAGGAGTAGAAACCCTGACTAAGACAGTTCATAATTTCTGTTAGTTTCATTGTGTCTCTGTTTAGTTTCTGTTTCAAGGATCTGTCCATTGATGAGAGTGGGGTGTTGAAGTTTCCCGCTATTTTTGTGTGAGGTGCAATGTGTGCTTTGTGTTTTAGTAAAGTTCTTCAGACAAAAACCAGAAGGATCCTGTACCTAGCTCTTACTTGGTTCCAGTGTCTTGATGGCATTAGGAGGGTCCCTCTTAGGCCAGGAATTTGAAGAAAAGTGATCATCCTACCTGTTGTTGTAGGTGTGTTGACACTCCTGGGAGACCAACTCTCTCCTGGTGGTATTTGTTTAATGCTGTGGAATGTTCCTGTCCCAGGCAGATTAAGTGAGCCATGAAGAACAAGCCAGTAAAACAGTTTTTCTACATGGTCTCTGCTTCTTGTCTTGCCTCTAGTTTCCTACCTTTTATCCCCTTATGATAGATCATAAATAAATGTATGTCAAATAAGTAAATGCTTCCACAAGTTGTTTCTGTTAGTGTTTCTAATCACAGCAACATAAATCAAATTAGGAAACATACCAGGTCCCCTGGGATGTTACCCAAAATGGGAGGCCCATAAGCAGGATGAAACCACCAAGCCTACATCAATTGTAGCCTTGGTCCTTGGTAATAATGCTCTCAAGAAGAAGTGGTGCCCTTTGTCATGAAGTTAAACACATCTTTCTGATTCAAGAGCCTGAAAAACTAAAGGATGATCAGGTTGATGTCAGCCATTTTCAGGGTCACATTTTGCTTTACATCAACACTTTTAAGACAACAAAACAACACACATGGGCTTCAGAATAGACAGCTATTTCCATCTAGCCTGTCCATCCCCAGTAATCTACTGTTTCACTGGACCAAGTCCAAAATGAACAAGAGGATGCAGATGAGGAAATAGAGTACAATTTTAGCAAATTGACATACCACAAACCATTACAAGATGGTTTGTTCAAAGCAAAATCCAAAGTATGCCAAGAGTCAAATGAAAGTATTGATCAAGCTGGGAAAATTTGCAGTAACAAAGATTAACCACAAGAGAAATGGTGACTTTACACAAATAAAACATATATTATTATGCCCTGATTATGTGAGAAAACCAGAAGAGCTCAAGAATTGTGAAGTCTGCTACAATTTACACAAGAGTCCTTTTATTTCAAGTCGTGACTCGAATCACAACCCCTCTACAGTGTAGGTTCCAATTGTGAGCCCCCCCCCCCCAGCTTCGGTGTTTTAGCACTAATATACAGAGCAGTTGGAAATTATTTGAATGCCTAGGGTGAAGGGGAGGGAAGTCAGGATAGGTAAGTCATAACTCAGACTAGTTTTATGCACGGCCATAACTGTCTATGACCTCTGATTACCTCTTTTCTATGATTTAACCATGGGACCCTAATCTCCTTTCTTCAAGGATAGGCACCAGCTGTACTTGGTTATCTAAGAGAGTGCTGGCCTTGGTGCTACTGAAGCTGAGGAGTTTTTGTCATTTGTCTTACTTGGGCTGGCACCAGAGGCACCTTGAATCCTCTCAGAGCGGCCAGGGAGGTGGAAAGAACCCCCACGTTTTCTGCAAGGAGAGGAGCAGAGCTTCTGAGGAGCAATGCAGAGGTAAGCTGCAGAAGCAAAGTTCCTGTTCTTGCTGAGGGAGAAAGCCTAGGGGAAAGGGGGACTTTTACAGGAGAGTGCAGAAGCAATCCACCTGTGCACTTCACAACTCCTTAAAACATGTTTTTATTTTTTCCTTATTAGTGAGGTCACAATGATGGATCCTTGTGGGCTTGGACAAGAACTACAAGACCACCTGTAGAGTTATAAGGTTTGAATATGGTTTAGCATAACCAAAATTCATGCGGAAACCTGATCCCTCCTGCAGCAGTGTGTAATGGTGGAAACATTAAGTAGGATTTGGGATCATAAAGCCATTCATCTTGAAAGGGTCTAATTCCTGCATGGCAGGAGGGAGGTAGCTTTTGTGGGACTGAAATGACAACATTTACCATGAAATCAGGTTACTGCTGACTTTGTTTTCTTTGATCACCTGAGCTTCTCACGTGATCTCTTCTAGGCACACTTGCATGCTTCCACTTATGTTTCTCTGCCAACTTGTGAAGCAATTTGCATTGCTCTAATAACACCAGATACAGAAAATCAGCACCCAACATACGGTATTGTTTCTTTTCACACTGATATCCCCAAATCCAAGGATGGAAATGAGAGTGATACCTCTTCCTGTTAACAATAATGACATACTGGCAAAAGTCTTGCTTTCACTCCAGTTATTTCAGGCTCTTAGTTTTAAATATAGGGATGCTTTATAAGGTGTATTTGTTATTTTTATCATCATTCTGAACAAAAAGCTGTCATAAACAAGGTAAGAGAGAAAGTTTATTGCAGATCATGGCTTCTGAGGGTTCAATGTTTGCCTCAAAGTACAGATTTATATTTATGGCACACCGGAAACTTTAGGGTAGTGAATACATGGCAAGAGTAGTGAATGGCAAGTGTCCAGAACAACTACTGATCTTGTGCTATAAAGGGTGATCGGAGTTGGAAGCAGTGTTCCTTCATTTATTTCTTAAGTAAAATTTGTCAGCCCTAGATAAAGTCACTACAAGGCCTGTGTGGGTAGGGACAGTCACCAAATGACTATAATTTGCAGGTGATTATAGAACTCATCATTACTTAAAAGTATTCATCCCAAGAAAAGGGCCTAATTTGGATGATTTAAATATCCTGTAAAATACCTTAGTGAGAAGAAAACTGTTTTCATCTAGGATGTTAGGTATTTCTATCCAGATGCATATTTATCACATTGAATATTTCTTGGGTAATGACTAAATGAAAAATTCTTAGACTGTTAGGATTTTGTATGGAATGGTTGAATAATCATTACTCAGTGAAGAGTCAGGAAGTGGGCGTTAAGAGGATTTTGACAGGAAAAAAAATAAGGAACAAAGCAGGTAAAGTTGCATTGGATGGACCATTTGATCAGATAGGGTATGGATTCTAGCAGCTCAGGTGACAATGCTGCAATTATAGCCCTTTAAAGATAATTCTCTTGAATAAAAGGAAGTGTATGTAAAGCAAATGAAATAAGAAGGTGTCTTTTAAAGTTTTAGTAATTACAGTTTTGATTTCCTCCTTCCTTCCTTCCTTCCTTCCTTCCTTCCTTCCTTCCTTCCTCCCTCCCTCCCTCCCTCCCTCCCTTCCTTCTTCCCTCCCTTCCTTCCTTCATCACTCCACATACCACTTATCAGTAAATATAATATCTATTGCAGAATACACCTTGAATCTGATGTTCTCTTCTTGTTTCTTTTAAGCTATGTGTGTGTGTGTGTGTGTGTTACCCATACAACACAGCCTGTGTATGAAGGTTTTTTTTTTTTCTGCCTGCTTTTTTTTTTTTTTTTTTTTTTTTTTTTTTTTTTTTTTTTTTTTTTTTTTTTTTTTTTTTTTTTTTTTTTTTTTTTTTTTGAGGGCTGAACACTGCATATACAACTTCCAGTGATTCTCTTATGTCTACCTCCCATTTTACATTGGGGAGACCTGGGTCTAGGTAGGCAGGTTTACACAGCAAGTTCTTTCACAGCAGGGGCATCTTGCTGTCATGACTTCTTCCCTTTTTCTACCCCATGCTTTTACCTTAGTATCTTTGATGATTGCCTTCAACACTTTCTCCATTTCCCTCCTAACACACTCATTCTACACCAGCCTGCATAAATATTGCATCCTCTCCAACTGCATTCATTCTGCTCCTCTTTTTCACATTAAAGTCCTTTACACCCACTTCCTGACACTTTGCTGCGTGATGCTTACTCAACCATTCCATACAAAGCCCTCACAGCCTGTGACTTTTCCATTTAAGCATTAGGCAGGAAATATTCAATATACATTTAGATAGAAATGACTAACAAACATCTCAGATGAAAACAGTTTTCTTCTCAGTGGGGTATTTTAAAGGGCACTGAAATCACCCAAATGAGGACCTCTTCCTGTGATGAATAGTTTTAAGCAGTGATGAGTTCTATAATCACCTGAAAATTATAGTCATTTGGTGACTGTCCCTACCCACACAGGCCTTGGAGTCACTTTTCCAGAGCTGGCAAGTTTACTTAAGAAGAAACAGGAGGAGGAGCATGAGCAGGAGGAATAGGAGGAGCATAAAGAGCATTGTTTCTAACTTTGATTACACCTCATAGCAAAAATGCAACAAGTTGACCTTCACCTTTGCCATTCACTATTCTTGCAGTGTTCCCACCATCCTGAAGTTGTTGTTATGTTACAAATGGGGAAAAAAAAGGTCTTTGAATTCAAAATAATGAGCATAGCTGCTTTGTTTTATGCGCCTGGACAAGGACACCAAGATTTTACGTACAGTATTATATAGTTTGAATATGATTTGTCCTCACCAAAACTCATGCAGAAACTTAGTCCTTACTGTGGCAATGTTCTGGATCATAGAGTGATTCATTTTGAGAGGGCATAATTTCCATATTGCAGGAGTGAGTTAGTTTTTGTGAAATTTAAATGACTGTGCTAATCATAAAAGTAGGTTGTTGTTGAGTTTTGTTCTGCTTCTCTGCCAATTTGTGATGCAATTTGCATCACATGGTATAGTAATAACTGATGAAGAATATCAGCACCTAACTTATGGTATTGTTTTTTCCCCCACACTGATATTCAAATCCAAAATCCAAAAATGGAAATGGGAGTGGTATCTCTTGCTGTTAGTACTAATGAAACACTGCAGAAAGTCTTGTTTTCACTACAGTTACTTAAGGCTAATGGTCTAGCACCCTTAATTTTCAATAGTGGTGTGCTTTACAAGGTGTTTTGGTGATTTTTTTTAAAAAGTATTGCTGTGATCAAACAGGTGCCATATGAAAAATGGAGGACATATTCAGAGGACTCTATCCGTGCCTCCTTACTTCCATGTGATTGGACAGAATATTATGGCAGTTGAATATATCAGAGGAAAAATCCATATCTCATGTCCAAAAAGAAGTATAAAGTGGAATATAGGAAGGGCCACCATTTGTAACTTCAAGACTATTATTCTAGTGACCTACTGCTTCCCATTATGCTCTACATTCTTCTTTCCATTACCTCACAATAATACTATTACTCAAATGAAGAATCTCTGAATGGATTCAGGCAGTGACTAGGTCTAAGCTATAAATATATATTGCTTTCCAGGAATTCCATAGTTGGAGACTATGAAGGACATTTTGTATTTAAACTATAAAAAGTTAGGGCTTTAAAAATGAGTCCTGTGAGCAGGTTGTTGAAACTACTGTAGAATCACTGTCTCTGACATGAAGCAGCAGAGAAGGGAGCTAATGCCTGACTAATATGACTGCCAAAGGAGAATTTGGTTTGTCTCTACTATACGATGGGTCAAGAACAATATGCTCACAACTAGTAGATCTCATGATGAGTGCCATAGCCAGCATAGATGTGGACATGAGAGAGACTTGGAAAGGAGTGCAATGGTAGACAGAAGCACAAGACTCTGAGTTCACCAGAAGAATGAATGATTTTTGTTTTTAACCCACTGCAGATTTAATAGTGTTCAGACTGCTACTAGAAATAACACTACAAGTGGAGCTTTAGCGAACAGTGTCTTTTTCAATCTTATTTGAGTTCTTTCTGCCCCACTTCCCTGTCCTTTCATTCTTGTTTTTCCCTAAGAGACATTCCTCCTGGGTTTTAACCTGTGCCTTATAGGTTTTCTGGTGCCATAGGATCAAGGGTAAATTGGGGTTGGGAGGCACTGACTGGTAAGGTGTTTGTGCTTAACACAAACCTAAGACCATTCTGACTCAAATTGATGTGTTACTCAATATCCTCAACTCTTGTAGTCAAGGTTACTGGTAAAGTACAACATCCCCATTTAGGTAGGAATACCAATGGACCACATTTTTCAGCAATGAAATTTTGCATTCCTCTGCAATGTCTATTCAAGGCAAAAGGAATATGAGATCTAGTGAAAAATGGCAATTATACATATATACTGATAACTTCATGGTTATTACAAAAATGAGGATTATAATGTTAACTCATAGTTTTACTATTTTTATTTAATTATTTGACTTCATGTTTTAGGATTTTGATTCCTTTCTTTGTGTCACCCCCCATCATCCAAGAAAAGACTTGCTAATTAATCATTGTAAATATATCCTACCTAATTTGTAACACAAAAATAGAGGAAATAGAAAGAGTCTAAAAGAAAGAGTAAAAGCAGAGAAGGAAAAACACTTATTTTCAAAAATTGGGTCATATAACCAGGCAGAGTGATATAGATCTTAAATCCCAGATACATGACAGGTTGAAGTAGATGGGTAGCAGATTCATATCCTGCCTATTCTATACAGAATGAGGTCAAGGTCAACACAGGCAATGTTGCAAAGGAGAGTAAAAGAGAACCAAACACAGGTACCAATATTCAGTCCCATATACAAGAAAAAAATGGTTCATGTGATTGTAGAGGCTTGGTGTTTTAGCCATTTCAAGTTGCTTTGACAAAATATTAAAAACAATGCTATCACTCAGACATATTTCTCAGAGTTCTAGAAGTTTGGAAGAACATAATCATGGCCAAGAACATTCAGAGTCTAGCTCATAGATTATGCCTTTTATCTAGAGCCTTATGTAGTCATAGGGGCAAGCAATTTTGGCTTCTTTTTATAAGGGCATCAATACTATTCATGAGAGCAGAACACTCCTGACCTAATCATGTCCCAAAGGTACCTCATTCTAATGCCATCAAAGGATGGTCAGGATTTCAAAATATGAATGTTAGGGGAAACACACTCAATTAGACCACAACACATGTTTAGTTCATAATTATGAATGGGATGGGCTAACAGCCTTGATATCTGGAGAAAAGTCGCAGTTTGAGTTCAAAAGTAGTGGGGATGTGGCTGAAGAATTCCTTCTGGTTTAGAGGAAGCCAGTGTTTTTTATCTCAAAGCCTTCAATTGAATGTTGGAGTCCTACCAACATTATAGAATGTCATTTGCTCATTACAGATCAACAGCATGTTAAGTCTTAATCTTATCCAAATAACATTTTTACAGAAACATTAATAATAATATTGGCCAAAATATCTGAGAACCATGGCCCAGACAAGTTGACACAAATTTAATTCCCACACTAGTTCCCAGGATTCTTTCCTAAAAAATATACTCGTTGTCTGGAAATGAAGTCCTGTTATGAAACATGAAGAGCATGTTCTTTGTGTGAAGAAGGAAAGCTATGAATTGAAATCTTACAAAGGACTTGAACTGCCCCAATGAGAAGTAACCCATGCAGATTTTGAATAGAAATTATTCAGAAAATTAGTTAAATGTACTATTATGAGGATTTAATCTTCATGAATCACTCCTTGTAGGGGAATTCATTCAGTTACTAGTAAAGATGATTAGAGTAAACAGGACATGTTCACATTCCCATTTTCTGGGAAATGAATGAATGATTGGGGACTTCAGTATTCAAAGACCTTCGAGGTCCCTTGGGAAAATTAATGCTTATTTAAAAGAAAAAAATCTGGAATTTTGGAATATCACTGGATTTTGAAAACTTACTTTGAACATTTGAACAAAATGTGAGGAACACGGAGATCTGGAATAGTATGTCCATGTGAAATAATACTATGCTAAAGATGTAAGAGCAAAAGAGAAATGTTTATTTGCATAATTAATAAGATTGTACCTAGTGAGAGAAGATCAGATAATATTAGGAAAAAATTGCACTCAGATGAAACCTAGAATTACTAACTTTAAACATTCAAGGAATTGGGGAAAATTGATTGAAAATTACAAAAGGCACAGTTCTTTCAGAATAATTGGGAACATTATGAGAGATAAGGAAATTGATATTCTGCAAGGTGAATAGAATATTTTGTTTCTCTCCCTCTTTCCCTCTCCCTCTCCCTCCCTCTTTCTCTTTCTCTTTCTCTTTCTCTTTCTCTTTCTCTTTCTCTTTCTCTTTCTCTTTCTCTGTGTGATAGAGCGAGATTCTTCTATGTCTTCTACAAAGTCTGATGGTGGAAATTAAACAAAGTAAAACTATCAGGCACATGCTTTGTTTTCCTCCTTCTGATCCACTCAGGTCTCAATTTTATGGAATAAATAAGAGAAGAAAAGGACATTGTTTTTGAAATACTACAACAAAAGTGTTACCTCTTTGGGCTTTTTAGAAGAAGTAATTAATTAGTTAAAAGACTGTGATATTGGTCTACTTTCCAGTGATAGAGTCAATTAGAAAAGCTATCTATAGCGAAGTGTTGAAGTCAGAGGTCATGCACTTCCCTAGCATGTGTTATATGAATGAGGACTCAGTCTGATGCCTTATACCACACAAAAAATAAGGAAAAAAGAGACATCAAAAGAATGATAGATCTGATCAAGAAAAACTGAACTCAGTTGCATTAACAAATGGAATAAATCAAAATGAAAAGCACATGACAAATGAATAAAATATTTACAATATATATTACAGACATGAATTTGATAGCTTTAATATGAACAAATCTTCTAAAATAATGAATAATGACAAATTGCTACAATAGAATAATAGGCAAAATATATAAACTATAATTTTACATTAAAAGAAATATTATGGCCAAGAGGCATATAAGATATTCATGCACTAGTGGTAATAAAGAATGCAAATTATGATTTTTGCTTCTGGCCAAGATACAATAACAGGGACTAGATTTATTCTCACATGTGAAACAATTAAATAAATGAAAATGAAAAAAAATGAGCAATGGTTTGTAAGACACTGCATATCAGGTAGTGAAGGACAATGAGAACAAAACCAATGAGGTGAATCCTGGGATTGTACTAGTTTACTGCCTGGATACAAATAAACTAGGGGACTTAGATGGGAACACTGGGAAAAACATGGAGAATTCAGTTTAGGAGACCTAACTGGGAGGCCAGAGAGTCCCAAGAAATTAGAGTTCACAAGGCAGAATTCTGAGACAGAAATTCACAGAGAATCCTATAGTCAGAGTTCTAAAGAGGGCTCGTCTTAATGTTTAAAAAAAAAAAAATTCTCAAGCCATGCACAGTAGAAACTACCCAAGGATAGGGAATAACCATTTTGAGAGGTTAATGTATACAGGGAACTTTTACTCAAGAGTGTGAATAATGCCCTCTCCCACCAATTAGACTGAAAAACTTCTAATTCACTGTGTATTGCATGGATGAGTTTGAAAGATCTTTCTTCCATCCTGAGAAATAACTGGCTCTTTATTGTTCACTGCACTGTACCTGAGAAATCACCAAAGCAAGTTCTCTGCACTATATCTAACAAATCATAAATGCAAGATGCAAGGCATTTCAAGTTTTAGCACAAAAAGGAATCCAGCCAGTAGGAAAAGGTTCTGTTTTTAATCTTTCAGGGAAAAAAAAGTATCTAGAAACCAAAAAGATAAAGTCATAATATTTAAATAGGATATAGTCAGCTTTCTTTCTTAGTAAAGTAAATGAGGGTTATTTAGCTTTATTTTGGAGAATTAAATATCAATACTGAGTTGGAGATAGGTGGGTATTTCTCTGGCCTCTGATCAGGACAGAAGGTGATATCATATCATATCACAGTCAGAGGCCAACTAGAATCACATCTCAAAGTAGAACAAATAAGATAAAGACAAAGACATGTTTTCCCTTTTAAAAATAATCCTCTCTTAAGAAATGCCTTAAGATTGCATGGCAATACATAACAAGGTCATATGTTCATGTGCATAATGACCTAAGGACACTCTAGTAGTTCTTACTCCATTATGGTACCTCTTCAGGGTTCCACCAACCAACCAACCAACCAACCAACAAACAAACAAACAAAAACACAATCCCAGGAAGAAAGTCTTCAATTACTGTAAACCTTTAGGGGCCACTGAAAATAGTCAAATTCTCACAGGTTCCAATCATATCTTTTAAAGATTACAAAGAAGCAGGATAGACTTACTTGCATTGACCCACATGTAAAGTACCAGTCAATGGAAATTTATTTATTTATTTATTTATTTATTTATTTATTTATATTATTTTTTATTAGAGATTTTCTTCATTTACATTTCAAATGCTATCCTGAAAGTCCCCTATACCTCCCCCTGCCTGGCTCCCCAAACCACCCACTCCTGCTTCCTGGCCCTGGCATTCCCCTGTACTGCAGTATATAACCTTCACAACTAGGCCATCCTCTGCTACATATGCAAGTAGAGACACAAGCTATGGAGGGTACTGGTTAGTTCATATTGTTGTTCCTCCTATCCAGTTGCAGACACCTTTAGCTCCTTGGGTACTTTCTCTAGCGCCTTCATTTGGAGCCCTGTGTTCCATCCAATAGATGATTGTGAGCATCTACTTCTGTATTTGCCACACACTGGCATAGCCTCACAAGAGATATGATGTTAGCATTAGCAGACAAGAGTGTTATAACACTCATCAGAAGTGTATTATGTGTGTTGACAAAGCAGACAGAGGATATAGGCTACATACCTCAAGTAAACTTACAGAAAAAAACAAGTATAAAATGTAGGCATAAATTTTTTGCACCCTACTTTTAATAAGGGTTTATCCTCTCCTCTAGACCACCACCCAGTGGAAGGTAAAAGTTATTAGGATATGGGGGAAGTGGATCTGTTCAGCAAGAGTTCTTTGGGTGTAAGTTTGATCTTTCTGGCAGCAGTTCAATCCCATAGCAAACACTACATATGATTTAGCAACTGAAGATCTGTCCTCTATGCAGGAAGACACCAGTAAGAGACAAGCAGCTATAGTACAGTCCTTTCAAAAAACAAACAACAGGCACCTGTAGTTCAATCCTAAAGAAACTGCCAGGCTGGCAAACTAGCCTGAGGTGAGGCCATAGAAGTACCAAGCTGTAACCTCAAGAGGAGTACTTTGTGCCAGTTTCTCTCAATGGCAGCACTATCAAGTTGAGGTCACAATGCTATGTAAGACAAACCAATATGTTTGTCTTTAGGCGAGGGTAGCGAGGCAGAACAAACCAAACCAATGCTCAGTGTTTCTCTCCCACTGTCTGTGGGGTCATAGTTAAACTCCTTCATCAAGTGTCCTTTAATCACCAAGTTAGAAAGGGCAATTTGCAAATTCATCTGGAATAACAAAAAACCTAGGATAGCAAAAACTATTCTCAACAATAAAAGAACCTCTAGTGGAATCACCAGGTCTGACCGCAATCTGTACTACAGAGCAATTGTGATAAAAAACTAAATGGTACTGGTACAGTGACAGAATGGGAGATGAACTGAATAGAACTGAAGTCACAGAAATGTACTCACACACATATGGTCACTTGATCTTTGACAAAGGAGCTAAAACCATCCAGTGGTAAAAAGACAGCATTTTCAACAAATGGTGCTGGCTCAACTGGCAGTTATGTAGAAGAATGCAAATTGATCCATTCTTATCTCTTTTTACAAAGCTCAAGTCTAAGTGGATCAAGAAACTCCACATAAAACCAGAGACTCTGAAACTTATACAGGAGAAAGTGGGGGAAAACCTCGAAGATATGGACAAAGGGGAAAAATTCCTGAATAGAACAGCAGTGGTGTGTGCTATAAGATCAAGAATCGACCAATGGGACCTCATAAAATTGCAAAGATTCTGTAAGGCAAAAGACACTGTCAATAAGACAAAAAGGCCACCAACTGATTGAGAAAGAATCTTTATAAATCCTAAATCTGATACTTGAATAATTTCTAATATATACAAAGAACTCAAGAAGCTGGACTCCAGAAAAATCAAATAATGCTATTAAAAAATGGGGCACAGAGCTAAACAAAGAATTCTCAAATGATGAATACTGAATTGCTTAGAAGCACCTAATTATCCTTAATCATCAGGGAAATGCAAATCAAAACAACCCTGAGATTCCACTTCACACTAGTCTGAATGGCTAAGATGAAAAATTCAGGTGACAGCATATGCTGGCAAGGATGTGGAGAAAGAGGAACACTCCTCAATTGCTGGTGGGACGGCAAGCTGGCACAACAACTCTGGAAATCAGTCTGGTGGTTCCTCAGAAAATTGGATATAGTACTACTGGAAGATTCACCAATACCTTTCCTGGGCATATATCCAGAAGATGTTCCAACTTGTAATAAGGACACTTGCTTCACTATGTTCATAGCAGCATTATGTATAGTAGCCAGAAGCAGAAAGTACCCAGATGTCCCTCAGCAGAGTAATGGATACAGAAAATGTGGTACATTTATACAATGGAGTACTACACAGCTATTAAAAATAATGAATTTATGAAATTCGTAGGCAAATGGATGGATCTGGAGGATATCATTCTGAGTGAAGTATCCCAATCACAAAAGAACACACATGATATGCACTCACTGATAAGTGGATATTAGCCCAGAAACTTAGAATGCTCAAGAAACCATTGGCAAAACACATGAAAATCAAGGAGGAAAACCAAAGTGTGGATACTTCGTTCCTTCTTAGAATGGGGAACAAAATACCCATGGAAGGAGTTATAGAGACAAAGTTTGGAACTGAGATGGAAATAAGGAACATCCAGAGACGGTCTCACTCAGGGATCCATCTCATAAACAATCACCAAACGCAGACAATATTGCATATGCCAGCAAGATTTTTTGCCAGGACCCTGTTATAGCTGTCTCTTGTGAGGCTATACCAGTGCCTGGCAAACACATAAGTGGATGCTCACAGTCATCTATAGGATAGAATACAGGGCCCCAAATGAAGGAGCTAAAGGAATTACCCAAGGAACTAGAGGGATCTGCAACCCTATAGGAAGAACAACAATATGAACTAACCAGTACTCCCCCACCCCCAGAGCTTGTATTTCTAGTTACATATGTAACAGAGGATGGCCTAGTAAGCCATCAATGGGAGGAGAGGCCCTTTGTCTTGTGAAGATTATATGCTGGAGTACAGGGGAATGCCAGAGCCAAGAAGTGGGAATGGGTGGTTTGTGGAGCAGGGCAGGGGGAGGGTATAGGAGACTTTCAGGATAGCATTTGAAATGTAAATGAAGAAAATGTCTAATAAAAAAGAGTCATTTCATGTGTTTGCTATATCAAAGCATCCTTTCACCTATGTCTACTTCAGGAAACAGTCCTTTATTATTTGCTTTAGCAAAACAGGCTTTTACCTGTATGCCCCAGCAAAACATCATTTAATGTGACTAACTTTCCAAAGAGACTAGAAGTTTCTACTTCAATAAAATGAGTACAAAAATACACCAAGTTGTATTAAACTGTACTAGTCATTTAAAATAATATTAGTCAAGGTCGTAGGTCAATTCCCTAATAGTGTAGGAAAATAAATCAGGGAACATGAACAAACATTTCAATCTATACTGCAAAGAAGAAATTTATTCGTAATGCATGAGACAAAAATATGGCATGCCAGATGTTTGTAGGGGCCAAAAGAAGATGTTGGACACACTGGGACTAGGAATTCAACCTCAGTCCTCTGGAAGAGCAGCCAGTGCTCCTAACTGCTTACACATCTCCTTAGTCCCTCTTTAAATATATATATGTATCTCCTCTCTGTTTTAAGGTAATGCCAGAAGACAGTGTTGTAACCCTTGGTGCTAGAGTTATAAACTAAGCTACTGAACATGGATGCTGGGAACCAAACTCTGGTCCCCAGGAAGAGCATCTGAGCCATTTCTCAAGTCCCTTGTCTTTTTATTTTATCCATGGAACTTTTTAGGATATAATTCTATGTTAGTAAATTTTTTTTGCTTTCTGCACTCTGTGAGGAAGAGCCAGCTAATATCTTCTTTAATATGTTCTATAGATCAAACCCAAGCTGGCATGCAACACAAGAACATACTTTCTATAGCCATATTACGGGACCTAGACCAGAGGAACCTTGTTTGCCCCAAGCCTTCAATAGGTGGTACACCAAGGTGGTTCCAAAAAAGAGGAATCTAGAAAAGAGAATTAGCAAACAAACAAACAAAAAACCCCAAGTGGTTTCTAGCTGCAAGGGAGGAGCAGGGGTGTAGGTTTATATGTACCTAACAGTTTTTGCAAAGTGGATCATGAGCCTAAATGTAAAACAAACCTCTAAGGCTTTCCAAAGAAAACATAGAGAAAGCTCTGTGTCCTTGGGTTAAGAGTATGATTCATGAAAGAAAAAAAATATGTCAAGTTGAACTTTATAAGATTTAAAAACATTTGCTCTGCAAAGAGGTATTATTGAAAGTATACGAAACAATAAGCCTCAGACTGGGAAATATTTTTGAATTATGTATTAAATAAAGAACTTGTATCTAGGTTATAAAAACAATTGAACATGAAGAAAGAAAGCTACCCCATTACAAATAGGCACAAGATCTGAACATATATTTTATTTTAAAATTCCATACAGTAGCAAACATGCATATGAAATGATACACTGCATCACTTGGGGTTATGGGAATACAAATTAAAACACCAATGAGATACCACCACAGGACAATGAGGGAGGCCATTAGTATTTGACAATGTTACATGCTGGCAAAAATATAGAGGAATGGGATCTCCTTTACATTATTAGTAGGAGTAGAAAATAGTATAGCTTTCTAGAAAGTGGTTTGGAAGCTTATCATATGACATAACAATTATACTAGTAGGTGTTTATTTTGCTTATGAAAGTAAAGAAACACTTTCACCCATTAAGAACCTGTTCTTAATTGTAACAATTTGAGTCATAGCTGCATAAAACTGGATATAATCCAAATGTCTATCAATAGTTTAATAAACACCTGACATAATTGTGCAATGGCATAACCCTTAGCTATAAAAAGGAACAATTCACATTTTATTATATAAATAGACTCCAAAGATATTTTACTTTGTAGAAAACAGTCAGTCTCAAAAATTATATTTTGTAAATACATATGTCTCTCTCTCTCTCTCTCTCTCTCTCTCTCTCTCTCTCTCTCTCTCTCTCTGTGTGTGTGTGTGTGTGTGTGTGTGTGTGTGATGAGTTTAACAGGAAGTGGTTGGAGGAAAGGAAGAGAGGAGAAGAAATGATGCAACCCAGTAGTCATATGTGGAACTCTCAAGACAATAATTTAAAATTTAAATTTTTGTTGTGAGCCTAGACTTTAACAGCTCAACCATCTCTTCAGGCATACTCAATATTTCAAAGTTTGCATAAATATTTTTAATTACAAACGACAATTTAATGTTTGAACAATATGATTAAATAACCCTTTTGAAAACTAAAAAAAAATGTGAAGAAAAGCATTATATACATGATGCTTTTATTTTTGTGGCAATTAGAAAAAGCAAACATGCAAGGACAGGGAATCATCAGTGCTTAGCAGTGATTTTGGTTGGATGAAGTTAGTGACTATATAGGACCAGCATAAGAGAAATGATGCAACCATTTTCTTTCATAATCATGGAAATGGCTGATAGACATCTTTACATATATTCAAATCCATAAAGCTATACACTCATGATAATGAAGTACCACTATACACTCATAAAAACAGGCAGAACTGCAAATAATTTACTGACAAAACCTAAACTTTTATCAACTACTCATTTGAGTAATAACATTTGAGAAATCACAGTAAAAGTCCAGTGGGACTTATTGAATGTGAACATATAAACACATATCCAATTCCAGCACTTTTACGCCTTCATTTAGAGTTTAAGTGCATATATCTGCATGTATACAAATATTAGAATGCAGTTATCTCACAAATGGAAACATCTCAAATTCCTATTCACAGAAAAAGAAAATTAGATATTAATGCATGATGTTTTAATATAATAAATTATGACTTATTACATTTGGAGCTAACAAATTACCAGAGACTCAGAGTTCTTAAACAACTGACCTGCATTTCTTTCAGCTCTGTATACTGGGAAATATAAGATCAAGTTGCTAGAAGATTCTATTGGCAAGGCTTCCTTTATCATAGACAATGACTTTTCCTCATGTCCTAATGTGGTTGAAGGGCAAATAACTTTCTGTATTTCCTTTATAAAGACATCAATGTCATTTATGAAGGTAGAGCTCTTATAACCAAAATATCTACTTAAAGCTCCATATTCTGTATCACTAAAATGTATAGGCATTCAACATGTAAAGGGACAAAAATTTCAGACCATAGAAAACCTGATAACTGCAAAGAGAGCTAACAAAATCACTGTTCTATTTACCAGTAGTATAAATCTCAAAAATTGAAGATGGAAAAAAGTAAAGTAAAATATGTAAAAATATTGACATGTAATTTTCTTTAGATCTACAAGGGGACAAGTTAAGTATATTATGTATCAACATAGGGAATACTTTGAGGAGAAAACAGGATTTTTACAATCTTATTTTCAAGATAATAACATGGGATCATTTTATGCCAGTTCTTTATTGGTAGACTTGCTTTAGTATGTCATTTATTAATGACTAATGGTGACCATTGAATGAAAAAAGTGAGCAGAGGATTATCATGTGTAAAAATATTTTTATATCTATGTTTTGTGACACTATTGTCAGTAGACTTGGAAATTTATTGGTGCTAGAATTGTTTATTGATGTATATCATTTACTGATACTATGAACTAGGAAAATATTATGTTTTTCATCCATCTGTCCTGGTTAATTGTTGTTGATATTGTTGTTAGCGTGTGTGTGTGTGTGTGTGTGTGTGTGTGTGTGTGTGTGTGTGTGTGAAAACATTATACAAACTAGAGTCATTTGGGAAGAGAGAACCACAACTGAGATAATGCCCAAATCACACTGGTTTATAAGCAAGTGTAGGGAATTTTCTTGACTAATGATTGATATGAGAAGGCCCAGCCCTCTTTGGGTGGTTCTATGTGGGCATGTGATACAGGTGTGCATAAGAAAACAAACTGAAAAAGCCACAAAGAACAAGTCAGTAAGCAACACTCTGCCCCTTTGTGCTTCTGTTTCAATTCCTGCCTCCAGGTACCTGCTTTGACTTCCTGCCCCAAATGTTCTCAGTGATGGACTCTGATGTAGAAGTGTAAGTATCAAAGTATCAAAATATCAAAGTATCAAATTATCAAAGTATAAAAGTATAAAAGTATAAGTATAAGCCAGATAAACCCTTTTCTCCGAAGTTGTTTTGATTATCATATATATTACAGCAACAGAGAAAGAAATTAAGATTCCACTTTATGTTCATTTTCTGGGAGCACTGTAACAAAAATTTAGCAAGGTAAAATCAAATGTCTATTAAGACATATACCTCACATATACATGGAGATGGTTTAATTACTTTTTTCTTGAAGTTATGACAGTGTAACCTGTAGAAACAACTGAAAAAAAATTTATTTTTGTGCCACAGTTTCAGCTGTTTAGTATATCACGGCATGAAAGGAATAGCAGAATAGTGTAGAGCATATCACAGCAAGCCAGAAAACAGAAAATTGGCTTTCTTCTTTCCTCTTTTCTTCCATTTTATGTTCCCAGCTCTATGGAATATTTGCCTATTTCCAAGCAGTTCTTCCCAAACCTCAGTTAATCATCTCTGAAACACACTTCCAGACATAACCAAAAGTTGGCCTCAGTCTTAGAGGTAGTTCTGAAAGGAGTCACATTCATAATAAAGTCTCATTATGCCAGGAGGTGTCCAAACAGGTGGATTAGAATTCAGCTTTTAAATTCCATCTGCATCTTGGAATGCATGGGGATACATGCTTATAATACTATCTTCCCAGGAGGCTGAAGCAGAAAGTTCACTAATTTCTGGATAGCTTTGGCAATAAAGCAAGACATTGTTTCTAATCAACTAAATTATGTGTAGCAGATTCTTCTGAGTTTAAAACCTTCCCTCTTTAGAGAAAAAAATTCTTAAGACATGGGATGTGAAATGGAGGCTTAAAGGGAATATTTTAAAGATAGAATGTTTTCATAAAGGTAAAGGGACAGGATGTTCTAAGGGAGGTAAGCTTTCCATCCTGCAGGGTAGGAAGAAAACAGCTCACAATAGTTTTAATATGTCCCTAAAACTGGTTAGACTCACTAGGCTTCTCCCTCCTCAATGTTATATAAACAGTAAACACTTGTGAAAATTAACTCTCAAACTAGCTGAGCTGCTTGAGAGAGGCTCAGATGGAGCAGCCTTGAAGAAGCAGAGACCAGCCAAGTAGGCTCAGAGAAACAGAGACCAGCTGACCTGCATAAAAGAGGCTCAGACCAACTGAGCCACAGGAATCTCAACAGGATGGCGTGTGTCCTTGTGCAGTATGCTTCAAGTTGGGCTTCAGTGCCACTAATGCTGGTGTGGGCTTTAGTGATGCAGATATCTTTGAGGTATTTCTGCTTACTTGACTCTCACTCATATTTCTATAAGAAATCCCAATAAAGTTCATTGGTTCACCAAGTTTGATTTTGTGATCTTGTTCATACTTTAGTCTGTCATTGAGTCCCTATCTGGGATAAGTATACATTTTTTCAGGAATAGTGTCACAAAAGAATAACTTCAGTTTAAATGAATATATAGGGTTTATGAAGGAGGCGAGTCATGGAGAGGCATCCAGAAACATTATAGTAAATAAAGGTATAGTGTGGTATAAAGGCTCAGGTCTTGTGGTTGTTCTGTTTGTTCTTTATTGATGAGAATATCTGGAAATTTACAGGCTGCTTTCTCTTCTTGGTATTGGGTCAGGAGAGGTGTAGTCTGGGGTTTCCTCTATTGCTGTAAATTAACCTCACAAATGAGTTTTAGTCTCTTTTTATAGCTTTTCATATGTCTGCAGTTTCTCAAAATAATCCTTATGCCTAAGGCATATTTTGAGATGGTATATTCTGATCATCTGCAGTAGCAGTAAAGTCAAATCTAAATCTGCCTATGGATTCAAAAATAATATAGAATATGTTGAAGGAACTCCACCACAGTAGGAAAATATTCAAATCCATGCATTTTTCACTCCATACTGAAAAATATGCTTGACCATAGTGCTTACATGCCTCAGTGGAAGAGTCTTCCAAGAATAACATGAAGGAGAACCATTAGTGAGGATCAACTAACACGAAACTGAGTCTGTAGAGTTTATATGTTTCCATGATTAATTTGTTTGTGGATTAGTGTTGAGGAAAATGGTCATAAGTTAAAATTAAAAGAAATAATTTCTTAGGTACCTCTTCTGTGTCTCTACTTATTTCTCCTAAAAAATTGGTTTAATTACTTGAAGACCTATATAAATATAGGGCAATGTCTTAACCTTTTTATTGTTGATATTAGTACTTTTCTTTCTATATTCCTGTCATTGAACACACAGTAAAAATCCACCAATCTGAATTTGGTCTCTGAAATTAAAACTAAAAATGAGTTTAAGAATTAGAAGGATGGGAACCAGCGGGACCCAGGATCCCAGGAACTCTGCCAGACCAGTGGCACTGGTTCCTTCTGGTCTGGGCTAGTGCCCTGAGCAGACCTTGGGTACAAACTCTGCAGCCAGTCCCACAACACCAAGAGGAAGCTCCACTCCAAGGTGCTTTAACACTCCCAGAATCATAGGATGAGTGATGAGGAGGACACAACATCTGCCCCAACACCAGAAGTAACTAGGACCAGCAGGACCCAAGTACTCAGGAACTCTGCCTGAGCAGTGGCACAGGTTCCTTCTGGTCTGAGCTGGTGCCCTGAGCAGACCTTAGCCAGGAACTCAGCATACAGTCCCACAACACCCAGAGGAAGCTCAATTCCCAGGCACTCTAACATGCCTAGGATCATAGGATTCCATGATCCAAGGAGCTTGGTCACATCAGAATTTCAGGGTCCCAGAGGAAACTTGACTCCCAGGAGCTCTGACACACCCAGGATCTCAGGATCTCAGGATCACAGGATCACAGGATCACTGAGACAGCTAAACTCTGAGGAGTTCTGAAACAACCAAAACAAAAGGAAGGAGAGGCTCCAGTCAGATATAGCAAGAGAAGGTAGTAATAGAGATAACCAGATGGCGACAGGAGAGCATAAGATCATAAGAAACAGAATCCAAGTTTACATGGCATCATTAGAATCCAATTCTGTCACCATACCAAATCCTGGATACACCATCACACTGGAAAAGCAAGATTCAGATCTAAAATCACCTCTCATGGTGGTGATAGAGGACTTTAAGAAGGACATAAGTAACTCCTTTAAAGAAATACAGGAGAACACAGGTAAACAGCTAGAAGCTGTTAAAGAAGAAACACAAAAATACCTTAAAGAACTATAGGAAAATACAATCAAACAGAAGGAAATAAATAAAACCACGCAAGATCTAAAAATAAAAATAGAAACAATAAAGATATAACAAAGGGAGACAACCCTGGCGTTAGAAAACCTAGGAAAGAGATCAGGTGTCATAGATTCAAGCATCACCAACAGAATAAAAGAGCTAGAAGAGAGAATCTAAGGTGCAGAAGATACCATAGAAAACATTGACAAAACAGGCAAAGAAAATACAAAATGCAAAACGATCATAACCCAAAACATCCAGGAAATCCAAGACACAATGAGAAGATGAAACCTAATGATAATAAGCATAGAAAAGAGCTAATATGTCCAAATTAAAGTGCCAGTAAATATCTTCAACAAAATTATAGAAGAAAACTTCCCTAATCTAAAGAAAGAGATGTCCATGAACATACAAGAAGCCTACAGAACTCCAAATATAATATAGCAGAAAAGAAATTCCTCCTGTCAAATAATAATCAAAACACCAAATGCACAAAACAGAGAAAGAATATTAAAAGCAGTAAGGGAAAAGGGTCAGGTAACATATAACGGCAGACCTATCAGAATTACACCAGACTTCTCACCAGAGACAATGAAACAAAGAAGATCCTGGGCAGATGTCTTACAAACCCTAATAGAACACAAATGCCAGCCCAGGCTACTATACCCAGCAAAACTCTCAATTACCATAGACAGAGCAAACAAGATATTCCATCACAAAAACAAATTTACACAATATCTCTCCATAAAGCCAGCCCTTCCAAGGGTAATAGAAGGAAAACACCAACATAAGGATGGAAACTACACCCTAGAAAAAGCAAGAAAGTAATCTTTCAACAAACCCAAAAGAACATAGCCACACAAACATAAATCCACCTCTAACAACAAAAATAGCAGGAAGTAACAATCACTTTTCCTTAATATTTCTTAAGATCAATGGGCTCAATTGCCCCCAAAAGACATAGAATAACAGACTGGATAAGTAAACAGGACCCAGCCTTTTGCTGCATAGAGGTAATACACCTCAGTGATAAAGGCAGACACTACCTCAGAGGAAAAGGTTGGAAAACAATATTCTAAGAAAATGGTCCCGACAAACAAACTGGAATAACCATTCTAATATCAAATAAAATCAACTTTCAACCAAACGTTATCTAAAAAGGTAAGGAAGGAAGGACACTTCATACTGGTCAAAGGAAAAATCTACTGAGATGAACTCTCAATTGTGAACATCTATGCTCCAAGTGCAAGGGCACCCACATTTATTAAAGAAACTTTACTAAAGCTCAAATCACACATCACACCCCACACAATAATAGTGGTTGACTTCAATACCCCACTCTGATCAGTAGACAGATCATGGATTCATAAACTAAACAGAGACACAGTGAAACTAACACAAACTATGAACCAAATGGATCTAACAGATATTTATAGAACATTCCATCCTTAAGCAAAAGAATATACCTTCTTCTCAGAACCTCATGGCACATACTCCAAAATTAACCTCAACAGATACAAGAAAATTGAAATAGTCCAATGCACCTTATCAGATCACCATGGTCTAAGGCTGGTCTTAAATAACAACAAAAACAATGGAAAGCACACATACACATGGAAGCTGAACAACACATTACTCAAATATAGCTTGGCCAAGGAAGAAATAAAGAAATAAAGACTTTTTAGAATTTAATGAAAATGAAGGTACATCATACCAAAACTTATGGGTCAAAATGAAATCAGTAATAAGAGGATAAATTACAGCTCTAAGTACCTTCAAAAAGAAACTGATGAGAGCTTACACTAGCAGATTGACAGCACAGCTGAAAGCTCTAGAACAAATTGAAGCTAATACACCAAAGAGGAGAAGACCTCAGGAAATAATCAACCAAATAGACACAAAAAGAACTATTCAATGAATCAAGAAAACCAGAGGCTGGTTCTCTGAGAAAATCAACAAGATAGATAAACCCTTAGCCAGACTAACCAGAGGTCACAGAGTCAGTCTCCAAATTAATAAAATCAGAAATGAAAAGGGAGACATAACAATGAAATATATCTTTCTTTTCTTTTCTTTTTTTCTTTTTTTTTTTTTTGTTTTTTGTTTTTTGAGATAGGGTTTCTCTGTTTAATGCTGGCTGTCCTGGAACTCAGTCTGTAGACCAGGCTGGCCTCAAACACACATAGATCTGGCTGCCTATGCCTCCCAAGTGCTGGGATTAAAGGTATGTTTTACCACTGTCCAGCAAAATATATCTTAAAATAATTATTCTGTTTGTTGAACATTAACAGTTGAAAATAATAAAATCATGTTCTAAACATGGGAATATTATTGATAATTTTTCTCACTGTGCTTGGAATTAGCATCGTCTTAATGTTTAACTTCAAAGAGTTTTTCCTATTTTGAAATTTTAAAAATATACCTAGTGATAAAATAATTTCTCTCCTAGAAACACTGATAATCTTTTTTTAAGTCAACTGGTTGTTAGACAATGTATACAGATATATAGTGTGTTTTAAATACTCTTCTACTATGTCAGGTGGTAACATATAAGGACTTTTGAATATTTTTATTGATTCATTTTTAATAATTTATGCTCTCTTACTATGCTTAACTCCCAAGGAATATTTTGTATGTTTCAAAACAATTTAGTATTCAACATTAGATATAGTATCTTCAGTTATGATAATGATAATTATGATAAGTTCATTAATGATATCTTTAGCGTATGAAAGAATATTAATATAAAAGTTGAACAAATTTATATGTGTTATTTGATTCTCAAAATACTCAATATTATTAATAAGTTTGATGTATGTAAAATGCATTTAAATAATAAAAATTTTTTAAAAGAATTAGAAGCATGTTTCTTAGGAGTCCTATGAAAGAATATATTATATTATATTTTCTGAAAAATCTAATCATTTGGATCTATAAAAGAGTGTGAATCTCTAGAAAAGTCACAGAGTTGAACATTATATGCACTCTTATACAGGAAAATTAAATGGGCTCTGTAGGCAACTTTATAGGAACAGCAAAAGATCTTGAAGAGAGAAGAATATTCCTCAAAGAAAAGATATTAACCAGAAATGGAATTTACCTGGGATCTGTTATAGTGTCAACTCTGGCATTTGTTATGAAGGAAGCACGTGTGCTTTCAGTATATAGGTGCACTTTGAGGGGGCTTTGGGGGCAGCAGAAACCAGAAGATTACAGTTTTATATCCAGGTTGAGCTATGATGGAATAACCTTTCTCAACAGCCAAAAATAAGTAAAAGAAAAAAAAAGAAATAAAATGGACAGAGGGTAAACAGAGAGAGAGGGGGGGACTGAGAAGAAGGAGGGGATAGAGGGGGAGGAGGGAGGGAAGAAGGAGGAGAGATTTGGGAGGAATGAAAGAAAATATCTTCCTGATCGGTATCATGAGAAAAGTCAGAGAATACAGATGGTATTTATTTAAAGTTCTCAGTGTGGCAATCATACTTTGGAGAGGCATTTTCTGAGCCCCAAGAACCGAATGGTAGTAATGCAACATTTGAAATGGAAATATTAGAAAATTCCAGAGTTAAACAATGACATGATTCATTATATAAAAAGACATTCAAAGTAACAAACAAGATGATTTATAGTAAATTAGGACGATATATCTTTTTAAAATAAGAGAAACCATGGGTGAAGATGAAAAATTGAGAGACAAAGGAAAGGATGCTTTTTTTCATATAAAAGAAATATCCAGATGGTATTGTAATTTTGAGCATTGGAGTAGCTAAACTGCTTCAAGCACATAAAATGATAGATAAAATATTAAAAAGAGAAAATAAAGAAATATAACCGAGTGTATAAGCACGATAAGCATTTCAAATATATAATGCAAAACAGGAAGAAGGATAGTGAACAAGGATGAAGCCACAAGCTGGCTAAATACTCAGTCTGAAAAGCAAGGTTATCAAGTTTTGGTGACTAAGCACAGCAAAGATTTCACAGGAACGAGACACATCTCTGAAATCACCCCATGCCCTGAAAGGAGATTGAATATAGCTTCTGCATATGACCCACATCAGTCTTGGGACATCAGAATATGGAACTGCTAGCCATCTATGCAACTGAATCAGTTGTATGTCTGAAATTACTAGGAGACAACACTGCCAGTTGCCAAATTTGAAATAGTTGCAGATGGTGAGATTAGATAGTTCTCATGGAGGATTAAAGGGAAAGAAACAACAGGAAATAGAAAACAAAGGAATTACAAACAAAACAAAACTAAAACTAAAACTAAAACTAAAAACAAAGGCTTACATTGATTGAATGGGCAGTGGTCCTTTTTCCCTACTGCCAACAAAAGGATAGACAGTGGACCAACTTTGAATGTTGCTATGGCTCATAGAGAATTGACCCAATGAGATCCCCAAGAGTTGTATTTTTTTTCCAACCGTATCCATAGTGAATCCTGTTTCCTCTCCTACTTCCAATGAAATATAACCCTCTGAAGGATCTTCTGGTTTCATGAAATGCATCATTCTAGCATGCCTGTTTCTCTGATTAATTTCATTCCTTCTTCCATTCTTCACTTTGGCAGCACTGACATAGCCTTTTTGTTCAGCATGTGCTGGTTTTTGGCTCCTAAGAGTCACAACAGAAGATACTCTGTTTCTTTCAATCTTTGGTATTATTTGGCCTGGGTATTATTGTATTTCTATTAACAGAGTGGCCACCATGTCATTAAACTCTCAATTATTTTGAGTACATTATATTCTGGCCGACTTAAAAACCCTCAAAATCTGATCCTAATGTTCTTTCCCACTAATGGTAGCCAAATCCTGCAACTGTTTGTGTTTCAATCTTTTTTCTTATTTTATTTGACTGAGCTGGATATCTTCTAGGATATATTAGAACTTATCTGTAGTGTCAGTTTGGCACCCAAGAGAGGCAAGTGTCATAGTTTTATTATTTTTGTGATGAATGACATTAACAGAAGGAAATTGGGGAAAGGATGGGTTTATCTTACACTTCATGTCTGATGTCAAAGTACTCTTCAGACCTCTAAATTTTTCAGTGGTGTTGACTGTAACCCCTCCCCCCCCCCTCTCTCTCTCTCTCTCTCTCTCTGTGTGTGTGTGTGTGTGTGTGTGTGTGTGTGTGTGTGTGTGTTTCAGATGGTTTTACAACAAGTCTTCAGCTTTTCTTGGCAGATACCTTATGCCTCTGGATATTCAACATCTTGGGTTCTCCAAGTCAAATCCAGGCTCTGCCTTCACAGTTCCACGTAATGGCTTCTCTTCTGACACTCCCTAGGACATCCCTGACACAAGATAGGCCTCAGAGGCATTTAGCAATGAAGAGAGATTTTACAACCATGATCCTATATACTTTACTCTAAAAGCCAGAGCCATCTGGAAAAACTGTCAAGTTTCATTTCTTCACAGGGCTGGAACTTGGAGACCTCCTTCAATTACATCTGCATCAGTTTTCTGTTTTCTGTTTCCCTAGCTTCTTAAGTTTTCCTTTAATTCCTTTTGCACAAATTTGAAGACTAGCTTGGTGGGGTCCTGTCCTGAAGTCACACTCCCTTTTTTTTTTCAATCTAGTCTTCAATTCAGCGTCTTGCAGACTTTTAGGACTAGGGCAAAAAGCAGACACATTCTTTGACAAAATATCTTAAGAATGCTCTCTATATGATTCGCCCAATCACCTTTGCATACATGTCCATGCTTTATTATTGAGCTTAAACATTTAGAATCAGTTTTTCCAGATTATATAGGTTTTCAATATGAACTCTCCTATGTCATGTAAAAATTTTCATTATACTTAACCTATTGTTAACCTGTCAGTTTTTGAGGGAACATGAGCCAATAGTTATTCTCATTATAGTGTGTGGTGGTTTGAATAGGTGTATTCCCCATAGATTCAGGAGTTTGAATTCTTGGCTCATGTGTAGTAGCACTATTAGGAGATATAGCCTTGTTGGAATAGGTGTGGCTTTGCTGGAGAAAGTATGCTGTTGGGGGGCAGGATTTGAAGTCTCATATGCTCAAGCTATGGCTAATGTGGAACACAGTCTCCTCCTGGCTGCCTGCAGAAGAGAGTCCCCTTCTGATGCCTGTGGACCAACATGTAGAACTCTCAGCTCCTCCAGCACATGCCTGTTTGCACTCTGCCAAGCTATCCACCATGATAATGGAATGAACCTCTGAAATACTAAGCCAGGTCCAATCGAATAGTTGATTATTCTTAATAAGAGTTGCCTTTGTCATGCTGTCTCTTAACATCAATGAAACCCTAACTAAGGCAGGGTGAGAAAAATAAACTTTAAACCTTTTCTATCATTTAAAACAAAAATACTGAAAACAGAGTCTTATATCCATACATAAATGGCAATTCATTGTACAACAATGTTGTCATTAAAAGTCAGTGGCAAAAGGTAAGGTACTCTATATATTTTTGTCAAGCTATTAGGTGTTTTTTCATTTTAGTGGTAAGCAAACTTACAAGAAGGAATCCCCTTCCTCCAAATTTGCTGTATAGGCCAATTAAATTAGGCAAATCTGCAGACATTAAAGAAGTGAGATAGCCACCTAGAGCCAGAGAAGCTCATAAATGAATTGGAATGACTCTATTATTCTTCACTATCCTTAAATTCATAAGTCATGAACACAAGCCAAAGACAATCTCAGAGTGGAAAATGGCTATTCTTGAGCTGATTTCACTAGCCCATAGACATTGTATTAACTATTACTTCTGTTTAGAGAATATTTAAACACACACACACACACACACACACACACACACACACAAACACACACAGGATTACTTTTATAAATCGATATTCTGCAAGAATTAAGTCACAATCCCTTGTCAAATGAAAGAGAAAAAAAATCATTACCCAGGTCAATGCTTTTACCCACACTGCATCAGTTTACTGAAAATTTATTTCTCCACAGGCCACCTGCTAACTCTAGTTTAATATCCTTTTATCTCCAGTGGGCTTTTCTTACTCTGTTTTATTTAGAGCCATGATTTCAGATGTTTTCCCATAGTTATCCATATAAAAATAATGAAATACGATGAAAATTTTATAATATTATTGCATATTTTAAGTGGAATCAAAAGTGTGAAAAAGAAACTGAAATTTCAAAATTATTTCTAAGGGAATATACATGATTAAGAAGACCCTTAAGGTCTAACCAAAAGAATGGCTTTATTAAGGAAAAGAGTTATATAATGTAAATGAATACAAAAATGTTGATATAGCAGGACACATTAAAAAGAGTGAATAGCTTAGACACATGATATATTGCATAGGAGCAAATATTTGCAGAACATGCAAACAGCAAAGTACTAGCAATGTTTGGTGAAATCTAGAAATCAATAAATAATGCAAATACCTCAATTGGTAAATGTACAAAGAATGTGGGTAAGCAATTAACAGAAGAGGAATTTTAAATGTGATATATATATATATATATATATATATATATATATATATATATATATATCCTAAAAATAGGGAAATTAAAAAGAAAAAATAGTAAGATATATTGCCAGACTAATCTGCTTAGTGAAAAATAGACTGTTTGTTGATGAGGATGATCACTCTGTGGAGAGTTTAACCTGACAATACTAATTTGAAAGGTAATTCAAAAATGGTTAGAAGAATTGAACACTCATCCTTTATAAATCAATAACTCTACTTCTAATTGTTTTTGAGTAAGTACTACTGTCAGTGATTATTACCACATTGTATTCTGTTTAACTTCCCGACCAAAACACAATTGACATGTTAAAGGCCATGTCTTTGCCTGTAAACCCATTGTCTGACTCCTCATATTTCTAAGATATTCGCTCAGAGACATCTGTTCTCATTCAATGTATATTAAAAGCCAACTCTTATACAGCCACTGTGACATCCCAGGGTTGTAACCCAAAGCCAGAAATCCTGCCCTTTTCATCTTCAAAAGGATATTTATTTATATTTTAAAATGTCCTTTTTTGGCATGCATGATTAGAAATGAAATGACTAAGGTTCTTTTAATTATTTTCTCTCACTGGTCTTTTCTACACACACACACACACACACACACACACACACACACACACACACACACTACTATGAGGCATCAGTCAGGGTCAGGCATTAATGACATAAATTAATAGGGCTCCTAGATGAAGCATCCTGAATTGGTAGGTTACTCTAAGGATAAGAGCTGCCTTGGATAAAACCAGATACACTGAAACTTATAGAGGAGAAAATGGGGAAAAACCTCAAAGATATGGACACAGGGGAAAAAGTTTCTGAACAGAACAACAATGGCTTGTACTGTAAGATTGAGAATCTATAAATGGGACCTCATTAAAATTCAAAGCTTCTCTAAGGCAAAAGACACTGTCAATAAGACAAAAAGGCCACCAACAGATTGGGAAAGGGTCTTTACCAATCTTAAATCAGATAGGTGACTAATATTCAATATATATAAAGAATTCAAGATGTTGGACTCCAGAAAATCAAATAACCCTATTAAAAATGGGGTACAGATTTAAACAAAGAATTCTCAACTGAAAAATACCGAATGGCGGAGAAGCACCAGAAAAAAAAAAAAAAATGTCCAACACCCTTAATCATCAGGGAAATGCCAAGCAAAACAACTCTGAGATTCCACCTCACACCAGTCAGAATGGCTAAATTCAAAAATTCAGGTGACAGCAGATGCTGGTGAGGATGTGGAGAAAGAGGAACACTCCTCCATTGCTGGTGGGTTTGCAAGCTTGTACAACCACTCTGAGTTTAAGTGTTATTATTCTTAAAAGTTAAAAGTTGATGTTAGTTTGTTGTGACTAATAACATAATGCTGTCACCTATTTTAGTGATTTTTCCAAGAACTGGTTCTTACTAAATGCAAAAATAGTGGTTTATATATTAATAAGTCCTGCTTTGTCTCATTTCTTATCTGCTTCTTTTAGGTTTAATTATTCTTTTTTTTTTCTGTACAGAGTTTATTTTTATTTTCTTGTAATTACTAAAGTACTTGCATCTTGTATTTTTACTTTGATTAACAGTTGAGTTTTTTATCTTTTATACAATATTTAGATGACTATATTTGTCCTCTAAACGAATATTTTTTCTCATACCTGTTTTTTAGGAAACAGTTGCATTTGACTTTAATTTTGGAGCAGCAATACTTTTTTTTTTTCTTTCTTCTTCCCTGCCTGACTAAGCTAGATAAAAATTAAACTTTGTTTATGATGACCAGAAGATATTTTATACTTTTATATGCATACCAATATAAGTCAGTCTTGATTATTATATTGTACAAATCTTTTAGCTTTTTATAGTTCTTTCTTTTTCCTGATTGTTCTGACTTGATATATGTAGAAAATCAACCTCTTAAAATTACAAACTATTCATTCCTTAAAAAGGTGCATAAAATGTATGGAACATATGTTGGCCATAAGAATTGTTGAAAGAATATGCAAAGAATGAAATCATTCAGAGTATATTCCTGTAGACTAATAGAAATAAGTCAGATATTAGCAGTAATAACAAAATCTAAAATATTCTTTTGGGTTTGAGTCAGATAATATATTATCATAGAGATCAGAAAAATATTCCAAATTGAATAATTGTTTATATCTGAAGATTTATGACACAAAAATGAACATATTCCGGTTACTGACAGGGAGAGTATTCAGTATTATTAATTTTTAAAATTAATAAATGAGACATTGGTATATACCTACCAGAATAGATAAACTAAGAATGAATTTGTTAGGTATTATAGAAATGTGGAGCAACTCTACCCCCTTACATTGCCAATACAACTTTAAGTTGACACAAACTATTTTTGAAACCTGGGAGGTTTGACTACTCGTCATTTCTTCTGTGATTCAAAGTTACCCTTCTAGATAAACACCCAGAAATATGTGAATAGGTATTTATATACTTCAAATGTCAGAAACAAGTATATTTCTTTCCACGTTATTTATGTCAGCCAGCCATATGAAACAGCTTAGATAGCCATCAGTTGAGTGGATAAATGAATGGAGTATATTTATAAAAAAAAAAAAAAAGAGTGGTAAAAATTAATAAACTACTCCTGTGTGCAGTGATACTAATGGATGGTTCACATAAATATAGTTTAGGGCAAAATTTCCAGATATAGAAATGCATATTCTATAAGGTTTCATTTCTATAAAATGCAAACCCTGGTAAGGAATATAGATAGCAACTGTTTCTAGAAGGAGAGTGGATTTTGCATGCAGGAGAGGACACAGAGTCACTTAGGGAGTGCTGGCTATGCTCTAGTTCTTGTCTGGATGATAGTTTATGTTATGTTTATTTCTTGGCTGTGAATCTGTAATTTCTGCCTTTTGTCCCTAATGTTTTCTTTTAAAATGTGTAATAATTGAACTAGAAATTATTGTCTTGTCATGCATGTCAGATAAATGTTGACTTGAACCAAATTTCAGTTGCTGAAGCAGACACCAGAGAATGTTTGGCTTTTAAAAATGAACTGTTCATCTTTGCAAGTTTTCAGTGCACGAGGTCCCCATGGAATTCAGAACTATAGAGTATATCACCTGATCACCTTCTCTATATAATTCATCTTCAGCAACATCAAACATTCTTTTTTCTTTCACTCCATTCTCTGATTTTACTTCTAAAGGTCCTGCTAAATTGTGTAAACCCTTTTGGCTACTTGGATTTTCCATCTTGAAATATATTCCACTATCCTCAAAACGTGTTAAGAAACCAACCTTTGCTCTCTCTCTCACTCAGTTTTCCTGGCTAAAACTCCTGTCTCCTGAAGACACAACACATGTGCTAACCATCCTGCTTGGCTCAAGCATTAATGTTGAGATATTTTTTGTCTCCCCAAAACATTCAAGTAAATTCTTATTCATGAAAAAGTCTGATAAGAAGTGTTATTCTTTTGTTATTTATGGGGAACAAAATACCTATGGAAGGAGTTACAGAGACAAAATTCGAAGCAGAGACTTAAGGAATGATCATCCAGAGCCTGCCCTGCCTGGGGATCCATCCTGTAAACAACCACCAAAACCAGACCCTATCTTGGATGTCAACAAGACTTGCTGATGGGAGCCAGATATAGCTGTCTCCCAAAAGGCTCTGCCAGTACCTGACAAATACAGAAGTAGATGCTCACTGCCATCCATTGGACAGAGCACAGGGTTGCCAATGAAAGAGCTAGAGAAGGTACGCAAAGAGCTGAAGAGGGTCTGCAGCCCCATAGGAGGAAGAACAATATGAACTAACCAGTACCCCCAGAGCTCCCAGTGACTAAACCACCAATCAAAGAAAACATATAGTGGGACCCATGGCTCTAACTGCATATGTAGGAGAGGATGGCCTAGTTGGTCACCAATGGGAAGAGAGGCCCTTGGCCCTGTGAAGGTTCTATGCCCCAGTATAGGGGAATGCCAGAGCTAGGAAGCAGGAGTGGGTGGGTTGGTGAACAAGGGAAGGGAGAGAAAGGGGATTTTCAGAGGGGAAACTGGGACAGGGGATAATATTTGAAATTTAAATAAAGAAAATATCTAAAATAAAAATAAAAATAAAAGTAAAAAGCTGTTATTCTAACCTAAAGACCTTGCCGACATTTCCTGTGGCCTTACTTCTTAGTACTTAGTGTGGGTCTGTTTCAGAGAATTTGAATTTGTTTCTCCTTCAAGAAATTCTTTTTATACAAATCTCCATTTTTTCTTGCACTTTTTAAAAATAAATTCTGTTCAAATATCTTCAGGCACTTCAGCTTTTTGAACCTTTTGAATTCTGTGTACTATATCTTGTGTATTCTGTATGTTTTATGTTTTTTTTGTTGTTTTTAGCTAATATCCACTTATTAGTGAATGCAATCCCTGCACGACATTTCGGGTCTGAGGTACCTCACTCAGGATGATATTTTCTAGATCCTTCCATTGGCCTGCAAAACTCTGCATGCCCTCATTATTAATAGCTGAGTGCAAATGAACCACATTTTCTGTATCCATTCTTCTGTCCTGGGACATCTAGGTTGTTTCCAGCTTCTAGCTATTACAAATAAGGACGCTATGAACTTAGTGGAATATGTGTCCCTGTGATATGGTATGAAATCTTTTAGGTATTTTTCCAAGAGTAGTACTTCTGAGTCTTCAGGTAGATCTATTTTCAATTTTCTGAGGAAACTCCAGATTAATTTCCAGAGTGGTTGTACCAGTTGGCAACCCCACCAGCAATGGAGGAGTGGTCCTCTTTTTCCACATCCTCTCCAACCTGCATTGTTGCCTGAGGTTTTAATCTTAGCCATTCTGACTGATGTAAGGTGGTATTCAGGGTCATTTTGATTTGCATTTCTCTGATCACTGAGGACTTTGAACATTTCTTTAGGTGTTTCTCAGCCATTCAAGATTCCTCAGTTGTGAATTGTCAATTTAGTTTCATACGCCATTGTTTGATTTTGTTCTTTGGTTTTTTGGTGATAAACTTCTTGAGTTCTTTATATATTTTGGATATTATCTCTCTATCAGTTGTGAGGTTAGTAAACACTTTTTTCCCAATCAGTAGGGTGCTGATTTGTCTTATCAACTATGCCCTTTGCCTTACAGAACCTTTCCAGTTTTATGATGTCCCATTTAACACTTCTTGATCTTAGAGCCTGAGCCATTAGAGTTCTGTTTAGGAAATTTCCCCCTGGGCCAATGATTTCAAGGCATACATCTTTTTTTTTTTTTTCTTTTAAAGAACAGTTTTAGGAAAAAGTAAAATAAATATTAGTAAAGCGCATCTTGAATACTTGGAAATAATATCTTTCCTTCTAAATTCCTTCCAGAAACCGATATTTACAAAATATACCTGATATAAATGTGGAAATAATCAGAATCTGATTTAAAATTCAACAATAAGACTTTCCATGCCACAGGCACCCCCTAGCACACCTAGGATCTTGGGGTCACTGGTGAGTGGAACACAACATCTGTTCTAAAGAATCCCAGAAGGTCTTATGCCAGCAGGGACAGGGAAAAAGGAACCCCTCCTGACCAGTGGCTGGGATTCTTTAGGTCAGAGCCAGCCCCAGGCCATCTTGGGTGGGAACTCTTTGGAAGGTCCCAAGGTCTCCAGAGGACTCTCCACTCCGCAAGCACTCTAGTACACCAAGGATCTTGAGATCACTGGTGAGTGGAATGCAACCTATGTTTGAAAGAATCCCAAAGTGTCTAGTGCCAGCAAGAATAGGGACAAAGGAACCCTGTTGGGAACAAAATAAAAATGGAGGGCTGCTGACCCTGGGGAAAGTAGGGGAGTAAAAGATGCCCACTGCCCAGCCAGAGTTTCCCAATTCTCTGGTCAGTCAGGCGTGGGAAGGCTACTACTTACCCTATCCACTCATCCCTGGGTGGGCATTCCTCTATCCCACTCTTCAAGGGGGTAGTCAGGGTGCAGCCTTGCCTGGGGACCCCCCTGGAGCTACTTAGCTAAAGTCACCAGGGTTGTGGGAGAGAGGGAATAGGAGAAGAAGTTCCCAACACTAACCAGAGTGTGCAGCAGAACTTGAAGGACAGAGACTGTCTATGGTTTAAGAGCTTTATTATAGAAATGCAGGGGAAAGAGAGAAGGTAGAAGAGAGAGAGAGAGGGAGAGAGAGAGAGAGAGGAAGAGAAGAGAAGAGAAGAGGAGAGGAGAGAAGAGAAGAGAAGAGAAGAGAAGAGAAGAGAAGAGAAGAGAAGAGGAGAAGAGAGGAGAAGAGAGGAGAAGACAAAGAGAAAGGGAGAGGAGAGGAGACAAAGAGAAAGGGAAGAGGAGAGAGAAGTGAGAGGACAAAGGAATAAGAGTAAGAGAGCAAGAGTAAGAGAGCAAGATGTGGGCTGAGCACCCCCTTTTATGGTCTTCACGGTTGCTAGGTAACTGGGGAGGAGTTTAGTCTGAAGGTCAGAAGCTTGGGCCATTGCTTATGTGACTACTGACCATGCTTCTCTTGTGGGGGCTGTGGGAAGTGGTACCTTAGGCAGAGGCCAGAGTTCCAGGAGCATGAGGGAACGCCTACCATGTCATGTAGATGAATTATGACCATCGGGGTTCAGACCTCAGCTCGATTGGTGACCAGCCTGCAATTCTCCACAGAACCCTGCCCAGACAGAGGCTGGGATTCCTTCTGGTGACTCCAACCCTGCACCATCTTAGGCACAAACTTGGCAGGCCCTAGCACACCTATGATCTTGGGATCACTGAGACCAGTCTATACAGAACAGCACATGGGTGGCAGAAGCAACTGAACTTCTTGGACAGGGTCTCTTCAGGCCTTCATCCTCAGCCAAGAGACAGAGCTGAGACTCAGAACCCTGGGCACCTTCCTTGCCAGAGGCCAGTCGGCCTCCAGGGAGGGATCAGAACCCGGGACACAGGAGGTAGATCCGAGCTCCAGACTTCTGTGCATCTTCCCTGCAAGAGGAGAGCTTGCCTATAGAGTGTTATAACCACTGGGACTCAGGAGAGATGTGGACTCCCAGGAGTGCTGACAGAGGCTAACAGAATCAGTGGAAGAACAAGGTCCAGCCAGGGACAGCTAGAACATCTAACGCCAGAGATTACCAGATGATAAAAGACAAACCAAGAATCTTACTAACAGAAACCAAGACCACTGGGAATCATCAGAAACCAGTATGCCCACCACAGTGAGTCCTGGATACCCTAATATACCCCAAAAGCAAGATTCAGATTTAAATTCACATCTCACGATACTGGTGGAGGATTTGTAGAAGGGAATTAATAACTCACTTAAAGAAATACAGGAAAACACTGCTAAACAGGTAGAAGTCCTTAAAGAGGAAACACAAAAATCCCTTAAAGAATTATAGGAAAACACAACCAAACAGGTGATGAAATTGAACAAAATCAACCAAGATCTAAAAATGGAAGTAGAAACAATAAAGAAAACAAAAAGGGAGACAACTCTGGAGAAAAAAATCCTAGGAGAGAAATCTGGAACCATAGATTCAAGCATCAGCAACAGAATACAAGCGATGGAAGAGAGACTCTCAGGTGTAGAAGATTCCATAGAAAACATGGACAGCTCAACAGAGGAATGGATACAGAAAACGTGGTACATTTACACAATGGAGTACTATTCTGCTATTAAAAAATGAATTTATGAAATTCTTGGGTAAATGGATGTATCTGGAGAATATAATCTTTAGTGAGGTAACCCAATCACAAAAGAAGTCATTGGATATGCACTCACTGATAAGTGGATATTAGCCCAGAAACTTAGAATACCTAAGATACAATTTGCAAAACACAAGAAAATCAAGAAGGAAGACCAGCGTGTGGATACTTCATTCCTCCTTTGAATAGGAAACAAAATACCTATGAAAGGAGTTACAGAGACAAAGTTTAGAGCTAAGACGAAAGGATGGACCATCCAGGCACTACCCCACCGGGGGATCCATCCCATAATCAGTCCCTACACTCAGACACTATTTCATAGGACAGCAAGCATTTACTGAAGGGACCCTGATATAGATGTCTCACACAGAAGTGGATGCTCACAGTCATCTATATGATGGAACACAGGGCCCACAATGGAGAACCCCAAGAGCTGAAGGGGTCTGTAACCCTATAAGAGGAACAACAATATAAACTAACCAGAACCCCCAGAACTTGTGTCTCTAGTTCCATATGTAGCAGAAGATGGCCTAGTCAGCCATCTTTGGGAAGAGAGGCCCCTTGGTATTGCAATCTTTATATGCCCCAATACAGGGGAAGTCCAGGGCCAAGAAGTGGGAGTGGGCGGGCAGGGGAGCAGGGCACAGGGAGGGGAGAGGGAACTTTTGGGATAGCATTTGAAATGTAAATTAAGAAAATATCTAATAAAAAATTTAAAAAAAAAAAGAAAGAAATCATGGACAGAACAATCAAAGAAAATGCAAAATGCAAAAAGATCCTAACTCAAAAAATCCAGGAAATCCAGGGCACAATGAGAAGACCAAACCTAAGGATAATAGGTATAGATGAGAATGAAGATTTTCAAATTAAAACAACAGTAAATATCTTCAACACAATTACAGAAGGAAACTTTCATAGCCCAAAGAAAGAGATGCCCATGAACATACAAGAAGCCTAGAGAATTCCAAATAGACTGGACCGGAAATGAAATTCCTCTGAATACATAATAATCAGAACAACAAACACACTTAATAAAGAAGAATATTAAAAGCAATAAGGGAAAAAGGTCAAGTAACATATAAAGGCAGACCTATTAGAATTACACCAGACGTCCCACTAGAGACTATGGAAGTGAGAAGATCCAGGACAGATGTTATACAGACCCTAAGAGAACACAAATGCCAGCCCAGGCTATATACCCATCAAAACTATCAATTACCATAGATGGAGAGACCGAGGAATTCAATAACAAAACCAAATTCACACAATGTCTTTCCACAAATTCAGCACTTCAATAAAGGGAAAACTCCAACACAACGATGGAAATTATACCCTAGAAAAAGCAATAAAGTAATACTTCAAAATCCTAGAAGAAGACAGCCACAAAAACAGAACCTCAAGTCTAACAACAAAAATAACAGGAAGCAATAATTACTTTTCTTTAATATCTCTTAATATCAATGGACTCAATTCTCCAATAAAAATACAAAGACTAACAGATTGGCTACATAAACAAGACACAACATTTTGCTGTATACAGGAAACCCACCTCAGGGACAAAGACAGACACTATCTCAGAGTAAAAGGCTGGAAAACAATTTTCCAAGCAAACAGTTCGCAGAAACAAGCTGGAGTAACTATTCAAATATCTAATAAAATTGGCTTCCAACCCAAAGTTATCAAAAAAGACAAGGAGGAGCACTTCATACGCATCAAAGGTAAAATCTTCATTAAGGAAACTTTAGTAAAGCTCAAAGCACACATTGAACCTCACACAATAATAGTGGGAGAATTCAATACCCCACTCTCATCATTGAACAGTTCCTGGAAATAGAGACTAAACAAAGACCTTCTTCTCAACACCTCAAGGTGCTTTCTCCAAAATTTACCATATAATTGGTTATAAAACAGGCCTCAACAGATATAAAAAATATTGAAATAATCCCATGCATCCTATCAGATCACCACACACTAAGGCTGATCTTTAATAACAACATAAATAATAGAAGCCAACATTCAAGTGGAAGCTGAATAACACTCTACTGAATGATAACTAGGTCAAGGAAGAAATAAAGAGGTTAAAGACTTTTTAGAGTTTAATGAAAATGAATCCACAATATACCTAAACTTATGGGACACAATGAAAGCACTCCTAAGAGGAAAACTCATAGCTCTGAGTGCTAAAAAAAAAAAAAAAAAAACTAGAGAGAGCATACACTAGCAGCCTGACAGCACACCTAAAAGTAAAGAACAAAATAAAGCAAATTCTCCCAAGAGAAGTAGGCATCAGGAAGTAATCAAACTAAAGGCTGAAATCAACTAAGTAGAAACAAAAAGAACTATTCAAAGAATCAAACAAACGAGGAACTGGTTCTGTGAGAAAATCAACAAGATAGATAAACCCTTAGCCAGATTAACTAGAGGGAACAGGGACAGTATTCTAATTAACAAAATCAGAAGTGAAAAAGGAGACATAACAAGAGAACCTGAGGAAATCCAAAACATCATCAGATCCTACTACAAAAGGCTATTCTCAACAAAACTGGAAAATCTGGATGAAATGGACAACTTCCTAGACAGATACCAGGTACCAATTTTTAATCAGGATTAAATTAATAATCTAAACAGTCCCAGTTCCCCTCAAGAAATAGAAGGAGTCATTAATAGTCTCCCATTCAAAAAAAAAAAAAAAAAAAAATGCCCAGAACCAGATAGGTTAAGTGCTGAGAGTTCTCCAGACTTTCAAAGACGGCCAAATTCTAATTCCCATCAAACTATTCCACACAATAGAAACAGGAGGTTCTATACTCAATTCATTCTATTGAGCCACAATTACTCAGATACCTAAACTACATAAAGAACCAACAAAGAAAGAGAATTTCAGACCAATTTACCTTATGAATATAGATGCAAATATACAAAAGTAAAATTCTCCTTAACAGAATGCAAGAACACATCAAAATGATCATCCATCATGATCAAGTAGGGTTCTTCCCAAGGGTGCAGGGATAGTTTGATATATGGAAATCCATCAACATAATCCACTATATAAACAAATTTAAAGACAAAGCCACATGATCATCTCATTAGATGCTGAGAAAGCATTTGACGAAATCCAACACACATTCCTGATTAAAGTCTTGGAAATGTCAGGAATTCAAGGCCCATACCTAACATAATAAAAGCAATATATAGCATACCAGTAGCTAACATCAAACTAAATGGAGAGAAACTTAAAGCAATCCCAATAAGATTAGGGAATAGACAAGGCTGCACACTTTCTCCCCACCTATTCAATATAGTACTTGAAATCCTAGCCAGACAAAGTAGACAACAAATGGAGATCAAGGGGATACAAATTGGAAAGTAAGAAGTCAAAATATAACTATTTGCAGATGATATAAAATTAATTCAAACAAATCAGTGGCCTTTCACTACACAAAGGGTAAACAGGCTAAGAAAGAATTTAGGGAAACAACACCCTTCACGATAGTCACAAATAATATAAAATATTTTGGTGTGACTCTAACTAAGGAAGTCAAAGATTTGTATGAAAAGAACTTCAAGTCTCTGAAATCATAGAGGATCTCAGATGATGGAAAGATCTCCCATGCTCATGGATTGGCAGGGTTAATATAATCAAAATGGCAACTTTGCCAAAAGCAATGTACAGATTCAATGCAATACCAATCAAAATTCGAACTCAATTATTCATAGAGTTAAAAAGGGCAATTTTCACTGACACTTATAGAGGAGAAAGTGGGGGAAAGCCTTGAAGATATGGACACTGGGGGAAAAAATCCTTAATAGAATAGCAATGGCTTGTACTGTAAGATTAAGAATTGACAAATGGGAATTCATAAAGTTGCAAAACTTCTGTAAGGCAAAAGATACTGTCAATAAGACAAAAAGGCCAACAACAGATTGGGAAAGTATCTTTACCAATCCTAAATCAGATAGGGGACTAATATCCAATATATATATATATATATATATATATATATATATATATATATATATATATATATATATATATATATATATCAAGAAGGTAGACACTAGAAAGTCAAATAACCCCATTAAAAATGGAGCACAGAACTAAACAAAGAATTCTCAACTGAGGAATACCAAATGGCTGAGAAGCATCAGAAAAAAATGTTCACCATCATTAATCATCAGGGAAATGCCAAGCAAAACAACCCTGAGATTCCACCTCACACCAGTCAGAATGGCTAAAGTCAAAACTTCAGGTGAAGGCAGATGCTGGCGAGGATGTGGAGAAAGAGGAACACTACTCCATTGTTGGTGGGATTGCAAGCTTGTACAACCACTCTGGAATCAGTCTGGTGGTTCCTCAGAAAATTGGACATAGAAATACCAGAGGATCCTGCAATACCTCTCCTGGGCATGTATCCAGAAGATGTTCCAACTGGTAATAAGGACACATGCTCCACTATGTTCATAGCAACCTTATTTATAATAGCCAGAAGCTGGAAAGAAACCAGGTGTCCCTCAACAGAGGAATGGATACAGAAAATGGTGTACATTAACACAATGGAGAACTACACAGCTATTAAAAACAATGATTTTATGAAATTCCTAGGCAAATGGATGGATCTGGAGGGAATCATCCTGAGTGAGGTAACCCAATCACAAAAGAACTCACATAACATGTACTCACTGATAAGTGGATATTAGGCCAGAAACCTAGATTACCCGAGATACAATTTGCTAAACACATGAAACTCAAGAAGAATGAAGACGAAAGTGTGGACACTTTGCCCCTTCTTAGAATTAGGAACAAAGCACACATTGAAGGAGTTACAGAGATCAAGTGAGGAGCTGCGACTAAAGGATGGACAAACCAGTGACTGCTTCAGCCAGGGATCCATCCCAAAATCAGCCACCAAATGCAGACACTATTGCAATCACCAGCAAGATATTCCTGAAAGGGATATAGCTGTCTCATGTGAGGCTATGCCAGTGCCTGGCAAACACAGAAGTGGATGCTCATAGTCCGCTATTAGATGGAACACAGGGTTCCCAAGGGAGGAGCTAGAGAAAGTACCCAAGGAGCTGAAGGGGTCTCCAATCCTATAGGTGAAAGAACAATATGAACTAACCAGTACCCCTAGAGCTTATGTCTCTAGCTGCATATGTAGCAGAAGATGGCCTAGTTGGCCATCATTGGGAAGAGAGGCCCCTTGGTCATGCAAACTTTATATGCCCCAGTAGAGGGGAACGCCATGGCCAAGATGTGGGAGTGGGTGGATAGGGGAGGAGGGCGGGGTATGGGGAAGGGTACAAGGGACTTTCGGGATAGCATTTGAAATCTAAATGAAGAAAATATCTAATAAAAATTCAAAACAAAATGTATTTATAAAAGCCAAAGGGGGGGGGGGGCAATTTGCAATTTCATCTGGAATAACAAAAAACCTAGGATAGCAACAACTATTCTCAACAATAAAAGAACCTCTAGGGGAATCACCATGCCTGTCCTCAAGCTGTACTACAGAGCAATAGTGATAAAAACTGCATGGTACTGGTACAGTGATGGACAGGTAGATCAATGGAATAGAATTGAAGTCCAAGAAATGAACCCACACACATATTGTCACTTGATCTTTGACAAAGGAGCTAAAATCATCCAGTGGAAAAAGACAGCATTTTTAACAAATGGTGCTGGCTCAAATGGCAGGTATCATGTAGATAAATGCAAATTGATACATTCTTATCTCCTTGTACTAAGCTCAAGTCTAAGTGAATCAAGAAAATCCACATAAAACCAGAGACAATAAAACGTATAGAGGAGAAAGTGGGGAAAAGCCTCGAACTTATAGGCAGAGGGGAAAAATTCCTGAACAGAACAGCAATAGCTTTTGCTGTAAGATCGAGAATCCACAAATGGGACCTCATTAAAATGCAAAACTTCTCTAAGGCAAAAAACACTGTCAAAAAGACAAAAAGGCCAACAACCAATTGGGGAAGTATATTTACAAATCCTAAATCAGACAGGAGACTATTATCCAATATATACCAAGAATTCAAGAAGCTTGACTCCAGAAAATGAAATAACCATATTAAAAAATGGGATGCAGAGCTAAACAAAGAATTATCAACTGAGGAATAGCAAATGGCGGAGTAGCACCTGAAAAAATGTTCAACATCCTTAATTATCAGGGAAATGCAAATCAAAACAACCCTGTGATTCTACCTCACCCCAGTCAGAATGGCTAAGATAAAAAATTCAGATGAGAGCAGATGCTGGCAAGGATGTGGAGAAAAAGGAAGACTCCTCCATTGCTGGTGGAATTGCAAGCTTGTACAACCACTCTCGAAATCAGTCTGGCAGTTCCTCAGAAAATTGGACATAGTACTACCAGAGGATCCAGCAATACCTCTCCTGGGCATATACCCAGATGATGTTCCAACTGGAAATAAGAACACATGCTCCACTATGTTCATAACAGCCTTATTTATAATAGCCAGAAGCTGGAAAGAACCCAGATGTCCCTCAACAAAAGAATGGATACAGAAGATGTGGTACATTTACACAATGGTGTACTACTCAGCTATTAAAAACAATGAATTTATGAAATTCTTCAGCAAATGGATGTATCTGGAGGACATCATCCTGAGTGAGGTAACCCAATCACAAAAGAACGCACATGATATTCACTCACTGTTAAGTGGATATTAACCCAGAAACTTAGAATACCCAAGATGCAACTGCCAAAGACCTGAAACTCAAGAAGAAAAAAGACCAAAGTATGTATACTTTGCCCCTCCTTCAAATGGGGAATACAATACCCATGAAAGGAGTTAGAGAGACAAAGTGTGGAGCTGAGATGGAAAGAAGGACCATTTCATAGACTTCCCCACCTGGGGATCCATACTATAATCAGCCATGAAACGCAGACTCTATTGCATATACCAGCAAAATTTTGCTGACATGACCCTGATATAGCTGTGTCTTGTGAGGCTATGCCAGTGCCTGGCAAATACAGAAGTAGATGCTCACAATAACCTATTGGATGGAATACAGGGCCTCCAATGGAGGAGCTAGAGAAAGTACCCAAATAGTTGAACTGGTCTGTAAACCTATAGAAGGAACAGCAATATGAACTAGCCATTACCCCCTGAGCTCGTGTCTCTGGCTGAATATGTAGCATCAGAAGGCCTAGTCATCCATCATTGGGAGGAGAGGCCCTTGGTCTTGCAAAGATTATATGCCCCAGTACAGGTGAATGCCAGGGACAGGAAGCAGGAGTGGGTAGGTTGGGGAGCAGGGTAGGGGGAGGGTAGAGGAGACTTCGGGATAGCATTTGAAATGTAAATGAAGAAATATCTAATAAAAATGTTTTTAAAAAAGAAAAAAAATTGAAAGAATCTACAATAAATATTGCTGGTCTAACTGGCAGTCTGCATGTAAAAAAAAATGAAAATATTTGTCACCTTGCTCAAAACTCAAGTCCAAGTGGATCAAAAACGTCCACATAAAACTGGATACACTGCATATAATAGAAGAGAACAGGAGAAAGAGCCTCAAACACATTGACACAAGGGGAAATTTCCTGAACTGAACATTAATGATTCAATCTCTAAAATCAACTATTGATAAATGCGATTTCATGAGACTTAAAAGCTTCTGTAAGGCAAAAGATAATACTATCGATATGACAAAATAGCAGCCCACAGAATGGGAAATAGTCTTCACCAACTCCACATTTGACAGAAGGCTAGTATCTAAAATACATAAAGAATTCAAGAAACTAGATATCAACCAACTCTACAATTCAATTACAAAATGGGGTTCAAATTTAAACAGACAGTTCTCATCAGAGTAATCTCAAATGAGATGCAATGTCTTTATCCATTAGTGAAATGTAAATCAAACTACATTGTGATTTCATTTTATATCTGTCAAAATGGCTACATTCAACAACACAAGGGATTCCACATGCTGCTAGGGATGTGGAACAAGGGAAACTTTCCTCCACTGCTGGTGGGAGTGTCAACTTGTACAGCTACTGTAGTGGTTTGAATATGCTTGACCCATAGGTAATGGCACCATGAAAAGATGTGGCCTTTTTGGAAGAGGTATGGTCTTGTTAGTGAAAGTATATCACTATGTAGGGAGGACCTTGAGAATATATATATATATATATATATATATATATATATATATATATATATATATATGCATGTGTATTGGGAACAAAATAAAAAAGGGGGGCTTGGGGGCCCTGAGGAAAGTAGGGGAAGAAAAAGATGCCCACGATCCCACCAGAGTTTCCCTATTCTCTGGTCAGTCAGGTATGGGAAGACTGCTACTTACCCTATCCACTCATCCCTGGGTGGGAATTTCTCTATCTCACTCTTCAGGGAGTGGTCAAGGGGCATTCCTGCCTGGGGACCCCACTAGAGCTACTTTGGTAAAGCCACCAGGGTTGTGGGAGAGAGGGACTAGGGAAGAAGTTCCCAACACTAACCAGAGTGTGCAAGGTAACTTAAAGGAGCAGAGACTCTATGCTTTAAGAGCTTTATGAAAGAAATGTAGGGGAAAGAGAGAAGGTAGAAGAGAGAGAGAGAAAGAGAGAGAGAGAGAGAGAGAGAGAGAGAGAGAGAAGGCTAGAGAGAAAGAGAGGGAAAGATAAAGGAGAGAGGAGAAGACAAGGAGAAAGGGAAGAGGAGAGAGAAGTGAGAGGTGAGAGGACAGAGGAATAAGAGCAAGAGTAAGAGAGCGAGGTGTGGGCTGAGCACCCTTTTTATGGTCTTTACTGTTGCTAGGTAACTGGGGAGGAGTTTAGCCTGAAGGTCTGAAGTTTGGGCCATTGCTTAAGTGACTATTGATCGTGCTTCTCTTGTGGGGGCTGTGGGAAGTGGTACATTAGGCAGGGGCCAGAGTTCTAGGAACATGAGGGAATGCCTACTGTGTCATGTAGGTGAATTATGACCATCGGGGTTCAGACCTCAGCTTGCATGGAGACCAGCCTTCAATTCCCCACACGTGTGTGTGTGTGTGTGTGTGTGTGTGTGTGTGTGTGTGTGTGTGTGTTCAAGTCTGGTCAGTATGACAAAATCCACTTCTCCTGCAGATCAAGATATAGGACTCTCAGCATCTCTACAACCTCATTTTCTTGCAGGCTGTCATGCTTCCCAGGGTTTGCCTTTATAAGGGTTGCCTTGGTCATATTGTCCCTCTACAGTAAAAGAAACTCAAAATAAGGTAATAGTTTCTCACAAAATTGAAAATTGATCTACCTCAAGACCCAGCTATACCATGCCTAGACATAAACCCAAAGGACACACCACTATTCCACAAAGATCCTTGCCCAATTATGGTCATAGCAACTTTATTAATAATATCTAGAAACTTCAAACAGCCTACATGTCCCTCAACATAAGAATAGATAAATAAAACATAGCACATTCAGATAATGAAATATTACTCAGCTATTAAAAACAACAACATGATAAAATTTGCAGATAAATGTATGGAACTAATGAAATTCATCTTGAGTGAGAGAACCAAGACCCAGAAAGACAAACAGTATGTTATCACTTTCATGTGGACATTAGCTGTAACAAAAGAGAATCCTGCCATAGACCCAGAGATACTAAGTAATGACTGGGGTTGGGAGATATAAGGATCTCCCTCAGAAGAGGAAATAAAATAGATTTAATGGGTAGACCTGAGGCAGGTGGGGTTGAAAACAGGAAAAATGTGGTGGGGAATGAGGGACTGAAAAAATGCTTGCAGAAATGACTGGAACTAGGAGTTATTTGGGGAGCTAGGTGGAAACCTAGAACAAAGGAAACAGAGTGGAATCTAAGAGAGTAACCCTTCCAAAGATTTCTAGTAAGGAGGATATGGAACCTGAACTAGTCATCTTCTGTAACCAGACAAGATCTCAAATAGAGGGATTGGGGCACCAAACTAGCCATGAAAACTTTGACCTACAGTTTATCCTGCCTGCAGAATATTTTGGGAGTAAAGTCTATCAGAATAATCATCAGAGAGACCAGTGAAACTCCATGTAGCAACTGTTGAAAGAGAATGCTAGCCCCAGACCCAAATATTAGGCAAGTTTGGGGAGTCCTATGGAGGAGGGACTAGAACTAGAAGTGTCAAGACTACTATGATAGCATGGTCCACAGAATCAACTGATTGAGACTCATGGAGACTGGTGGAGATCAGGGAGCTTGTAGGGATCTAAGCTAGGTCCTCTACAGATATGTCATGGCTTTGTAGCTTGGTGTTCTTATGGAATTCCTAATAGTTGGAGCAGGCTATGTCTCTGACTCTTTTGCCTGCTTGTGAGTCTTTTCTCCTCAGACTTGGTTGTCTAGTCCAGCCTTTATGTGATGGTGTATACCTGATCTTATCTAGCTTATTACTCCCTGTTTGGTTGATTACTGGGGGGGGGGGGTTGCTGATATTTTCTGATAGAAGGAAAAGAAGGGATTCATCTGGGGAATGGGGTGAGAAACTGGAGGAATGGAAGGAAGGGGGAACTGCAAACTGCAGCCAGGATATAATACTTGAAAAAAATAAATAAATATTCAAGATATTCTGTTGTTTTTTTGCATTAGTTAATTAATCTACTATTTATTCATTTTACATGCTGCCTAGTGCCTCCTACTCCCTGTCCTCCTTCACACAACTTGTTTCCTATCTCTCCTTTTCTCCTATAAGAAAGATGCTCCCCTTGCCATGTATCAATTTATCCTGGTACACCAAGTCACTGCAGGACTAGGTATGTCTTCTCCTAATGGGGTCATACAAGGCAGCCCAGTTAAGAGGAACAAGCTCTATAGGCAGACAACAGAATCAGGAACAGCCCCTGCTCCAATTGTTAGAGGAACTGCATGAAGACCAAGCTGTACGTCTGCTTCATATGTGTGTGTGGGGGAGGGGGGGTCTTAGGTCTAGCCCATGTATGTCCCTTGGTTGGTGACTCAGTTTGGTATACTATTCAGCTATTAAAAACAAGGACATCATGAAATTTGCAAGAAAATAGAAACAGAAAATGTCATTCTGAGTGAGGTGACCCAGACCCCAAAGGGCATGCATAGCACATACTCACTTATAAGTGGATATTTACCATAAATACAGTACAGTATACAGACATAAAGAGGCTAAATAACAAGGAAGGCCAAGGGAGTGATAATTGAGTCTCACTCCAAAGGGGAGGTAAAATAATCACTGGAGATGGATAGAAGGAGGGAACTGTATAGGAGAGGGATGGGGATGGGATTGAGGGAACAAGATTAGGAGTAGGGAAAGCTATGGAAAGAGGGCCAGGAAAGTGAATTGGTATAAACAGAAGGTGGTACATCTCTAGGATGTGCCAGAGTCCTGGGAATGGTGTGGCTCTGAGGGCTTGTGAAGGTGATTCTACCTGAAACTCCACATAGTGGGAGATAAAGAGTCTGAAGTGGCCAATTCCTGTAGTCAGGCAAGACTCCCAGTAGAGGGATAAGGACACCAACCCACCCAGAAAAACTTTAGCCTAAAATATGTCTTACCTAAAAGATGGTGGAGATATCTTTTAGATAGGACAAATAAGCACATAAAGTCATGCCTAGTTTCACACATTACACCCAGAGATCTAAAGATAGCAAAGATGGAGCAGAGACTGAGAGAATGGTCAACAAGTGATTGGCCCAACTTGAAACCCATCCCATGGGCAAGAAGAAATCCCTGCACTATTAATGATACTATATTATGCTTGCAGACAGGGGCCTAGCATAACTGTCCTCTGAGAGGCTCTTTCCAGCAGCCTCCTGAAACAGATGCATAGACCCACAAACAAACATTAGAAGGAGCTCAGGGAGTCTTGTAGAAAAGTTGGGGAAAGGCTTGATGGAAAAGGAAAGGCACTCCACAAGACAAACAGAATCAACTAACATGGACCCTAGTGGCTCCCAAAAACTGAACACCCAACCAAATAAACAGTTAAATTAACTACAGTGCTGTGATATTAGAATGTCGCAGAGATCCAACCAGACATGAGATGAATCGATATCCAATGGCCAAAGTTGAAACAATTTCAGCAACAAAATAATTAGTATAAAGTACATCATCATCACTTCACACTTATACAAAAATGAATATCTCATGCAAAATTCAAAATAATCACACACTTTACATTCAAAAGGATGGAAACTAACTTCTCACTCTCCATGACTCATGATTTGACCCAAAGTGTAAAGTCTGGATAGGCAGGAGACAAAGTAAATTTATGGTGGTAAAACCTACCATGAATTACCTCAGCCAGGTAGTCAAGGCCAAAATGAATAGGAAAGAGAGACATATTGACAGTGTGTACCCTTGAAGTGAGGAGCTAAGAATGGCAATTCACATCTGTGGTCTATTCCAAACAGACCCATACAGCCCAATCATGACAATAAACAGTCTAATCATGACAAATAACTGTAATAGTGACAAAAATGTAGAAAAATCCCAATGAAAGACGTTCTACAAAACACATGATGAACATTTCTGTCACATCATCAAAAGAAATAAAATTCTAAAGACACCATGACTATCATCTATATCTAGGATGGGATCCTCCAGCAGAAAAGGACCATTGGGTAAAAACTAAGACAATTTGAATAAAGTGTAGGTATTAGTAATGTATGAACATTGGCTCATTAATTGTGATAAATGTACCATGATAATGCAAGATGTTGATAATAGGCAAAGACAGTGTTGGGTGTGTGGAAATTCTATGTACTGGTTTTATAATTTTCAACAAATCTAAAGGTATGATAAGATGCTATTTAACAATTTGTGTTGGGGGGCAGCCTTGAATAGGGGTTGTGGCAGTACGTGGGGTTACATCTGCAGTGGCTGCTGGACTGGCTAGAAACTACTAAAGCTCCTCTGGGATCAAATAGATTTTATAAGAACATAATGGATGGAGAGGAGAAAACCTATGGTGGCTGTGATGGCCATGATACAACTATGTATGTGAGATAAATATCTTCTGATGGTCATGAATTTATTGTAAAAAGAGAACATGCATTAACATCAGAAACAATAAAGGCCATGCTGAGTGTTCCAGGTCAGTTTGTGGAGAATGAAACCAATGAAGTCAATTTTAGAGTGATCAATTCACATGTGCTATCAAAAGTGTGCATGTATTTTATCTACAAGGTCTACTATACTAACAGCTCCACTGAAAATCCTGAATTCCCAGCTGTACCTGAAATTTCATTGGAACTGCTGATGGCCACAAACTTCCTAGATTATTAAATAAAATAAAATTTAATAAACTTAATTTTTTCAGCATTTCAAAAAAAAACCAATTTGTGTTAAAGACAATGTGACAATAAAATATAGAAACAAAAATAACCCTTGGTTCCTCTGTCTCAGCCTCCCAAAAGTAGGGTTATAAGCACATAAAGTCATGCTTAGTTTCACACATTACAGCCAGAGATATAAATTCAGGTCCTTATATGTTCAAAGCAAGCATACTCATCCACATAGCCATATCACCCAGATTCCTTGTTTTTCCTTTTAGATTCTAGTAGGAATCCACATCCAGGTCTCAGAACAGATTTTATTTCTACTAAAATAAGTTTTATTAGATGACTAATCAGGGACTTTCCCATAGAGTATAATGATTCTCCCTCTCGAAGCAGGCCATAATTACCTGTATCTTTTTATCTAGGGGTGAGGCTGTAGGAGGCTTTTTTCATCTATGTTTGCATGTCAATTGTTGGGATTCTTCAAGTTTTATTTAGGTAGGCAACACTGAGAAGACTCAGCAGGCTGCATTTACATATTTATTTGTTTGTATGTAGATGGTTAAAAAAAGATATTGTGGATTTTGGAGGAAGTTTCAGGATGGGGGACTTGAGAGGGGTAGGAAAGAGGATACCAAATGAATAAAAAATAAAAAAGGAAAAGAAAAGAAGTATGACCGCCCCCCTAGATGTGATGGAGAAGAAAGCTTATTATAGATATAAATAGACAGCATAGCCAGAGGCAGAGACCTCTGGGAGAATCCAGAGTGAACATGACCAGAGGAAGCTGTGTGGTGTAGAGATGGAGGGAGGGAGAGAAGGGAGAGAGAAGAAAGTAACCAGTTGCAGCAACCACTATGATTGTGAAAAGCTTGGCAAATAATTGGGATACTTTTTTACATTTAGAGAGACCTTGTTTCCAGGTCTGCTCAAGATGTTCCAGTTCATGCATCTTCCACTCAAGTGATTATGAATATAGCCCTCTTTCAGTCTGAACATTATCACATTTTGTCTGACAAATCTTGAATATTTTTCCAAAACATCAAAAGAAAAATTATAATTTAGCTACTAATTTATAATTTAGCTAATGCTAGTTGGCTACTGAACACTTAATTTTTGAAAATTTACTTTTTGAAAGTTTCATTTGTATCTTGATGGATCATTTCCTCTCTCCTTTTTCAAGAAACCTTCCATTGTATGTCCTTATGTTCTATGTATATCCTTCTTTTTTACTTATTTGTGGACAAAATCTCCTTAGTGTTGATCATGCTCATGGGAGTGGGCCACAGTTCTAAGGAAAAGTGCTTTCCCTAACTCACTACCCATCAATTGCCCTAGTTGCATCTAGTTGCCCTATCTCTGACTCCCTTCCTTAGTACATGCTAAGCTATTTTTTCAACATCCAAGGCTTTATTACTAACAGTAAGATCCAAGGCTAGTTTTTGTAGCCTCAACTGGCTCTTCAACATCTGGCACATTTGATCTTCTGGCCCTTGGAATGGTCAGAGAGATTGGTATTTGCTGTGCGTGATTCCTGGAGCCTTGCAAAAAGACTGGTACAGCTATCATCCCTTAAAAGTACTGGACAGGAACACAGTGCCTCAGACCTTGAGAGACTATAGGACCAACTTGTTGAAGGCAAGGATCTTACCCACAGCCTTGAGGATGTGACTTTGGGCCCAGCTACTCACCCACAGTTCACACACCTTCAGTTTGAGCACTTGCAAAATCCACACATCTATGACTATCACCACAAACACAGCTGTTCTGTTCTTCCAGACAGGAAGCTTGATCTTTTGAATCATCCAGGACAGGACAGAGGTGACTAGATATTGTAACTCATAAATAACATTTTCAGCACAACCTAATTGAAAGTAGACTTGGTTTGTCTGGCCAGAAACCTCTACAAGTAGATGTTCTGGCATTAGGATCCTTGTTTTGCACCATTTGGTCCTTGTGGTGAATGTTAACACCCATAATGATGCCTCCTGCTTGGTCAGGTCAGGATTTCACAGTACTCCTCTCAATCCTCTGAGTCTAATATCCTCTCCAGCTATTTTCTTCAATGTCCTTTGAGCCTTGGAGCAGTGGTTGACATAGTTGCCCCATATATTTCGAGTATTCATAGTCATGTGTTATCTGGAATTTGAACAGAAATACAACTCTGTATTAATCACAGCCCATTTCAATAAGAAGTTTCTCTGACCAACATTGGGTATGGCACAAATCTCTAAATATAGACATATTTTTTATATAGAAGACAGATTCACAACATGGCCATTTAGAACAAATAAACAAGATTGGCAACTTATCCCTAGGTCTTATAACTTCAGGGGTCACAAGTTTTACCTTGTTTACTGTACCAGGCATAACTTTTCTCCAGTGAAACAGGAAAGTGGTTAGTTTGATCTCTACTATAAAGTGCAGTCTATAAACAATAAATAGAATTTGGCTATTAATTAGATATAATTAATTTTCCTAACTCTCTTACCTCAAATTCTCAGTAAAATTAACTTGGAACCTGGATGATCTCCACATTCAGGTGTATAGTTTGAGATTAAGTTATTTATGATGATTCATATCCCCTAGAAATAAACAAATTAAGGCAAAATACTATGTAACCTTCTCTACAGTCTCCTTGTGAAAAGCTGAAATTCCTTGACATCCTTGTGATAGTGTAATCAAGCATATTATCACTCTCAATTTCTGATGGAACCATCTTCTTAGAATGTACAAATGAAGAGATAAAGCCGTCATCTAAGGAAAAAAGAATATGCTATAATCTAGCCTGTGTGAAATAATATCACCTTCCTTTTTAAATTGAGTTGCCCCAGAAATATAACCCTGAATGCAGCATACTGTGAAAAACATATTTTCTACCACCCACCTTACATCTCAAAACCCAGTTTGCTTTTCTTTACATCTGAGAAGACTTTAGTAACAGCTCTTTAGAGCTGCAGTTTTCCAGATATTGTATTTGCAGAGGCACTCTATCATATGAGTTAGGAAGAAAGCAAATTATTCTGCTTTCCCATTGTTCTTGTCCCTAAATCTATTTATAATTTTGTTTCAAAATAAATTTTGATAAACTTTGTGCTAGCTTGAATTGATTCTAAGCATATTGAAGCACCTAAGTCTGTCTGGCAGTGTCAGACCATATGATGCCATCAGAAGTCATCCANTCCCACAGCTGTCCTCCGATTGCCTCACACAGGATATGCCAAGCATATCTACACCCACCCACCCACTCAATAAATAAATGTTTAAAAAGGGAAATACTAGGATTTTTTAATCTTTCCCCTAATATTTTTTCTGTTTATGTTGTTTATACATGTTTTTTCCATTTTTTAATTAGATATTTTCTTCATCTACATTTCACATGTTCTCCCGAAAATCCCCTAAACCCTGCCCCATCCCCCACCCTATTCCCCTACCCAGCCCACCCACTCCCCCCTATTGGCCCTGGCGTTCCCCTGTACTGGGGATATCAAGTTTGCATGACCAAGGGACCTCTCTTCCCAGTGATGGCCAACTAGGCCATCTTCTTCTATATATGCAACTAGAGACATGAGCTCTGGGGGTACTAGTTAGTTCATGTTGTTCTTTCACCTATAGGGTTGAAGACCCCTTCAGCTCCTTGGGTACTTTCTCTACCTCCTTCCTTGGGAACCCTGTGTTCCATCTAATAGCTGACTGAGAGCATCCACTTCTGTGTTTGCCAGGCACTGGTATAGCCTCCCATGAGACAGCTATATCAGGGCCCTTTCAGCACTATCTTGCTGGCATATGCAATAGTGTCTATGTTTTGTGGCTGATTATGGGATGGATCCCCGGCTGCAGGAGTCATTGCTTGGTCCATCCTTTAGATTCAGCTCCTCACTTGATCTCTGTAACTCCTTCAATGTGTGCTTTGTTCTTAATTCTAGGAAGGGGCGAAGTGTCTACATTTTGATCTTCATTCTTCTTGAGTTTCATGTGTTTAGTAAATTGTATCTTGGGTAGTCTAGGTTTCTGGGCTAATATCCACTTATCAGTGAGTACATGTTATGTGAGTTCTTTTGTGATTGGGTTACCTCACTCAGGATGATACCCACCAGATCCATCCATTTGCCTAGGAATTTCATAAATTCATTGTTTTTAATAGCTGAGTAGTACTCCATTATGTAAATATACCCCATTTTCTGTATCCATTCCTCTGTTGAGGGACATCTGGGTTCTTTCCAGCTTCTGGCTATTATAAATAAGGCTGCTACGAACATAGTAGTACATGTGTCCTTATTACAATTTGGAACATCTTCTAGATATATGCCCAGGAGTGGTATTGCGAGATCCTCCAGTAGTACTATGTCCAATTTTCTGAGGAACCGCCAGACTGATTTCCAGAGTGGTTGTACCAGCCTGCAATTCCACCAACAATGGAGGAGTGTTCCTCTTTCTCCACATCCTTGCCAGCATCTGCTGTCACCTGAATTTAAGACATTTTGATTTTTACAATATGTTATTTCACATTTCAGAATCTGAAGATTATTAAATATTTAACTTATAGCCCACCTTTTTAAGTTGATGTGTTATATTTTCATTTTCTTTAATAGGCATACTTTCAACAATAACTACACGATTAAGTAGTTTTAGTGCTTAAATATAGAGTATTACACCACTACATTTTCTTTCCCCAGGTGTTTATAATTTCCATTCCTCATTTTGTAGTAGAATATGTCTTTTGCTTTGGCTTAATGAATCATGTCTGACAGCAGTTTCCCTGGAAACAGAGGTTGAGGCAAAGATTTATATGCAGAAAGATAATATATATCTGGATGTATGGCAAACAATAATTGAAAAAAAAAAAAAACAGGGACAAAAGTATGTGAAGGTCATGCAACTATGACAAGGCTTCAGACAGTTGAATGGAAAGTCCTAGACACAGAATGCAACTTCAGTATCTCTTTAGGGTTACTCTAAAACTGATTAGGGCTGATACAATAATCACATTCCCTAAGGGTTCCTATTTGCTCCTTACCTGACAGGCATCAGCAGACAGGTATGCCTTTTTCTTACAATGGAAAGAAAGATATATAGCATCTTCTAAAAGTAAAATTTTCCCTGAAAATGAATCTTTATCCCTCAAGTCTTTTACCATCAAAATTACATGGGGATATTAATTGTTGTCTAAGGGTTCACAGTAAATATGATGCTGGGCTTATTATAATTCATTCCTAAGTTAACTATTTTAATTTGGTCAGGTGTGGGTCTGCATTTCACTTCAGTACTGGGATGTTAGAACACCACTTGAATATTAGTCCCCTATCAGGTTTAGGATTGGTAAAAAAAAAAAAAAAATCCTTTCCCAATCTTCTGTTGGTGGCCTTTTTGTCTTGCTGACAGTGTCTTTTGCCTTACAGAGCTTTGCAATTTTATAAGGTCCCATTCATCAAATCTGATAGGGGACTAATATCCAACATCCGCAAAGAGCTCAAGAAGCTGGTCTCCAGAAAAACTAATAACCCCATTAAAAATGGGGTACAGAGCTAAACAAAGAATTCTCAACTGAGGAATTCCGAATGGCTGAGAAACACTGTGGTGTCCCTCCCCACCAACACAGCTTGGTGCAAATGGCCAGAGCCGTGCCGCACCCAATGGCATCCATTGTGCTGTTAACTAGGCTAAGAGATAGCCCGGCTCACCCCTGCAGCAGGTTCTGCACGTCTCCTAGGTCACCCGGCTCC
>LR753359.1:278924-418865 GCA_902729485.2 Mus minutoides | reverse complement strand
AACGCCTGCGCAGAAGACTGGGGGCGGGGTTTCCCTTCCTTTATCCCCAAATGCTTGTCCACCATTAAAGAGTCGTTCTAAGCAGAAGCAACCATGTAGCCTCGGAGACCTTCTTTCTTCCCCCACTCCCTTAGTTTCATTTCAGCTTCGGGCCAATCCTCCAGGAACCCAGTCCACTGCGGGCAGTGGACCCCAACAAAACACCTGAAAAACTGTTCAACATCCTTAATCATCAGGGAAATGCAAAGCAAAACAACACTGAGATTCCACATCACACCAGTCAGAATGGCTAAGATCAAAAATTCAGGTGACAGCAGATGCTGGCAAGGATGTGGAGAAAGAGTAACACTCGTCCATTGCTGGTGGGATTGCAAACTTGTACAACCACTCCAGAAGTCAGTCTGGCATTTTCTCAGAAAATTGGACATAGTACTACCAGAGGATCCAGCAATACCTCTCCTGGGCATATACCCAGAAGATGTTCCAACTGGTAAAAAGGACACATGATCCACTATGTTCATAGCATCCTTTCCCCTTAGGTTCCAACTATATGGAGGGTATATATAGAAGGGTATATTGTAGAGTAGAATTTATTTAGGCTAATTGGAGGGGAGTTGAGAAGAGAGTAGAGATAGAGATAGAGAGACAGAAACAGACAGAGACAGAGTCAGAGAGACAGAGAGAGAAGAAACCATTCAGGAACATGAGGAGAAAGAGGAGGGAGGGAAAAGGGGGGAAAGGGAGAAAGGGGTCAAGAGAGAGAGAGAGAAGAGAAAGGAGCAGAAAGAAGGAAGAGGGGCCAAACATTCTCTTTTATAGCAAGCCAGTACTTCCTGGCTGTTGCCAGGTAACTGCTGGGTAGGACATAGAAGGAATGCTAACAGAGACTAATTTATGCATTCATTAATAGTAACATCCTAAAATTTCATGGGTTTAAAATTTTCATATGTGCATATATATCTTTTTTTTTTCCTAAACTGTTACACAGACTCCCTTATATTCTAGTTGCTTAAATGTACTTATCATCTTTGACATGTTAAGGTTTTAGAATATAATTTACTATTTTGGTATTTGAGTATAGGCAATGTTACATTTCAAGGACCTTTAAGTCTTGAAATTATTATTTTTGGCTATGCTTTTTCTATTTAAGGTAGAGTCTCACTATGAAGCCTTTACTAGCCTCAGACTATCTAGACCATATCAGCCTTGAACTCACAGATATTCACTTGCCTTTGCTCTCTGAGTGTTGAAATTAAAGGCATTTGCCCTCATGTCCAGTTCTTGGAATATTTTTTAAAGAGAATCTTTACTGAATGGAGCAATATCCTTACTAAAATGTTTGACACATAGGTTACTACATGGCTGAAGGTTTTCTCTGAGATACAATGATTTGGACACACAATGGAAATTGGTAGATTTCCTGCTTTCTTTACTTTCTCTTTATATTTTTAGTATTAAGATTCACAACTTATAGTCTATTTATGTCTCCAATAGTATGCTAGTTATTTTCTTGTCTTCTTCAAACTGTTGTCTTCACTCTCCTATACTCTGCTTTATTTTGTAAAACAGACCCTGAAAAGCCAGTTTTCTACATTTTCATGTTATTTGGCTTTTCCCTAAGGGAAACATTGATGATTGTCTTAGTTACTTTTCTGTTGCTGTGAAGACAGACCAGGACCAAGGTAACTCTTGTAAAGAAAAATCATTTAATAGGGGGCTTGCTCACAGTTTCAGAGGTTTAGTCCATTATCACCTTGACAGGGAGCATGGCAGCAGGCAGGCAGACAACAGAACATTATCTGAGAGTTATATTGTGATCCTTAGGAAGAGTAAGAGACAGGGCTTAGCATGATCTTTTCAAATCTCAAAGCCTACCCACAGTGACACACTTCCTCCAAGGACACACCTCCTAGTCTTTCTAATCCTAACAAACAGTTCCACTCACTAGTGACTAAGCATTTAAATATATGATCATATGGGAGTGGGGCATTCTTAATCAAACCACCACAATGATCTGTTTCGAGCTTCATAGGTGTGTGTGTGTGTGTGTGTGTGTGTGTGTGTGTGTGTGTATTTACATTGTTGAGTGAAAATCAGTCCTGAATCTTAGAGGAGTTGGTAGACATGTGAATGTAATCAAACCCCACAGATTATAGTAGAAGCTATGTTTGAAAATCAATAAAGTTGTGTGTGGTTTTTTTTAAATTAATTCATTCTTTACACTCCATATGCCATTCCCCACCACCCCATCTACCCTCCGATTGCTTCTCATCCCATACCTCCTCCCCACCCCCTGTCTCCACATGGATGTCCCCACCTATCCTCTAAATCTCCAGGGCCCTCCAGTCTCTTGAGTGTTAGGTACATTATCTCTGAATGAACACAGACCTGGAAGTCCTCTACTGTATGTGTGTTGGAGGCCTCATATCAGCTGGTGTATGCTGTCTGTTTGGTGGTCCAGTGTTTGAGAAATCTCAGGGATCCAGATTAATTGTGTCTGCTGGTCCTCCTAAAGGATCACCCATCTTTTCAGCTCCTTTCTACCTTCCCTAAGTCAACAACAGGGGTCCACTGCTTCTATCCATTAGTTGGATGCAAATATCTGCATATGACTCCACTGTTTGTTGAGTGTTTTGGAGTGTGGTCATTCTAGGTCCCTTTTTTGAGCACTCCATAGCCTCAGTAATAGTGTCAAAACATGTATGACAATAACTTCAAGTCTCTGAAGAAAGAAACTTTGGACTAGAAAAGCAGTTGAATGAGTATTGAGTGCTCAAGGACTCGCTGCATAGGAGCTTAGGAAATAAGAGAGCAGTACAGACACTGGAGGTCTGGCTTATGGAGTTTTAGAGGGAAGCAAAAAATGTACTGGACCTTATGTGTGAAGAATTTGTCCTGTCACCTGGAACTGCAAAATTAGCTGTGATTAGCAAACCACAAGAACTACTAATGTGGCATTTTAGGAATCATAGATGCTGGTCAGCTAAGGCAGAAAAATCAGCTTTGATAAAGAAAAGACCAATCTCACTGAAGTAAAATCTTCGAATTGTTACCTCAAGGTCAGTACACAGAGCTGTGTTCCAGAAGTGGCAAAGTTGTACCTCAAGCTTGCCATTAAAGATGGCAGTATAAGAGTCTGTCAGGTGGTTTGAAAGGACAAAAGGGGTCATAAAGAGCAACTGAGGCTTGGCACTATGTTGCCAACTGGAGTCTGTGAAGAAAGTCTAGGAGAGACTTAGTGAAAGTGGAGCCCAGGAACAACAAGAAACCTCAGAATTTTGGAAAGGCTAATACCATGGGTTTGCCATTAAGAATAGTAGCAACAGTAGAATGGAATGAGGTGGAACCTAGAAAACAAGCTGTACATTCCCCTACACTGGGGAAAAGAGCTTTCACGGGACCAAGGGCCTCTCCTCCCATTGATGATCAACTAGGCCATCCTCTGCTACATATGCAGCTGGAGACACAAATCCCACCATGTGTATTCTTTGGTTGGTGGCTTAGTCCCTGGGAGCTCTGGGGGTACTGATTAGTTCATATTGTTGTTCTACCTATGGGGCTGCAAACTCCTTCGGCTCCTTGGGTCCTTTCTCTAGCTGCTTCATTGGGGACCCTGTGCTCAGTCCAATGGTTGGCTGTGAACATCCACTTCTGTATTTGTCAGGCACTGGCAGAACCTTTCAGGATACAGCTATATCAGGCTCCTGTCAGCAAGCTCTTGTTGGCATCCACAATAGTGTCTGGGTTCGGTGACTGTATATGGGAAGGATTCCCAGGTAGGGGAGTTTCTGGATGGCCTTTCCTTCAGTCTCTGCTCCACACTTTGTTTCTCTATCTCCTCCCATGGGTATTTTGTTCCCCATTCTAAGAAAGACCAAAGTATCTACACTTTGGTTTTCCTTCTTCTTGAGCTTCATGTGGTCTGTGAATTGTATCTTGGGTATTTCAAGCTTCTGGGCTAATATCCACTTATCAGTGAGTACATAGCATGTGTGTTCTTTTGTGATTGGGTTAACTCACTCAGCAATGCCAGGGCCTGGAAGTGGGAGTAGGTGTTTGGTGAGGAGGGGAAGGGAGAGAGGATAGGGGGTTTTTGGAGGGGCAACCAGGAAAGGGGATAACATTTGAAATGTAAATAAAGAAAACATCTAATAATAAAAAGAAAGAAAGAAAATCTGGGTTTTCTGCAATGAGAAGAGCTGGAGAAAATAACCCAAGCCATTTGAAGGAGCCCAGAAGATCTTGAGTGAATTCCAGATAAATTGACAGTGGGTTATTTATGGTTTTGAAGTTCGGTTTTGCTCTGTGCAGATTGTTACTGTGCCCTGGTTCTCTCCCCTTGAAGTTAGAACATAATTTATTTTTGGTTTGATAGGAGCCCACAGTTGAGAGACTTTGAATTTTAAAATACTTTGGAATTTAAAAGAGACTGGTTATTTTAAAGAGACAAAATTTTTAGGTATTTGGATTTTTTTTTTTTATTTTTTTTTTGTTTTTCATTTACATTTCATATGTTATCCAGAAATTTTCCCTTACCCTCCCGCGTCCCCGCCCTGCTCCCCTACCCATCCCCTCCCACATAATGGCCCTGGCCTTCCCCTGTTCTGGGGCATATAGAGTCTGTATGACCAAGGGGCCTCTCCTCCCAATGATGGCCAACTAGGCCATCTTCTTCCATATATGCAGCTAGAGACATAAGCGCAGGGGGAACTAGTTAGTTCATGTTATTCTTCCACCTAGAGGGTTGAAGACCCCTTCCGCTCCTTGAGTACTTTCTCTAGCTCCTACCCTGGGAGTCCTGTGTTCCAGCATATGCTATAGTGTTTATTTTGGTGGCTGATTATGGGAGGGATCCCTGGAAGACGCCGTCCCTGGTTGGTCCATCCTTTTGATTCAGCTTCACACATGATTTCTGTCACTCCTTCTGTGTGCGCTTTGTTCTTGATTCTAGAAAGGGGCACTGAGACCACATTTTGAATTTCATTCTTCTTGAGATTCATGTGTTTAGTAAGTTGTATCCTGGGTAGTCTAGGCTTCTGGGCTAGTATCCACATATCAGTGAGTACATGTTATGTGAGTTCTTTTGTGATTGGGTTACCTCGCTCAGGATGACATCCTCCAGATCNCCTCCTTTTGTTGTCGAATCGCTCTGGCTAGGACTTCAAGTACTATATTGAATAGGTAGGGAGAAAGTGGGCAGCCTTGTCTGGTCCCTGATTTTAGTGGGATTGCTTCCAGCTTCTCTCCATTTAGTTTGATGTTGGCCACTGGTTTGCTGTAGATTGCTTTTATCATGTTTAGGTAAGGGCCTTTGGATTTTTAAAGAATGATACTTTTAAAATTTGGGATACTCTATACTGTGATGTTTCTATTAATGTGAAACCTTGGAATGCATGATAAAGGAAAGCTTATGGCCTAATGCAATGTGTTTGTGTGTCAAGTTGACAAGTAGTCAGTTGTGCAGGTTAATTTTTGTCAACTCTACACAAGTCACTGGAGTCACTGGAGAAAAGGGAGCCTCACTTGAGAGAATCCCTCAATAAAATCAGGCTGTAGCCAAGAAAGTTGAGCATTTTAATAATTAGTGATAAATGGGGGAGACCCAGGGCATTGTGGGTGGTGTCATCTCTGGGATGGTGATCCTGGGTTCTACAAAAAAGAAGGCTGAGCAAACCATAGGGTACAAAGCAATAAACAGCACTTCTTTATGGCCTATCTTCAGTTCCTAACTTCAGGCTCCTGCCATGTTTGAGTTCTGGTCCTAAATTCCTCTGATGATAAATGATAATGTGGAAATGTAAAGTAAATAAATACTTCCCTCCTGAAGTTGCTTTGGTCCTAGTATTTCATTCCAATACTTACCCTAACTAAGACAGTGAGTGAACATAAAGCAGAGGCTTCACTGTTCTAGTATTACTAGTTCTTGTTCTTGAGATCATTATTGTACAGTATTCTCTTGACTGAAACTTACTCCTTATGACTTGGCTCTGAAATTACAGCATGGACTCAAATATTGAAACTTGACACCAAAAGAGGCCTTAGGTGGCTAATAGGTCATTAGACTTCTGTCCTCCTAATTGAATTAATCTATTTGTAGACTGATAGCTTAATAGGATATTAGGAGGTGGTGGAATCTTTTAGGAGGTGGGATTAAGTAGAGGGACTAAGTTATTGAGGGGATTTGGTTCAAGAAGACATTATTTTCCTGTCTCCTTTCTACTTCTTTGTTTTCTGCTCACCATATAATGAGTAATTTATTTCTACCACAAGTTCTCTGAAGTGGAGCCATACCTCATCATTAGCCTAATAGCCATTGAGCCAAATGACCATGCTCTAAAACATCTCAATTTTGAGGCTAAATACAATTCTCTTTTTATTTTATTTTATTTATTATTAACTCACTTTATATCCCAATTGCAGCCCCCTATTACCAGTTTCCCCTCACTTAGTCCCTCCTTCCATTGTCCTTCTTCTTCTCCTCTGAGAAAGGAGAGACCCCCCAATATCTCCTCAACCTGGTATGTTAAGTCACTGCGAAAGTAGGTATATCCTTTCCTACTGAGACTAGACAAAAGGGCTTAGTTAAGGGGAAGAATATACATAGGCAACCAACTAGAGGTAGCCCCTGCTTTAGTTGTTGGGGGTGCCTGCATGAAGACAAATCTAGTCACCTGTTACATGTGTGCAGGGCACTTATTCCAGCCCATGCTTGTTCTTTGCTTGGTAGTTCGGTCTCTGGGAGCCACCAGGAGTCCAGGTTAATTGACTCTGTTTGTCTTCTTGTGGTGTCCCTATCCCATTCGGGTCCCTTAGTCCTTTACCCCAACTCTTCTACAAGACTCCCCATGTTACCTAATATCTAGCTGTGGGTATCTGCATCTATTTCCATTGACTGCTGGGTGGAGCCTCAAAGGACTATTATGCTAAGTTTCTGTCTGCAAGCATAACAGAATGTCATTAATAGTGTCATGGATTTGATCTTGCCCATTGGATAGATCTCAAGTTGGGCCAGACATTGTTTAGACATTCTTTCCTGCTCTACTCATCTTTGTCCCTATACATCTTGTAGCCAAGACAAATTTTGGGTTGAAGGTTTTGTGGTTGTGTTGGTGTTCTTAGCCCTCCACCAGGAATCCTGCCTAGCTGCAGAAGGTGGCCACTTTAAGCTCTGTATCGCCCACTGCTATAAGTTTCCACTATAGTTGTCCCTATAGACTCCCTGAGGCCTCCCCCATCCCAGGTCTCTACCACATCCTAGGGATGTTTGCCTGTGCCCACTTCTGATTTCAGCTATTAAAAACAAGAGCATCATGCAATTTACAGGCAAATGGATGGAACTAGAAAATATCACCCTGAGTAAGGTATCTCAGACCAAACAGTACATTCATGTATGCACTCACTTATAAGTAGATATTAGCGAAAATGTAGAGGTTAAACACCCCATAATCTATGGACACAAAGAAGTCAAGTAACAAGGTGGGTCCAAGAGAGGACACTTGAATCTTACTCAGAAGGAGAAATAAAACAGACACAGGAGGTGGATAGAAAGAAGGGAAATTGTCTTCCTTGTAGTTGATTTTTCTCAGTTATTTTGTCATAGCAGTGGATAGATTGCCAACACACTGTGATTAGTTAACATTCTCAATTTGGCAGGATCCAGAATCACATGAAAACATAGAAAAGTGAGGCATGTAGACCTTTGGCTGATGTTCTCAACTTGTATCTCATTTAACAGGCAGCATCAAAGTAAAAAGTTTGAATGAAGACCTGTCTCCAGAAAGGATGCCTGCATGAACTCATCCATGTCTTTCTTAGTTGCTATTTGAAAGCAAGAGATAACAGCTGTTCTCATGAAAAATATAAAGGAACAATTCTGTTTGTAGAGTAAAATACAATCACCAAACACAAAGGAGTCAAGATTTTTTGGTTAGTATTTGTTTTATATGTTTTTTTTTGTTGTTGTTGTTGTTCATAAGAATCATGCTGATTAGATCATTCCATGTGTATTACATCATTTCCCATCTTCATCATTGAGAGAAAAGTGGTGGTTTAAAATGTCTGAAAATTCTCTGAAGGTCTTTTCATTAAGAGGCACCATCAAATAGTGTTCTCTGTGAATGTGAGACAGCCTTGCTCTGTTATTTTAAGCAGGATGCTAAGGGAATTCTGAAAGGAGTCCAGAAAAATCTTCACTTGACTCAACTTTTGGGAATTCTACTCTTAAAACCTAAGTTTTGTGCCCTTAGAAATCTCAAGCCATGTTGCAATGTCACATATAAATACTTGGCTTATGTCCCCAACTCACATCTCTACCAATAGGTAGTATCAGCAATGAGAAGGCTAAGTAAGGAAGCTTTGCAGATGACTTTAGCCCAGCTACCATTTGACTGCAACTGGAAAAGCCCTCAGAAAGGTAGTAGTAGTAGTAGTAGTAGTAGTAGTAGTAGTAGTAGTAGTAAATACAGTAATTACTAGTGGTTTTTTGAGATATTTTGGTCTCCAACTAAGTTTAGAATGATCTATTATAGAGTTAGAGATATTAAAATGAGAAAATTATTATCAGTTTTACTCACCTTCATGCACCAAAGGCACTTTGAGTAGATAGTGTTTTATATACATGGAACAGGGGACAAATATATTTCAGACTGGCTGGACCAGTCACATGTCCAGTGGCTCTGTTTCCAGTAGCAGAGACAAAAATTTCTCTGTGTGATGTCCAAAAAGTGACACCCTAAAAAAAAATGTATCTTGGATATTCTAAGTTTCTGGGCTAATATCCATGTATCAGTGAGTGCATACCCAATGACTTCTTTTGTGACTGGGTTACCTCACTAAGTATTATATCCTCAAAAAAAAAAAAAAAAAGGAATGTTTGAATTGCAAAGTATATGCTCTCTAGAATATATGTAACCTGTGCACACATTAAAGCATCTTTACAAAAGGGTGACATTTTAATCCATCTTCAATAAAGAAGCCAAGTAAAATTAGGTATAAACAATAGAAAAGCAGGTTCTAGAGGTTATATTTCCTTTAGACCCATCTAAAAAATAGATGGTTTTACTTAAGCCACTTATTCTCTCTGAATCCTTTTTATTGGCTGACAAATACTGGTAATATAGCAACCTTACAGGGTTATTTTAAAGAGCAATTGAGATAATAATATGATTCATTGAGCCCAAGATTTTATAATGCCAACTGAACATTAGACAAATTGATTATGTGAGATTTCACTTCTATCAGCAGAATCTTATTCAGAGAAAATATCAGATTAGTTCACAAATGGTATCTGATAGAGTCTACTTGGTTAAAATTCAGCAGTATTATTGTGATTGTTTTTCTCTCCTCTTGAGACTGGATACTAATGGTATGATGTTGACAAGGTCTTTCTTGCATCTCCTTGTCTGTAAAGTAAGGATGACAAAGATTTTACTGAATAAAAGTTTAGACATATTATGTTCTATTAGGTTGGCCCATTGAAGCAGAAAATGTGATTCATGTGCACATTTAACCACATGTACATATTCTATTTGTAGTCAAAGAAAGGGAAATAATGAGAAGAACACTATAATGAGATAAAAAGCAGCTAATTGGTTATGGTCCCTGTCTGTCTTTGTGAATGTGCTCTAAACAATTGACCATTTGCAACTGGCTGATGAGTCAAGGAGGGTATGTCTACTTCTTGTTCAAGAGTAACAGGGTTAGAGTTTGGATACAGTCCACTATATCTAGACCACTTTAGACATAACTTAATATATACATAAACATCTTTAGGCCAAACTTAGCACCCCTACCTAGTATGGGTAAGGAATTAAATGAAGCTATGCAATAACAAAATTCATTTGAAAATTAGAATTAGGAGGGTTCTTGTCTTTCCATAGTAGTTTTATTTTCATTCTTCGTTCATTACATTATTTTGGGAGGCACTGCAGATTAATCCCAAAACTTTATGCATGGTATACAAGCAATCTACCACTGAGTTACTCACCCAGGATCTCCTATTAATTTTTAATAAACTTAATAATCCAAACAGACAGGCCTTTTCATGTTTATTTATTTATTTGGGGATTGGTTATTTTGCTAAATGTTGATGCTGTCAAATTGCCGTCTAAATACTTATCCTCATAATCATAGACCTAATATACTCTGAACCTTGGAAGGAAAAACACTTTTGTAGTGGGTAGCAGTCAATAGTGAGGTGCAAATCTGGCCAAAGTATTGAGGGTAAGAGTCTGATTGCTCAGTCTTAAATGGGACATCTGTATTAATATTACTACCACCACAGAAGATGAGATAGACAACATTAAGACCTAGACAATAAAGAGGAATGCTATGAAATCCTGGCTTCTAGATATGACAGAGTTAAAATAAGCATAAACTCACAGCAGCTATACTTGACTACACAAAGCTAATACAAAATAAAACGAGTCAAAATTTCTTCATAGATGGGCAAGAAAATCCTGAGTCTCCTTACTGAGAAGTAATTTGATATGATGCTGCAAACAAAATATGTAAAGATGTATATGGGTGGATTTGGAGATAATAAATAGGTGGATGTGATCATAATTTGTTGTATGTATCTATTACATTCTAGAAAACAAAGAAAAATTAAGTTCTGGAAAGATTGCTTAGCAGTTGGAATCAGGGCTCAGTTCCCAGCACTCATATTGAACATCTTCCAAGCACTTGTAATAAGAGTCACAAAGAATGTGATGTCTTCTGGCATGCTCAGTACCTTCACATAAGTGCTATGCATACAGACAAGCAGGTACACATACAAACATATAAATAAAAAGTGTAGGTAAAAAAAGTAAAGTTAAAAAAAAAAAACAGTAAAAATAATTAAATACAGACTCCATGGGAACCCACAGGCCACTTTGGTAAGTGAAAGGGTTGACTAACACAAAACATTCACCTCTCCCTCAGTTCCTCCAAATCCAATTCTCCAGCCTCATGCAGAGTTCTGCAGCAGACTATCTGCTAACAAACATAGATCTTTCCTTACCTTACTTGTTGCTTTAATCCAGACTCCAATTCCAGAATGCACTCCCAGTAACTTATAAGCCACTCCTGCCACGGAAGCAGATAAGCTCAGTGAAGTTCTTCAACTCTTCCTCCATTTATCGTAAATGCTCAGTCTCACCCCCACATCCCTAGCAAAACTTAGGCAATCTCCTCTCCTCATTCTCTGACCCCAAACACAGGAGAATAAGTAAATAGAACCCAGAATATTAACTAAGCATATCCTGGTGGAATATCCTGCTTTCCTCCCTCTATGAAGTCCCTCCATGATTTCAGAACATTCCCATTTGTAAGTTCTAATACCCAGAAAGACACTTTTCGTGGAAGCCTCCAATATTCATAGGTATCAGAACTCCAGAATACTTTCCTACAAGTAATAAATGGTCACCACACTCTCACAAGAACCACAGAGGAAAGACAAACAAGGAGGAAAAACACACAACAAAGATAAGAACAAATGACAGCACCAAGAATCATAATCTTCCCACTCCCAGATGCCTAGATTACAGGGAAAACCAAAGTTAATAGCAGCAAAGAAAATATATCTCCTCTAGAGCCAAATTATTCTACCTCAGCAGGCTGTGGATATTCCAACACAGCTGAAGCACAAGTAAAAGACCTTCAAACAGCTTTTGTGAATATGATACAGGTCTTTAAAGAAGAAATTAATAAAACCCTTAAAAGAATCTATGAATAGATAACAGAAGAAGGTTTTTCTCTTATTTTAGTGTTCTGTAGATATCTGTTAAATCCATTTGGTTCATAAACTCTTTTACTTTCACTGTGTCCCTCTTTAGTTTCTGTTTCAGTAGCCTGTCCATTGGTGAGAGTGGGATGTTGAAATGTCCCACTATTATTGTGTAGAGTTCAATGTGTGTTTTGAGTTTAGTAGAACAATTAGACAACAACAACAAAAAAAAAAAAGATCAAGGGGATACAAATTGGTAAAGAAGAAATAAAGGTGTCACTATTTGTGTATGATATGTTTATATACGTAAGTGACCCAAAAAATTCTACCAGAGAACTTGAGCTAATAAACAACTTCAGCAAAGTGGCCAGATATAAAATTAACAAACGTAAATCAGTAGCCTTCCTTTATACAAATGATACACAAGCTGAGAAATAAATTAGGGAAACAACTCCCTTCACAATAGCCACAAAAAATACAAAATGACTTTGGGTAACTCTAACTAAACAAGTAAAAGACCTATGTGACTGTAACTTGAGGTCTCTCAAGAAATAAATCAAAGAAGATCTCAGAAAATGTAGAGATCTCCCATGCTCATGGATTGGCATAATTAACATAGTAAAAATGGCCATCCTACCAAAGGCAATCTATACATTCAATACAATCCCCATCAAAATCTCAACAGAATTCTTCAAAGGCATGGACAGAGCAATTCTCAAATGCATCTGGAAAGGTGAAAAAAAAACAGAATATCAAAAACAATACTTGAAAAACAAACAAACAAACAAAAAAAAAAAAACAAAAAAACAAAAAAACACCTGGAGAAATCACCATCCCTGACCTTTATTACAGAGCAATAGTGATAAAAACAGCATGATATTGGAATAGAACTGAAGGCAGAGGAATAAAACCACACACTTAAGTCACTTATCTTTAACAAAGATGCCAAAATTATATAAGGTAATAAAAAAGAAAGAAAGAAAGAAAGAAAGAAAGAAAGAAAGAAAGAAAGAAAGAAAGAAAGAAAGAAAGAATCTTCAGTAAACAGTGCTGGTCTAACTGGCTGTCTGTATTAAAAAAAATGAAATTAGCCCCATATTTGTCACCTTGTGCAAAGCTCAATTCCAAGTGGATCAAGAACCTCAACAGAAAACCAGATACACAGATTCTAATAGAAGAGAAAGTGGGAAAGAGCTGTGAACTCATTGGCACAGGGGGAAATTTCCTAAACAGAACTCTAATGGCTCATGCTCTAAGATCAATAATTGATAAATGGGACCTCAGGAAACTGGAAAGCTTCTGTAAGGCAAAGGACATAGTCATTAAGACAAATCAGCAAGCTACAGATAGGGAATAAAAATCTTCATTAACCCACGTCCAATAGAGGGCTAATATCCAAAATATGTAAAGAACTCAAAAAGTTAATCACCAAAAAACCAAACTACCCAATCAAAAAGTGGAATATATAACTAAACCAAGAATTCACACCTGAGGAATCTCGAATGACTGAGACGAACCTAAAGAAATGTTCAATGTTTTTAGTGATTAGAGAAATGCAAATCAAAATGACCCTGAGATTCCACCTTACACCAATCAGAATCGTTAATATCAAATTCTCAGATGACAACACCTGTTACAAAGGATGTGAAGGAGGAGGAGGAACACTCTTCCATTGCTGAAAATTGCAAATTTGTACAACCACACTGGAAATCAATCTGGAGGTTCCTCAGAAATACCTGAAGACATCACTCTTGGGAATATACCCAAAAGGTGCACAAGTTCCACTATGTGCATAGCAGCCTTATTTGTGATAGCCAGAAGCTGGAAGCAACCCAAATGTCCCACAATAGAAGAATAGATACACAAAAGGTGGTTCAGTTACATATTGGAATTCTACTCAGCTTTTAAGAATGAGGACATCCTGAATTTTGCAGGCAAACGGACATAACTAGAAAATATTATCTTGAGTCAGGTAACTCAGACTCAAAAGGACATGCATGATGTGTACTTACTAATAAGTAGGTATTAGCCACACAAAAAAGAAACCAAATAGCCAAGATGCAATACACAGAACTCAAAAAGGTCAACAAGCTGAAGTGCCCAAGTAAGGACACTTCAGTCAGAGCAAAGAAAGCAATCACAAGTGGGAAGTTAGAGACCTGGGAGGGAAAGTGGACAGGAAAGAGAAGGGGGGAGGAGAGGGGAACCTGATCTGTTATTGGGTGATAGAAAATAACTGTTATTGGGTGATGGAAAATAAGCAAAAATGATAGAAACAGGCACCCTTGGGAGATAGGAGGTTGGGGGGCCTCCAGAATTTGCCAGAGACCTGGGAGGTGAGAGACTCTCAGGACTCATACAAAAGTACCTTACATGAAATGCCCAACAGCAGGGAGAGGGAATTTATAAAGCCTAATTCTTTCAGGAAGACAGAGTATCAAATGAGGGAGGGGAATCCCACAGTCACAACTCTGACCCATAATTTTTCATGTCTGAAAGAATTACAGGAGTAAAAATGGAGAGAAGCTTGAGGAAAAGAATGTCTAGCAACAGGCCCAAAGTGGGATCCTGCTCAAGGGGAGGTCCCAAGTCCTGAAATTATTACTGAGGCTATATAACACTCAAAAAGGACCTATCATGACTGCCCTCTGAAAGACCCAACAAGCAGCTGAAAGAATCAAATGCAGATGTTTGCACCCAACCAAGGGATAGAAGCAGTTGACCCCTGCTGTTGAATTAGGAAAGGCTGAAAGAAGGTGAAGGTGAAGAGAAGGGGTTAATTGAATATTACCAGTTTCAATTAACCTGAACCCCAGAGATCTCTCAGATACTGGAATACCAACCAGACAGAACACACCAGCTGATATGAGCCCCCCAACACATACAGTAGAAGACTGCTGGGTCTGTATTCATTCAGAGATGATGTATCTAACCCTCAAGAGACTGGAGGGCCCAGGGATTTTAGAGGTCAAGTGTCCTGGGTGGGTGGGGGCACATCCACATGGACACAGGTGGGTCGAGAGGAGATATGGGATGTGGAACAGTAGGAGTGTGAATGGGGGGAATAATATATGGTGTGTAAAAAAATAATAAATAAAATTTAAAAATAAAACAGAAAGAAAAAAACTGAAAGAATATGGAGATGTTGAGATGGTACCTACATAGAGACTTCACCCATATGTTCAAACATCTTTGGTACCATATGTTAATCTACATGCCATTAAAGAAAATATTTAAACACCAAGCCAGCCACAAACCATTTAGCCACAATGGTGTATTATTTATAAATTATAATAGGGAAATGGTGCAGCCCAAAATTACGGAAGTAAACAACCAATAACTATTTTCACTTATGGTCCATTCCACAAAAAGTAAACTGTTTTCCACATTGTTTCACTAACCAATTATCTGAGCTTAGACAGTCCAAGGCTCTGGAATAAACCCAAATAATACTGGCCTAAAATATGTAGTGATAAATGATTCCTAATGATATTCTGCTATACTCAAGAATCAGTGCCTTGCTCAGTGATCATCAGAGAATGGTCCTCTTGTAGCAGACAGGAACAAACACAAAGAACAACAGCCAGATATTATGTAGAGAGAACAATACCTTGGAGCACTCAGCTCTAATAGGAAGTCTTCATCAAATATATGACCTCATAGTTCAGAGAATCTCTAGGAAGAAGAGTCAGATACAATGTAAGAAACCGGTAGAGGACACCAACAAAACAAGACTCTCTATATCAACAAGAGAAAAACTCATAATCTCACAGTATCAGAAGAAATCAGCATGGGTCTTCACCTGTTTATAATTATGGTTTCCAGTGTAGTTATGGGATTCCTGATTATGTGTATGAGTGGGTCTCTTATTCTTGTGCCTTCTCTTGGGTTGTTTCCTTCTGTGGGGTTTTTCCAACTTCACTTTGACAGTTTTTGTTTGATCTTATTTTATTTTATTTTATTTTATTTTATTAATTTTAAGAAAATGAAAGAGAGAGCACCCACCACCCCACCATCTTTCCTCTGAACCCAGCAGACCCAGCTAGGGACACCCCAGGACTTTAAGATCGCATCGGGGTTACGCATGAGTGCAGTGCAGTGGTGGTGTTGGGAAAAGCGGGTCAGCAGTTGCCCCCAGGGGCAGGATCCGAGAACTCCGCCCCACCGGAGGCTGGGCCTCTCCCAGCCAGAGCACCCGCGACCCCGCCATCTTTCCTCTGAGCCCAGCGGACACAGCTAGGGACACCCCAGTACTTTAAGATCACATCGGGGTTACCCGTGAGTGCAGTGCAGAGGTGGTGTGGGGAGCAGTGGGTCAGCAGTTGCCCCCAGGGGCAGGATCTGAGAACTCCGCCCCACCGGAGGCTGGGCTTCTCCCAGCCAGAGCACTCGCCACCCCACCATCTTTCCTCTGAGCCCAGCAACTCCAGGACTTTAAGACCACATCAGGAGCTCAGGGCCCGGGCCTCAGGCTCTGTGCACTCTCTTAGGCTCTTTCGGGACTCCCCAAGCTATCTCTGGAAGTGAGGTGAGCAGGGGAACACAGCCTCTGTTCTGGCCCAATCTCGTGGAACTTGAGACATCAGCCAGGAGATTGATNAAACTAAAGGGCCAGCAAATATCTTCAACAAAATAATAGAAGAAAACTTTCCATACCTAAAGAATGAGATGCCCATAAACATACAAGAAGCCTACAGAACTCCAAATAGGCTGGACCAGAAAAGAAATTCCTCCCGACACATAATAATCAGAACAACAAACGCACTAAATAAAGACAGAATACTAAATGCAGCAGGGGAAAATGGTCAAGTAACATATAAGGGCAGGCCTATCAGAATTACTCCAGACTTCTCACCAGAGACTATGAAAGCCAGAAGATCATGGACAGAGATTATACAGACGCTGAGAGAACACAAATGCCAGCCCAGACTACTATACCCAGCAAAACTCTCATTTACCATAGACTGAGAAACCAAAGTATTCCACAACAAATTCAAATTCACACAATATCTCTCCACAAATCGAGCCCTTCAAAGGATAATAACAGAAAAACACCAATACAAGGACGGAAACTCTGCCCTAGAGAAAGCAAGAGAGTAATCCTTCAACAAACCTAAAAAAGAAGACAGCCACAAGAACAGAATCCCAACTCTAAAAACAAAGATGACAGGAAGCAACAATTACTGTTTCTTAATATCTCTTAATATCAATGGACTCAATTCTCCCATAAAAAGGCATAGACTGTCAGACTGGCTACACAAACAGGACCCGACATTTTGCTGTCTGCAGCAAACACACCTCAGGAAAAACGACAGACACCACCTCAGAGTGAAAGGCTGGAAAACAATATTCCAAGACCCAGAAATGAGTCCATACACCTATGCTCACCTGATCTTTGACAAGGGAGCTAAAACTATCCAGTGTAAAAAAGACAGCCTTTTCAACAAATGGTGCTGGCACAACTGGCAGCTATCATGTAGAAGACTGGGAATTGATCCATTCTTATCTCCTTGTACTAAGGTCAAGTCTAAGTGGTCGAAGGACCTCCACATAAAACCAGAGACACTGAAACTTATAGAGGAGAAAGTGAGGAAATGCCTCGATGATATGGGCACTGGGGAAAAATTCCTGAACAAAACAGCAAAGGCTTGTGCTGTAAGATCAAGAATTGACAAATGGGACCTCATAAAGTTACAAAGGTTTTGTAAGACAAAAGATATTGTCAACAGGACAAAAGGGCCACCAACGGACTGGGAAAGGATCATTACCAATCCTAAATCAGATAGGGGACTGATATCCAATATATATAAAGAACTCAAAAGGTGGACACCAGAAAATCAAATATCCCCATTAAAAAGTGGGGCACAGAGTTAAACAAAGAATTCTCAATTGAGGAATACCAAATGGCTGAGAAGCACTTGAAAAAATGCTCAACATCCATAATCATCAGGGAAATGCAGATCAAAACAACCCTGAGATTCCACCTCACACCAGTAAGAATGGCTAAGATCAAAAATTCAGGTGACAACAGTTGCTGGCGTGGATGTGGAGAAAGGGGAACACTCCTCCATTGTTGGTGGGAATGCAAGCTGGTTCAACCACTCTGGAAATCAGTCTGGNGGGGAAAATATACCAATGCCTGGCAAACATGGAGGTGGAAGCTCACGGTCAGCTATTAGATGGAACACAGGGTTCCCATGGAAGAAGGAGCTAGAGAAAGTACCCAAGGAGCTGAAGGGGTCTTCAACCCTATAGGTGGAAGAATAACATGAACTAACTAGTACCCCTGAGCTCATGTCTCTAGCTGCATATATAGAAGAGGATGGCCTAGTTGGCCATCAGTGGGAAGAGAGGCCCCTTGGTTATGCAGACTTTATATGCCACAATACAGGGGAACGCCAGGGCCAAGGGGTGGGAGCAGGTGGGTAGGGGAGCAGGGCCAGGTGGGGGGAGGATACAGGGAACTTTCTGGATAACACTTGAAATGTAAATGAAGAAAATATCTAATAAAAGTTGAAAAAAATAAAAATAAAAAAAAGAAAATGAAAGAGAGAGAGACAAAATAAAGAAAGAAAGAAGAGAGAGATTAAGAAAGATAGCCTAGCCCCTAGGGTAAATGTTAACAACTGAATGATTATTTATACCTGCTGGGAGAAGGAAAACCAATTTTCTTCAATGGTGTGATGCTGGGTATAGTAACCACTCCAAGACAGGCTTAATGGTCAGGAGTAGCTGGCCAAACATAAAATGGATTTCACAGTTTTGTTTGTTTGTTTTTGTATGTTTTTCTTTGGATATAGTTTGGTATTTATGTTAGTTTAGGTTTCTATTTCTGTGATGAATTGCCATGGCCAAAAGCAACTTGAGAAGGAAAGAGTTTGTCTTATGGTACCATATCACTGTTCATCATTGAAGGGAGTCAGGACAGTTATTCAAAACAGTGCAAGATCCTGGAGGCAGGAGGTTGTACAGAGACTATGGAGGGGTGCTACTTACTGACTTGCTCCTCATGGCTTGCTCAGCCTGCTTTCTCATAGAACCCAGGAGCACCAACCTAGGTATGGCACTGCCTATAATATGCCACCCATCAATTTCAAATTAAGAAAATACCCTACAAGCTTGCCTACAGTTCAATTTTATGAGAATTTTCTCAATTGAGATTCCTTCCTTTCAGCTTGTGCCAAGTTGACATAAAACTAGCCAGCACAGTGTATTTGTTTTGTTTTATTTTATTTTGTTTTGTTTTGTTTTGTTTTGTTTGCTTGTTTGCGGTAGTGTTTATTACTTTTTTTGGTATTGGGGGTTTTTTGTATTGCTTTTTTGTAAAAATAAAATAAAGTGGATAAGAAGGGTTTGGAAGGACTTGGGGGAAGAGAAGAATATGATCAAAATAATATTTAAATTTATATTTTGCTTTAATTACTCAGAGACCTAGGGTAAAACCAAACTTGACTGACAAAAAAGTTAATGAAATTATTACAAATGGTATTCTGCTATTCTCATAGATTGGTACCTAGACAATTTATCGTCATACAGGCTTTTTCAAGCAGCTGATGAAAACAATATGGAAACCCACAGACAAGCATTTGATAGAAATTCAGAAACCCCACAGAAGAAAGGGGAGATATAGGATTAGGAGCCAGAGACTCAGAGGATACCAGGAGGACACATCTCACAGATATAAATTAATTAAGGTTCATAGGGGCTCACAAAAACTCAAGTAACAGTCCCAGGCCTGTCATGGGTCTATGTTCAATCCTTTGTATACATGCTATGGTTGTTTAGCTTGGGGTTTTGTTGTACTTCTAACTGTGGGAAAGGGTGAGCCGCTGACTCTTCTTGCTTGCACTTGGGACCCTTTTTCCTCCTATGTGTTGTCTTGTCATGAGAGTTTATGCCTTGTCTTCTTGCATATTGCTATGGTATGATTGGTTACTATCACTGGGACACCTGCATTTTTCTGAAAAGAAATAGAAAACAGTGGAGATGGGGGTACTCTGGGAGGAAAAAAGAGGGAAAGCTATGGTCTGGATGCATTTTATGAGAAAATAAATAAATAAATAAATAAATAAATAAATAAATAAAATAAAGTTTTAAAAGAAAAAAGAAATAATAAAGAAGATCTTAAGATTTAATAGTATAATTTACAAAAAGAATAGTATAATTTACATTGATGGTAGTTTTTGTTTGCAACTAAATTCATATGAGATATAATAATTCCTTTTTAAAAGATACAAAAGCTTAAAATAAAAAGAAAACTGGTTATTACAAAGTGGAGAGGGTTAGAGTAGGCTACAGATGCGGTAGGGTTAGTTAGTGGCCTATTGATTCCTAATGGGCAATTTCATGACTAGGCCAAGTAGATCATACAGTCAAAATCGTAGGAATGATGTTTAATATCCATAACCCAAAGAGATAACAAACATTTAAGACAATGATAAAATAACTAGGTAAGTGAAAAAATAAAGTATATACAACATTTTTTAAAAGAATATATTAGCTTAAGACTGGCAAGATTGCTCAGTAGTTAAAGGCCCCTGCCGCAAAGCCTGAAAATGAGGCTTCAATCTAAGATACTTTCATAGTGGAAGTCATGGAAGTAAAGACATGGACTCCAGCAAGTTGCAAGTTGACTTCTGACTTCCATGCATGTGCTATGATACACCTATTACTACAAACACACCAACACACTCACACACTCACATGCACATACACACACGCAGAGAGAGACATCTAAATGTAATAAAATTTTTAAAAGAATATGGTAATTAAAAAACTCAAACCTTCAGGTTGCACCTCAGGTTTAAAGAGATAATACTGTTATATCTTAACCTTTTGGATGATACGCATTTTTTTCCTCTTTTCATAGACAGTTTTGGAAGTCAGAAACTGAATTTCATATTGAGAAATGGTGCAAAATGAACCTTGATTTGTTAATATTAATTATTCAATTGCAAATCCACATTTTCCTACTTTCCCTTACTGACTTTAAAATTGTCAACATCCTAGCAAATTCATGCTTCTGTCTCAACATTCTTTAGCACATTAACTTATATTTGGTTTCAGAAAGACTCTTGACAATAAGGAGTTAATACAGTAAAGAAAACAGAGTGAGTTGGAGAAAAGAGATATTGCAAGAGTTCATACATTTATTTTTAACCCCCCAAATGTGCTTTTTAACGATGTTGACCACTTTCTCATTTTAACTGTAAGAAGTATGTTTGAATATATGTTGATTTCTTTAAGTCACCTTGACCTTCTGAATTAGAGTGGAGAAATGACCTCCCATGGTGACTTTTGCATTTTCATAGGTAAATAAGAGGAAATAACTCCTTCAGCAGACATTACTCACACATTTTGAAACCTAGAAACAATGGACAGAGGCAGATTTATTTTAATATATACTATTTGAATGTATCTGCAATGCTTATGCAAGTAGTTTGTATAAACAAGAAACCATACTGGTAAATCATTGATTATTTTAATAATATGACACATAGATATATATCATTGAAATTAAAATAGTTAAATTTTCATAATCTGACCTTTATACTTTGAATAAGATGTGTACATTCTTTTCCAACTTTATTTTCAGAGCATTGTGTATCAGGAATGCATGTACGACACAGTACATGGCTTTTCATATCTATTACTAAGTAGTCCACAGCAGTTTTCCAGTTATTTTACTGCTAGAAGCAATTTTGCTTTGTGCTATTTCAAATTAGATTCATTAAAAGCCAAACCTTTGTGTGTGTGTGTGTGTGTGTGTGTGTGTGTGTGTGTGTGCATCAATTGTCATGTCACCTTCTCTTGAAAGAATTCTATTTTCTTTACTAATTTTCCAAAAAGCCTTGTCCTATGTGAAATTCTCATATATTAAATCAATGGTTTCTCAGACTCTGATTTTGTTCCATTGCTCAGTTTACCAATCTATGGGTCAATAGTTCATTGCTGCAATAATGCATATATCTTTTTAACTCCAATTTTCGGTAAGACAAAAAGACTTTTTAAAAAGTTCTTTAAAATTCATTAATATTCATGGCAATGTAAAAAAATGCAAATACTTTAGAATGAGCTCATATATTTTTGTATATATGTATGTATCCCTGGATTCCATTAAATTGTAGTATATCTATATATCAATTTAAATATTAAAATGTATAAATCACCCTGTATATTCTGCTTAGTTGCATACTACATAATTTTGAACTTCCATTATTCTTGTTCTCTTATAAATACTTCCTAATTTCTATTTTTAGGCACTCACTAGTCACTGCAAGTAATGTATTTTTTAAAAAGAGATACTATTTATTTTTATTTTATGTGTGTGACTGTTTTGCCCATATGTATGTAAATGTACCACCTGTATGCAGTGCCCACGGATTGTGGAACTGAAGTTGTGGGTACTTGTGAGCTATGATGAAGGTGCTGGGAACTCCTGTCTAGGCCTTACTGAAAGAACAACAAGTCTGCTTAACTACTGAGACATCTCTCCAATCCCAAGTATATGTTAATTTTACGACATCTGGATTTCAAAAACTATCTTAATCACCTTGATTTCTAACTTCATTGTTTTATTTCAGAGAAGATTGTCTAAAGGCAGAATATTTTTCTAAATTCCATGTATGTTGAAAATTGTGTCATAAAGAATTAGCTAAAGATTCTAATAAAAATGTTGACTACTGGTAATATCATCTGATAGGCAATGAATAGTCAGTTTTCTTCAGGGATGTGGCCATTGACAGGGTACCAGCACAGGTAGACATCTCCACACATGTGAGCTGCCTTAATTGTACTCAGTGAGAAGGAAAAGGTGAGGAGGAGGGGAAGGTGTGGGAAGAGAAGGAGGTGGGGATGGGAAGGGGATTGGGAAAGGGAAGGGAAGGAGGAGTAGGTTGTCTTAGGGTTTTAGTGCTGTGAATAGACATCATGACCAAAGCATCTCTTATAAAGGACAATATTTAATGGGGACTGGCTTACAGGTTCAGAGCTACAGTCCATTGTCAACAAGACATGAGCAGGGCAGCCAAGGGACTTGGCCAAACCAGGCCAAAATGGGACTGGAGGAGTTGAGAGTTCCAGCTCTTGTCCTGAAGGCAGCTAGGAGAAGACTGGCTTCCAGGCAGACAGGATGAATGTCTTAAAGCCCACACCCACAGTGACACACCTACTCCAACAAGGCCACACTACCTAATAGCACCAATTTTTTGGGCCATGAATATTCAAACCACCACATAAGGCCTGTTTGCTTTCAGAACTATACTAGGGTTGTATAGTGGTCTCTGCTCTAGAAATGCTCAGACTTGCAACTTATTTGTGTGTGGGAGGAGTGGGAGAGAGAGGAGGGAGGGAGAGGGAGAGGGAGAGAGGGAATGGGACTGAAGATTGGACATCAAGCCTGGCTTGCTGAGCATAGCTTATTTCAAGATAAAAGCCAAAGGAATGATTCACTCATGTCTTTCATTTTCTGTTTTAGCAATTTGGCTTTTCATTTGTGTACACTGGTTACTAATTAGGAGGCTCATTGATACATTAAACATAATTGTCTCATGTAACAAGTTTCAAAACTTGTAGTTGCATTTGACAATATCAAATGCATACTTCTCTCACTCCTACCATCTTTTGTCTCCATCTCATCCTTGTGTACTCTCCTTTTTCCCTTTATTTTGGTCATATTTCTGTGTATATATTTTGGTTTGGTTTGATCCACTGGGTTTGATCAGGGTTGTTTGTGTAATCATGACTTTGCAATAAAAGTAAAAGACTGCCTCTTCTTCCAGAATCAGTTAAGAGCTAGTAGTTCAGCAGTAAAGGGTACAGCCTCATGCAATGGCTGTGTCATGCCTACAGAATGACATTTTACAGAATACTTATCTGCTGGCTCTTAAATTCTTCTCACTCTTTGTTAACAGTTTTCCCTGAGCCTTATTATGGTAGGTATAGTGATTTTATTTTAAATCTGGGCCCTGAGGAGTCATTTAATCTCAGCACCTGGAACAAAGATAAGTCTCTGGATTACAATACTATTTGTTGCAAAGAGAAACATTTTGTCTATGAGCATAAGCACAGATATTTCAAAGGCATGTCAATTTAGTTAAACAGAAGTAATAAGGTATCCTTTTGGGTCATATTCCCAAACATAGGTTGTTGACTAGGCTTACAATACCAGACATGGATTTCCTTCTGTGGAGTATGCCTCAAAGCCAATCAAAGGGTGGTTGGTTTCCCCATAATAGTTGTGCCACTATTGCACCGGTGTGCACATCCTGACTAGCAATTTGGCTTTGTAATTCACAGACTTCATAGCTGGGTAAATGCGTTGATGCGTTTTATCCTCCATCTGACTGCATTGAACTTTACAAAACTTAGGAAGCTAGTCAGCAAAGATGAGGTTTTGAGCTCTAGTCCAGCTTGTTTTCTTTATATCTTACAACCTAGATGTGTGGTGTCTTCTGAAATAGGGTCTCATCCTCCAGTTCCGGTGTGCACCTAAGAGGACTGATAAGAACTTGTATTGTTTTAGGTGTTTCTGGTTTGTCCCTGACAAAACCTCCTAGTACTGGAGATTTTGTTAATTAACCCACTCCTAAGATTAGCAATATCTAGTTGTGTCATGTAACGCATCTTATAAAAGTTGTACTCAGGAAATTTTTCAGGGAATGGGTGCAGTTGTATATTGCATATGAAAGCAATTTTCACATTCTTTTATCTGAAAATTATCTCAATTATAACTATGAAAAAATATGTTTTAAATGTCTATTTTCTTCCAAGCACCTTTGGAAAATAGTTAACATTTTCTTTCTGTTGTTTTAAATTGTACAACATTGAGAAGACGCTAAGCCTGTAATTTGATCTACACAGGTAGAAAAGTACATTGTGTAAAAATAAATGCTCCTAACAGTCAAAATAAAGAAAAATTATGTATAGGAGTACCACAAACCATTTTTGTTCATTTTTGTCATGCTCTATAATGTATATTGTTGTTCCACCTATAGGGTTGCAGACCCCTTCAGCTCCTTGGGTACTTTCTCTAACTCCTTTATTGGGGACACTGTGTTCCATCAAATAGATGACTGTGAGCATACACTTTTGTATTTGCCAGGCACAAGAGAGAGCTATGTCAGGGTCCTGTCAGCAAAATCTTGCTGGCATATGCAATAGTGTCTGTACTTGGTTATGAGATGGATCCCCACAAGAAAATCAAGAAGAAGGAATGTGTGGATACTTCATTCCTCTTTAGAATAGGAAACAAAATACCCATGGAAGGAGTTACAGAGACAAAGTTTGGAGCTAAGATGGAAGGATGGAATTGCTGTTTTTAAACAACAAAAATATTGTAGCAAGTATTTCCAAGCAGCTAATAGAGAGGGGGGTATGAGTGTCTCTCTACAAGGAAGAAATGGTTGAGGTGATATTTATGCCAATTACTCTAATCTTTATCATTACACAATGTTTAAGTGAACTGAAACTTCACACTGTACTTCATAAGGATCCCCTATTATTGTAAGTAAATTAAAAATAATACGCATCTTAAAAAAAGAAAGAAAGCACTTTGGAGTTGTGCATAATCAAGTAAGGAAATTAAATGAGAATGAGGGGGAAACTGGGAAAAAAAATCATGGTGGTACTACCACAGTAGAAACACATACACACATCCAGGATCATGAAGATTCCCTCAGAAGTTGTTTTATTTTTGAGAATAGTTTTCACTGAAAGGATTAGCAACCTACAGGAAGAACAACATTATCAACCAACCAGACCTCCCAAAACTTCCAGGGGGTAAATCATCAACCAAGAATACACATGGAGGAGCCCATGGCTCCAGCTGCATATGTGGCAGAGGATTAACTTATTTGGTTAATCCTCTTAACTTATTTGGTTAATCTTATTTGCATCATTGGGATGGAACTCCTTGGTCCTGTGGAGGTTCAATGACTCAGTGTAGGGGAGTACTAGGGTGTTGAGACAGGAGTGGGCAGGTGGTGGAGCACCCTCATAGAATCAGAGGGTATGGAGAGATAGAGGATTTAGCTAGAAAGAGGGATAATATTTGAAATGTAAATACATAAAATAGCCAATAAAATTGTAACATAAATAAAAAAACCATATACTCTACACAAAAAGTCTTTTTAAATAATTAAATCCATATAAAATCAATTCTTTTGGAAAGACATTGTTGTATTTGAAGCTTAAACTTTCCTTATTTCCTGAATTCTCATTCATTACCTTCATTGTTGACTAGTGCTTTTTCCTGCTATTTCCCTACTCTGAGTCTTTGATCTATATATAATCTGAATGTGATAAAGAAAAATGTGTTTTATTCTTGTGCTTCAATATTGTTTTATTCTCTTGTTTATGTCACCATGTTATTTATGGTACATGTTTAAAAAGCAAAACCGTGTGAAAAATTTTCTCCCTAAAAAAGTCTACAAAGTACCAACTTAGACCAAAATGGCAGACATATGTAGTGAATTTAAAGGCATTTTACCAGGAGGAAAAGAAGTGTATACACACACACACACACACACACACACACACACACACACACACACACATACAAATGTACATACATGCATTTTAACTTTTTTTAAAAAAGTAAATTTGACATTTGGATTCATTTAAGAATCTTCTAAAAATACCATCTTATAAATGTAATTAGTTTTGCCCAGTTACAGTTGTACATCATTGGCTTTTGTTAAGCATCCTAAAGATTTAAATCTGTTCTTCATCTCAATTACCCATTTGCTTATTCAAGATCAAAATCCAGGAACGGGAATAACTCAGGAAAAAGCAAAGGAAGACCATTTATCAGGAGAAAGAGAGGGAGAGCACATTCATGAACCAGTCTCTTTTAAGTTAAAATAGAGCTCTTTCACCCAATGCCTCAGACTGAGTATAGCACAAAATCAAGAGTGCCAAGAAAAACAGGAATTTTTCAATTGCCAAAATGATTTTATTTTCTAAAAAAGAACACACTATCTTAATTGTCTTGCTCACCATACTTAAGACACAAGGCTAAGACTAAAATGGACATTCCAGATATTTTTAGAAAGTAATCACAAATGTTACCATATTAATAAAACTAATTATCATCACCAGGACTATAAACATGCGGATTTTAGGAGTTCAGTAAAAATTATCTGTCTTGGTAGCTTCTAAAATGCTATTCAGATTTACCAAGAAAATGAGAGACAGGAGGGAATCTCCCAGTCTCTATTTTCACAGTTTCTTTCTCTATCAGCTAAATAAGGTCAGGAGCCTTTTAGTCAACAATAAGTTTATTTTTGCTATACCAAGAGGAAAAAAAAAAGAAGAAGCTGGGTTTGTCTATTAGAGTATATGGGGGTAGTGTGGAGAAGTAATGGTCTATCATAAGTATTTTATAAATAATTTATATTTTTAAAATAAGAATAGAATATCCTAGATACCATTAGGACATATTTGGACAAAGTGTTTTTGTGTTTTTCACCTTTGTAGCCCAATATTCTCTGCCTGCTGCTACCTTAGTTTTTCCTCTGTATACCTGCCCCTTAGCCTTTCATTTTTTTATACCTCATGTTTTGTTTTGCCCCCTCTACATTACTCTATATTACTACTTCTTGGTAAGCTTTCTAGATTTTAGATTTTTACCAGATCCAGCAGTAGGAAAGTGAGGGAAACAGCATTTGAAACACACATTCCCAGCTAAACTGCTTTGTTTACAGAGGAAGTGACTAATATCACAGGAAAAATATGACTGTCAATAGGAAGAGATGAAATTTATGTTGAAATACCTAGTGTTGTAGCACTGAAGTCTTCACTGTGGCTCCAGGATGACATGGAAAAGGAAAAGAAACCCAAAAAAATCAAATAAAACTTATATTTACTAAGAAATCATATTCATGCTTAAACTTGAAATTATTTATTTGAATTTAACGAAACAAAATGCAGTTTCATCACTTCCCCAGCCCTACCTGTCCCCTTTCTCAAGTTAATGCACCCCTTTTTCTTTAATTCTTGACATACATACATATATACATAAACATACATATAAGCATTCACATATATATACATAGACACATATCTAAATATATTAATACTATATATTCAGACCATATAATGTTACACACACACACACACACACACACACACATATACATACATACACATATATAATATCAGGGATGGCTGACTGATAATGGATAACTGGGGACTCTTTAGGGAAGACTATTACAGACATTATTTGATTTCAAATCACCTTTCTCTCCATATTTTTTGTCATTATTTTGAATCAGATCTTTACTTCATGCCTATATTTTTGTGACATTTTTCTTTACTGACTCTATACTTTTATTATTCTCTTCTTCTGTATGTAATAATGATAAATTCATTTCTTGCTCCTGGTCTTTTAGTTCTTACTCTGTTGAACTCTATACTCTGTCTAATTTGAAATGCTGTCCCTCTCTGACTATACTAATGAAACTCTTTGGGCTTTTCTCTCCTTTGAATTTCTTAATTTTCCAAGAGTTCTAAGATATCTTATACTCCTTGTTATATCTTTCATTTTATTCAATATTGGTGATGGTTTGAAAGTAAATAAATAATATATTATATGCTACAAATAAACTTAGCCACAAAATATATACTAAAAACATTAACTTACTATAAAAATTATTTTCCTCAAAATAAATAATGTTGATTTTGATTAAATTATACAAATGTAGCTGAATGTTTCACCATTATCAACGAAGTAATTTATTTTATCTTGAGAATTATGGATCATTGTGTCCCATTGCTATTTTTACCAATTCAATTATTCAGCATTAAAATTGTTCTAATTTTAAACCATCATTGCTTTGCTTTGGTACTACATTTCATTTATTTCTACCTAATTTACTACTTAAAAGTTTAAAGTAAAGGCTTGACAAATCTCAATGGTAGAATACTTGTCTAACATGAATAGAGACCTTGGCTTTAATCTATACTGTGAGAAAAGGCTAAAAAGTAAAATATATGATATTAAAAGCTTTTATAGTTACTAGTTTTGTTTTCTCTTATACATAAAACATAGCATTCTTTAGTGAGTATATTGGCATTGTGAACACAGTCTTGAACAAAATGCCCCTTGCTATATTTGTTCAGTACAACTTCATTCCTGAGAACGTTTAATGACCCAGATCTAATTTGAACTACTATGAAAAGCCTTTGGTGTACCATGTAATAATATATGTGGTCTCTACTTGTAAACAGGGTTATAAACTTTGCTACTAGGAACTCTTTGGCAATACTTGGCAGTGATGAAGTAGTTCATCAGATGATTAAGATTTATATTCCTTATAACTACATATTTTTAGATTGGTATTGAATCAAATATTATACACACACACACACACACACACACACACACACACACACACACACACACATATATATATATATAGTCTTATTCTCATGTCTAAGAATGCATATAAGAAAAAGTAGAAGTTTGGTAAGCTTGTTTCAAAATGCCTAGTAAATATGACTGCTCTAGATAGCATAGATGAAAAACTGATGCCTGTTTCAAAATCAGCCATTTATTTTATGGAAGAAAATTTAGAACAAAGAAAATCACTATTTACCATATAAAAATAGGAAAATGATGCCTCTACAGCCAGATCTATTTACCATTATGAAGTGACTAGTAGTTTAAACCTATGACAAATTTATTTTTCTGTTTATCAAAAATCTATTTTGTATCTTTTGTGAGTGCCCAGAATACAAAGAAATATGACTGTGTGTTTTCCTGTGCTTATTGGTGCTGGATAATGTGATTCTGGGTTCGTAGCAGCAGATGAGAGACTAAAAATATTCTTTGGTAATTACTCTATATAATTCTAGGGGAATTCACTCATCTAATAAATAAAATGAGGTTATAAGGCATAGCAGAATGTCCAAGGTAGCAAACACAACAGTAAATAGAGAGAACAAGAAGGGTGTAAAAACAAAATGATAAAATTCCCCAGAGAGAGGGAAAAATGAGAAAAGGAGATATGATACTACCCTAAGAACAATGGGGATTTTTTTTTATGTAGTCAATCGTAATGTTACATTTACTCCACATAATATAAATTATAATATTTTTAGTTAATACCTTTGATATATGAAGTCATTTAAGAACACTATACAGTTTTCACTTGTAAGTATCAAATAACAGTGTTTATAACAGTGAATTAAAATTCAGTGAGGTTAAATTATTTGCAGAGCATAGTGCAGGTATTAAGGAAACATTTAGGATTTAATTCCTTTATGCTTTTTTTGAACCAAACTCTAGATGTTACTAAAGTATCACTGTTTTTTTTTTTTTTTACTTGAGCCCTTTTCTGTTAAAATCTTGAAAACAAGATAATATATTTATTTAGTTGCCAGGGTTCCTTAGTCTCCTGTGATCTGTGACATTTTCAAAGATTTTGAATGTGTTAGGAAACTGTGGTAAGCTCTTTCATAGACTATCTCTGAATTAGGATTTGACTCATGTTTTCCTCACAACTAAATTGAAGTTATAGATCTGATGAGTTGTCACAGACATAAATTCTCTTATGTAGTAATCAATTTCTTATTTATCCATATAAACTCATGTACTTTGTGTTAATTTCTGCACGAAAGGTCAGTTATGTATTGTATTGTTTTTCTTTTGCTATGTTAAAGCACCATGACCAAGGAAGCTTACAATTCCAGAGGGACAAGAGAGTCCATCATTCTCATCATGTTGGGGAAGCAGCAGACATGGTACCTGGTATACCAAGTAGAAAGCTCACATCTTGAACCATAAGTTTATAGTATAGTAAGAATATTAAATAGCTGACTCTTTGAACTCTCAAAGCCCACCCCAGTGACATATTTATTCCAACAAGAACACAACAAACCCCCCTAACAGTGCCACTTGAAACATCTGGTTCAAATCCCCAAATGTAAGAAGAGTTTGATTTATTGTAATGACTACCTATATATCAAAATATTTATTCCTCTATGAAGACACATATTTGGCATTTTGTCACAAATCACTCTGAAGTTTCAGCTTGAATAAGATTCTTCATTCCCCATGAACAACAAATCTGGAGACCATGTAAAATACAACTAAAAGAGAATTCTGAAAAATGACATGAAGGGAAAGCAAATCTAAACCCCAGGACTGAAAAAAATCAGACTATGGCAGGGGATCGTGCATCTCTAAACTAGACAGAAGGATGATAGTCAGACACAGAATTCCCTGATCTCCAAAAAAAAAAAAAAAAAAAAAAAAAAAGCACCCCAGAATGAACCAGAGTCATGGTAGGTAACTGTAATAAGTAAGTCAGTGGAGAAAAATGAAAGAATAGACTCAGTTTAACCTCAAAACAGTGTGAACAGGCTTTATTGGTTTGAGAGGATTTTGTCCTCAAACCTTGTGGCTCAATATGCAAGGATCCAAAGATCTGCCATCCCCTTCTGGCCTTCTTATTTACTGAATGCATATGGTGCACAGGCATTCATACAGGGAAAACTCCCAAGCATACATTAAAGAATAAATAGATAGATAGATAGATAGATAGATAGATAGATAGATAGATAGATAGATAGATAGATAGATAGATAGATCAGGCTGAATACATCTTGAATTTGGGAAAAGGTACAAACCAAATGAATCTTAAGAAAGATAAACCAAAAAAAAGTTAAGCCATAATATAAGATGAAATTATGATGTCCATGTTTTTGAAAAGCTTATATATACTTCCTCTTCTGATTTAACTTTACATTTTGCAAAAAAAAAAAAAAAAAAAAAAAAAAAAACCAAAAAAAAAAAACTATTTTGATGGTTTACTCTGTATTGTCTGTTTGATTTCATCCTTATATACATGCCTTATCTTTCCACATACAGTGCACTATATTGACTACACTAGCTATATATTAGGCCTATTATTTGTCAATATTATTTTAGCTATTTGAAGGCATGTACTTTCCATATTCTAGAATAAGCTTGCCTATATCTACAACAAATTTGTCATGGAGTTTTGTGGAGCTTGAATTAAGCCTGTAATCAAATTAATGATGAGCTGACACCTTCACTGTGTTGTCTGCCAATGAAAGAGAATGATTATTTAGGTTATATTTGATTTATTTTATCAGCATTTGCATGTTTTCAGGATATATGTCCTGTATTTGTTAAGAATTTAATTTTATTTAAGTAACAATGAATAGTGTATTGCATGTTTATATTCCAGTTTCTTGGTACCTAGTTTGTTTCTCTAGTTCTGTGACAAAACATCAAGACCATAAACAACTTCAGAAGAAAGGAAGTCAAGGAAGGATCTCAAGGTAGAAAACTGGAGGAAATTCACTACATAAGAAGTGAGTTCTAGGACAGCGTGGACTATACAATAAAACCCTGGCAACAACAAAATCTACAATGTAGAAATATAAAAGCAGAATCCACAGAAGAGTGCTGGTTGCTTTACTGGCTTTTTCCTTCTAATTTTCTCATCATGACTCAGTGAACCAGGACTACATGCCCAGGTGTGGCACTGCCCACAGTGAGCTGAGACCTCTACAACAATTGCTAATTAATAAAATGCTCCACAGGCTTACCCATAGGCCAGACATATGGAGACATTTCTCAATTGAAGTTCCTTTTTCCCATATAAACCTGGCTTGGGACAAGTTAACAAAACTGTAAGCAGCACATTTTGTGTTCACTATGAGTATATTAAAAAAATGAGTTTTTCTGAAGGCCTCTTTCATGCCTTACATTCTTATTGAACAAACAAACTAATGCTTTGGATTTTCTAGTAGCTTCCTTGGGCTCTTCCCATTGACAGTTATATAGTCTGTAAATATAGTCAAATACTCTTCCTTTCTAATGTGCATCCCTTTTATGTATTTTCTTATCTGTTGTAGTTACAATATCTCTCTTTAATGATGAAAGACAACATATTTAAGGTTCTTGACATAAATTTTAGCTACTCTATGAAAATTAACCAAAATGGATATTCTGAAAATGACTAAGATCTTGACTGTTCTTAGAATGACAAAGATACTGAAATAGTGAAAGGTTATTTGCTTCCATGTTTAGGAACAGAAGGTGAATAGCATCTGAACAGATGTACCCATTATTAAAATGGCCACAAACAGGAAATGTTTTTGTGGTGGACTTTATCTATATTTTGATATGGTTATAGATATATAAACTATCAGGTATTAAATTATGTAAACTGAACACACACATAAGTATAATTAAAGCTGAGTAACTATGATTAAGATCTCCAAATTATGCTAATTTAAAAATTAGGCTGTGATATTTTCCTACCATTTTTGAAATGATTATAATTGAGACAAGCTAATAAATCCCAAAAGGAATTGATATATTATTGCTTAAAACTGCAGGTGAAGCTGAACTGGGTGGCACACATCTATAATCTCATCACTTGGGAAGCAAGAGTGCCATTACATTGAGGCCAGCCCAGTCTATATATCTATAGAGTGAGTTCCAGAACAGCCAAGAATACACAATGAAAGCCTGTCAACAACAAAATCTACATGTGAACCTAAAGTAATTCCATAGAACATTAAAATGAAAATCAGTTTACCCTGTGCATTTACTTGTCAGCTTTCCAGACTCAGTCCACTGATTTTTCTATTGCTTACCTTTTTCCTTTTTTTTATTACTGTACCCTTGAAAAAATTTCAGACATTTAGAACTTTCTTGCATCTCATTCAAATATCTCTGTTACTCTTTCAACTAAACTTTAAAATAATTATGTCAATCAGCAACTTTAACTACTTAAATTGGAATTGTATTAAAACTTTTAATAACTTTGATAAAAATGCATTCTACTTAAGTTCTTTTTCTTCAGCAGTATTTTCTGGCATGTATGCAAGTGATTTATTTTTGTGTATTTATCTTTAACCTGACATTTTATAAAACTCTTTAATGCTAAAAGGTTTTCCGTTGATTTTCTTAGGTTAAGTATGTTTCTTCAGGAAACATTTTTCTCTGCTTTTCTGAAAGTTTTGCCTGTTAGGTTGGTTGTCTGTCTTATTAAACTTTTATATTACCTGAGACTTTCATAAAAGTAGAACATAAGGCCAGGAGTAAATGTCAAGAAATGATGCAGAAATGATAGCTCACCTGGAATAAAATGGAATTGGAATAATAATGTCCTGACTCCTGTCTACCACATAGAGGGCTTAGTGTTTACCATGTGATAAGCATGAGAAGAACCCCAGAACACTGAAACAGAAGGTGGTAAATTAGTATCTGAAGATCAAGAAAATCTTTGGGTACATAATTGTGGGTGCTGGCATTTTAACATTAAACATGGGTAGGTCATCAGCAGCATCTTCTTTAGGTGGCTTCTCTACATTCTTCTCTCCCTTCACTCACTCCTTGTAAGTATAACACTCTAACTGCCCCTTTCTCTCCTCTGCTACTTATTCAGAGAACAGTTTGGTGAGGCACGCACACCAAAAAGGGTGGGCTAATATTCTTTGGGATTCAAGGGCACTTGCTCAGGATACAATCCCATTCCTGACAATATAGTCCTAGGCAACATATCTTCCTATAGCATGCTGCATTGATATTTTATTAAGTAATGAAAAGAGAGACTTCCACTTGGAATGAGAGCCCAAGTGAAAGCCCAAATGGGTATTCTTCACTTCTCTCCCTGTGTCTTTCCTCTGTCTGTAATTTGTGGTCTGAGCCCTGTTTGCTGTCAGCTTTATGTGTGTCACCTGTACCGCCCCTATTGCCAGTCAGTGTTGCCTGTTTGTCCCTAAGAAAGGACTTTGCTCTATATTTTCTGAACAACATAATAAATAAAGTATAATTGTTTATGGGGTGGGTCCTCGGGTGGGACAGTCTCTGGATAGTCCTTCCTTCCATCTCAGCTCCGAACTTTGTCCCTGTAACTCTTTCCATGGGTATTTTGTTCCCCATTCTAAGAAGGTACAAAGTATACACACTTTGGTCTTCCTTCTTCTTGTGGTTCATGTGTTTTGCAATTTTTATCGTGGGTATTCTAAGTTTCTGGGCTAATATCCACTTATCAGTAAGTGTATATCATGTGTGTTCTTTTGTGATTGGGGGAGGGTATAGGGGACTTTCAGGATAGCATTTGGAATATAAATGAAGAAAATATCTAATAAAAAATAAATAAGGTGTGAGAAAGAAATGACAATTTTTTTCCAGAAATCTGTATCAGAATTTTATAAGAGAAGTTACTTTACTGCCTACAACTGACCAAGAATGGCACTCAAAACCAAACACAGGTTATTAACCTATATCTACATGTGGCTTCCATCATTTATGGGATTTTTCTTTGGTTGTTTAGCATTGCTTTCAACTTGTTAGCTGCTATCAGGAAGAAACCATCACAACATACATACAAACATACATGGAAAAGTATATAGTTTAAGATTAAAGCTATGCATTTAGCTTAGGTTATAAAAGCAAGAGAAGTTTAAAACATGGTAAGGTTGATTACATTGTTTTCTTAAGACAGGTTAATCTTAAACAGGCTGAATACACAACAACATAGTAGGATGCATACATAAGTTTAAATGATCTCAGGGAATATTTTTAACTTAGTTGTAAGATCTGGTAAAGGTTTAGTCTCCTCAAAAGCAAGAGATATTTTCAGAAAAAGGATATTAAATAGCATACCATTTTATTTAAGCTAAACATACAAATGATTAAAAAATAGCTGCAGATGGCCAAGGCTGGTACTAAAAACATAAGAGAATACTTTGTAATATAGCTTTCATCTGCAGTAGTAACTTTCTGCTTCTGACAGGAGATGCTGGATGACATGCCATACATGTAGTTAGTTAATCTGGGAGTAACAACTTCAGAGAATTATTAACTATCTCCCTTCAACTGAAGCTTCAGATATTGACATATTTCTCATGATCTTGACAAGCTATGATGAAAAAAAAAACCCTGTTTTTATAGCACATCTTTAATTAAAATAGAACCATATCACTTTCCTTCTCTCCTTTCCTCCAGCCCTTTCCATGGCCCCCATTCTCAAACTGGTCGCCTCTTTTCCTTTTATAGTTTTTATATACACATATGTGTATACAATCATATATATGTATGTATAAATAATATGCAGAAGTATATAAATATAACCTGAAAGAGCTATTTTTATTGTTTGTATATTGTTTCAGGACTGAATATTTTTTAGTGGATTGCCAATAAGGGACTCATCCCTGGGAAAGTCTAATTCTAGCTCTACTAATAGTCATTAGTTACCTAGAGTTGTTTATCTAGTGGTGGGACATCCTGAAGTAGTCCCATTTTACATAAGCATATTTATTGATACTACCACTGTTCCAATATTCCTGTCTTATCTATGCAGCCAATTCTAGAAAGACTGTTTACGGGAGACATCCTGGTGTTCTGACTCTTACTCTCTTCCCCGTTCTTTACTAGGTTTTGTTAATAACTTATCCCTTAAATTCTGCTCTCACTTATCAACATACTCCTTAATCACAAAATTCCTTTAAATTATCTCCTGTCTTTCTTAATGATTGCTCTGAGCTACTGTCTTAGCCAGAATATCATGTAAGTGCGATGTTTGTATAATTTTGAAAATGATGGTCACTTTTAAAGTTGTAGTTGATATTATTAGTAAGATTTTAAACACATTTTAACTTAAAAATATGAACGGATTTATATAAGGTTATTTATATAAGACTATAGCTGAGAGCATTTTAGTTAGAAAATGAGGCATGGGCCACGGTCACCAAGAACAACAACAACAAAAATGGAATAAGATAATGTAAGCAAAGAAATTTCCCACCTGTATGGACAAAGACCAAATCTCCAAGGAAAATAATTTCACTCTTTTGATCAGGGATGCAGTATATATGATTGAGTGAAATTAGAAGCTGTTTCCCAAGAGTTTCCAAAACAGTTTACAGGGCTCTATACAAGTGTCTGAATTCACCTCTTTTGTCCCTCAGACAGAAATTACAGAGTGCTTTCCACTCAGTTAAACTCAAAGAAAAGGCAGGATTATGGCAAGGGAGAATCTAGTTTTTGTGTTTATAGTCAAGTGGGGTCCTTTTGAGATTATCATGGTTAAGAAAATTCCAAAGCCATAATTCTCAACTTTTCATGGGCCTTCAGACTACAGAAACAATAGACTTCTGCCTACAAAATTAGAATTTCTCTAGGAATTTCATGCTGTGAAGCAGAGGAAAAGACTGAGACCCTAGGGATAAAACAGAGGAGGGGCTTGTTTCCTGGAAAGATTTGCAACTTTTCAGGAGACTTGAAGACAGAGTGGATCTGCAACAATTATTACCAGGAAAATTAGGGAGCCTCACATTTTATGTTGCTGGGGAAACTGGGGTTCCTACTTTGTGTTCTTAGTCTCATTAACAAAATGATTTTAAAAAGGATTTGGTAGGACGCTCAAGGACAATTTTATTAGAAATTAACAGAAAAAAAGCAGAGCTGGCAATCTGTAGAACTCAGAAGCTGCTGGAAAAGTCTTTCATTACCTCTAGAACTTTGCACTGCCCACAGAATTATTCATAAATACTCACATCAGCTCAAATCTCTGAACACTCAATGGCTTTTCTAGTCTAAGTTCCTAAGTCCTTCTATAATCTTTACCCAAGCCCATGGTCAGGCTCATCACATCAAAGCCCTACATACAGATACCAAGTTCTATCTTAATTAAAGTTTCTATTACTGACCAATGAAACACCATGAAAAAAAAGCAACTTAGGAAGGAAAAGGTATGTTTCATCTTACAGTTTTTAATCCACCATGGAGGGAAACAAGGGCAGAAACCTGGACGCAGGAACGGAAGCAGAAGCCCTCGAAGAATGCACTTACTGCTTTGCTCCTTATGGCTTGCTCAACTTGCTTTCTTGTACAACCCAGTACCACTCTCAGTGAGCTGTACCCTTCACAACACATAAATCATAAATCAAGAAAATTCCCCCATAAGCTTGCCTAGAGACCAATCTGGTGGGAACATTTTCTCAGCTAGTGGTTCTTCTTCTCAAATGACCCTAGTTTATGTCAACCCAACAACAACAACAACAACAAAAATATAGCTAGGACAAAAGGAAGTTTCATTAGGAAGGATCAGTTTGTGGACTAAAGTTTTAGTAACGCCTTCAGGCATAGCAGGGTCTTGTTTAACAGAAAAAGATAACAAGGGACTAGGAATCCTAACTTTCTTCTGGCACTCCCTAAACTGCTGTTTTCTGGGTTAAATCTCAGTTTTTTAAGAGAGAAGAGATGTTTCAATGATGTAATAACCTTTTCTTTCCTTTAGAAAGAGGAATAGCCTTTCTTTCTCCTGCTTTTCTCTATTACTTGTTTATTTTCCTTACTGATGACAAGTGACAGAGTCTGCCAGGCTTGTTGGGAGGTCAGCACTTTCATACATACCAGGCCACCACCATATCTGTCTGTCTGTCTGTCTGTCTGTCTGTCTGTCTGTCTGTCTGAGATAGCAATATATAATTCCTCATATTATGAAGTATTATCTTTAAATTCTTGTAAACAAAGCCAAATATACTTTGCTTTTAAGCATGAAGCACTTAGGAAGCAAATCCCCTTGAGAGTAAGAAGCACCCTCTTTGAATCCCTGATGATGGATGGCCATAATATGATGGTGATGCTGGTGAAGAAATATTAATTAGGCATTGCATGCAGAGATCACCATTGCTCTTGTCCTTTGAAACTGGAACAGTGGCTGTGACCAATTTTATTAACAATTACTGAGATTAGGCTCTGTCCTTCTCCAAGTTACTCCATATTACATGAAACAGTGATTTTTTTTTTCAAGAGTTTATCTTGCTCAGACTCTATTTTACAAGCAGCTTGTGATTTTGAGAATGAAGGATGACTCAATCCCTGGAATGACGTGTAACTGCACCATCTTGTCATAGGTGAGAATCTGAGTTTGGAGGACAGCCATTGAGTATTTCACAGGGGCGTCCAAAGTATCTAGGTTTTTATATCCTATAGCAAGTCATCAGACCAAGAATAAAATTTATCAATAATAGAAAAAGACTCCTGAAAAAAGCATGATAGTAAGCAGAGGGGAAAGCATGCACTCTAACATTCTAGGCCATGACCATATGTCATATACATGAAGCCCACATTTCCCACATGTGTATAGCTTGGGATTTTCTGGAGTATGATCGATTTATTGACTACAGCTCAGGTGAAGAAATGATTCCAGTTTTTTTTTCTATCAACTGGCTTCTTCCACATGTTAGTCTTCTTTTAAATTTTAAATAGAATTATTTTATTATATCTGTATGAATGTTTTGTACCATGTATATTCACTAAGTTTATGCACAATGTACATGCCTGGGTCCTGCACAGGTAAGAAGTAAGTGTTAGATTTCCCTGGATCTGGAGTTGTGGATGGCTGTGAGCTACCATGTGGGTGCTAGGAATCAACCCTGGTCCTTTCAAGGAGCAAAAATGATCTTAATTGCTAAAACCAACTCTTCATACCTATGTATATTAATCTTTAATTTTCTATTTTCAATCTCTATTTACATGCTTTAGTGTTATTGTACCTCCTACATATCACTGACTGATAAAAAACTTATTTCTGGAAGTATAAAAGATGCTACTATATAAATATATCAGGGGGAATTGGGACTTTAGGCTCACATAAGGTTAAGAAAAGTGAATTAGGAAAACTAGGTCCAAGAACTTATCCGATGCACCAAACCAAGGAAAGGGTCAATCTCCCTTTCAGAGATTCCCATGAAGAGGCAAACAGTGTGGAGATGGCAGTGGCTCCCATTGACACCGGAACATCAAGTGCATGCATCAGAGGCTAATAGAGAACTCCTAACTGACACAGAAACTTTATCTTGGCTTTGTTCTCATTCTTGACATGGCCTACTCAAATCTCTATTTACCTACCTTCTTGTTTGGCCATCTGATCCTGCCATTTATCCATTCATCTGCTTATTAAGTCCTATGAACTGGTCTTACCCTTCTTTTGACCTTACTCAACTCTGATCCTCCAGCATGATTCTACAGGCAACAGTCAGCAGCCCATAACTTCTCTAAAAGTTTCTTCACCTCAGTTAGACTCCATGATCTTCTCAGTACATAGATCCTTCTTTCCCTATCAGCTTCCTAGCATTGTTCCTTCAGGACTCTTTGAAACTCTTCGATTCTTTAACCCTTCACAGTGTTTATTAATATAAACACACATAAAATCACATGCACACAAACAAGAATATATATATATATATATATATATATATATATATATATATATATATAAAATGTGATATATATGTGTGTGCATGTGTGTATATATGTATGTATATATATACACTGTGTGATTTGAGACATAGTATTAGTTAAGACTGGAATAAAAGAAGCTGTATTTGCTTTGGCTAGGACTATAGAGAAAAATGAGAGCTGGGTGGTGGTGGCACACACCTTTAATCCCAGCACTTGGGTAACAGAGGCAAGCAGATTTCTGAGTTTGAGGCCAGCCTGCTCTACAAAGTGAGTTCCAGGACAGCCAGGGCTATACAGAGAAACCCTGTCTCAAAAACAAAACAAAATAAAACAAAACAAACAAACAAACAACCCCCCCAAAAAAACCCAAAAAAACAAACAAAAAAATGAGAGTATATGGCATATCTTTGTCATTGAAACTGCCCTATTTTGTGAATTTATTATACTATAATTTCTGATATTTCAGAAGGACACAAATGTGTTCATTATATATGCTGAGATGTTGCACACATGACAGACAACAGCGAGCCCCAGCACATGATGTAAATATTGTTTGCCTCAGGTAGGAGCTAAATTTTTAATTAAAATCTTCAAAATAACTTAAATAAAATTTAAGGGCAGCAAAATGGTTCATAGGACAAAGACACTTACCATCAAACCTGAAAACTAGAATTTGATCACTGGAAACCACATATGGAATGAGAGAATAAACTCCTACAAGCTGTTCTTTGACCTCCCCTGGAATATGCACACGTGTACACTAATAAAAACCCTCTTTCTGTATCTATGGCTGTTTGATGTGCTCACTCTCTCTTTCTGTTTGATGTGTACTCTCTCTCTCTCTCTCTCTCTCTCTCTCTCTTTCTCTTTCTCTCTCTCTCACACAAATAAATAAATGTTACAAAATTTAAATTAATTAAAATAAATTTATATAATTGAAATATCAGTTATACCCTTCTGGAAATATCAGTTGTACCCTTCTGACTTACCTGATTCTTATGTGTAGTAACTCATCTCTATACAGAAAATTAAAGATACATATCAATTGTCACTTTACAGACTTAATTTATCTGTGGAAAAGTAAGAATTTTAAATGAATTTTAAATTATACTTGAAGCTAGAGAAAGCTCAGTAGTTAATAATACTTGCTGTTCTGGGCTCTGTTTTAGGCACCTACATGGTAACATACAAACGCTCACAATACTTGTTCTTAGAGATCTGATTTCATCTTCTAGCTTCTACTTGAACCAGTAGTAAAAGTGGTACTCAGACATACACAGAGGTGTCCATACACTCAAAATTTTACATTTAGACTACATTTCTACTTTCTGTACTTACAACTTATATTGAAATACAAGGGCATGTGGCAAACAAAATATTACCTTTAAAACAATGCCTGTTCTGGAAAATAACTTCACGGAATTTAATATGTCTTAAAGCATCATAAAAAATAATAGGAACTGAATTATAAAACAATGAGAGACCATTTTATATATTACCTTATTTTCCTTACTAGAGTAGCTATGAAACTTACTGCAAAGACCCAGTCAAGAATAAGTACTTTTGCATTGGACTAGCTCTGGGAAACTTATGATTGACATCTTATGATATTGCAGGTAAAATGGGGAAGAGAAAAATCTTCTTATGCTGGTTCCCAAGCCAAGGCTGACACCCAACATTCATATATGGCAAGAACGAAAATAAAATAAAACAGTATATGTTTGTTTTAGTGTTTTAGTAATTGAAGGAAACCAATTTATTATGAGAAGTAGCCAGTCAGATGTTTGGAAAGCTGAACAAACATGCTCTTTGTGGAAGCATTTAGAGGGGTCCAAAGTGGTCCTGGAAATGTTGTTTCTTTGAGTAAAAAAAGGGCAAGGAAAGTTCTAGAAAGATTTTCACTTAAAACAGGTTGATTGTTTCAGTAATTAGAATACACACTTTCACTTTTTAACCTGAAACAACATGATATCCCATGGGACAATTCCCTTCTTTTGTGAGGCCAGTAATTGAACCTATGGTCTTGTGTATGTGAAGCACTTAGCCACATTCTAGGGCATAACTCCTTTGGTCTTTATCTTGAAATAATTTGAAATGGCTCCAATGCATCAGGGAGGTCTTTATGAACAGCTTGAGCTCAAGAAAGTCCAGGCACCAGCAAGAACAGAAAATAATCTAGGAAATAAGGGATGCCAGGAGTCATTGCATTTTTCCTTCCAAACATACATCTTCCAAGCAGAGTTTTAAGATCTAATGTTGAGAAAGTGATTGTGTATCTTAACTGCAGATATTGATAGCCAAATATAGCTATAATGCATACTTTAAAATTTTTCAATCATATCAGAACCTCACTTAACAGAATGATCTTTTTAACTTTTAATAATGTCCAGCTTAAGCTCAAGAACTATGGAGAAGCTAATTGAGACCATTAAAATCTAGTTCTATAACTGAAAATTTTTTTACAGTCTAGTTCTTATTCTCATTATAAGGAACTTTTTTTTCCATTTATAAATCAATAGTGTTCCACTTCTTAATCATTTGGAGATCAATATGAAATAACGAAAGCAACTCTAAAACAGCGATTTAGCAATAAATTTTCATCTAAACTGAAATTGGATTAAATTGATTATATTCAAGCCTCAGCAGCCCCACCCACTATGTTTTACCACATTAAACCATTGCTATTGTAGTTAACACTATATAGGATGACAGAACAAGGTAAAAAAAAAATCTCCCCCTGTTTTTATAAAAGCCAAAGGGGAGAGTTAAATGATGAAGATTCTAAAGTGATAAAACTTGCTGACCTTGATGAAAACATACAACAGTTCTACAGTATTTTCTCTAAACTAGGAACTTGGGAAGATTATTTTCCTTGATTCTGAAATTATTAGTAGGAACAAAGGAGTTCATTCATTTAGGTACAGTTAAAACTACCGCTGCTATCCTTTTGGGACTCACCTGCCTCACAGAACATACAGAGGTAAGGCAATGCCTTCATGTGTTGTTTTGTGTAGAAAATTATTTGTGTACTGGAGAAAGGAAGGCTATGGAGGAAAAAAGTTGATGAGGGTACATTAAAGAACAAGTTATTGTAATAGGCCACTTAGCCTTAACCCTCATCTGAACTGTGGTAGATAGGGGCCTCTCAAGAAACAGAAATATTGCTTCTGGTTCCCACCTGTGCACACAGGGAGAAGAGATCCAATCCCACACAGCCCAAATACCAGTTGCAGCTCAAATTTCCAGGTATTCAGACACATCCAGCTTCACAGGTGAGACTTTAAGCCCTATCAGAGAACCTGTGTACCAGCACCCCTGCCACCTGGGTAAACAGATTTCCACCCAGCCAGAGATCAGAGCACCTTCTGGTTCTTACCTATGGAGGCAAAATCTAGAGCTCCTGCATAGAACCAGATCTCACAGAGTTAACAGCCTAGTTGCACCTCAACTCCCCATGATCACTGGATCACAGGAAGGACGGCTCCAGTCAGAGACAGGGGTGGGGTTGGGGGCAGATAATACTAGAGATAACTATAATTCGAGAGGCAAGCTTAAGAACATAAGCAACAAAAACCAGTTTGACTTGACAACATCAGAACCCAGTTCTACCACCATAGCAAGCCATGGATACCCAAATACACCCTTAAAACAAGATTCAAATCTAAACTTTCATTTCATGAAGATGAGAGAGGACTTTATGGACATAAGTAACTCCCTTAAAGAAATACAGAACACAAAGAAACAAGTAGAAGCATTTAAAGAGGAAAATGCATAAATCTCTTAAAGAAATACAGGAGAGCACAATCAGACAGGTGAAGGAATTGAACAAAAACATCCAGGATCTATAATAATAATAATAATAATAATAATAATAATAATAATAATAATAATAATAATTAAACTCACAAGGAGACAGGCCTGGAGATGGAAACCCTCGGAAAGAGAAAAGGAGTTGAAGATGCAAGCGTCACTGACAGAATACAAGAGATAGAAGAGAGATTCTCAGTGATGAGAGATACAAAACAAGACATAGACACAACACTCAAGGAAAATACAAAAAGCAAAATCTCCTATTTCAAAACATTCAGGAAATGCAGAACACAATGAAAAAGTTCAACCTGAGAATAATAGGTATAGAAGAGAGTGTAGATTCCCAACCCAAAGGGCCAGCAAACATCTTCAACAAACTTATAGAAGAAAACTTTTCTAACCTAAAGAAAGAAATGCTCATAAACATACCATCAGCCTACAGAACACCAAACATGTGGGACCAGAAAAGAAATTCCTCCAGTCAAATAATAAGTAAAAAACCACAGACTGAGGCTGGTCTTCAATAGCAACAAAAACAACTGTAAACACACATATATGTGTAAGCTGAACAAATATCTACTCGATGATAACTTGGTCAGGGAAGAAATAAAGAAATTAAAGACTTTTTAGAATTCAATGAAAATGAAGGCATGACATACCCAAACTTATGGGACACAATGAAAGCAGTACTAAGAGAAAAACTCATAGCTCTGAGTCTCCAAAAAGAAACTGGAGAGAACATACACTAGCAGCTTGACAGCTCATCTGAAAGTTTTAGAACAAAGAGAAGCAAATACACCCAAGAGGAGTAGAAGGCAGAAAATAATCAAACTCAGAGCTGAAATCAACCAAGTAGAAACAAAAAGAACTATTCAAAGAATCAAACAAACCAGGAGATGGTTCTTTGAGAAAATTAACAAGATAGATAAACCCTTAGCCAGACTAACTGGAGAGCACAGAGACATCAAAATTCCATCTTGATTCTTCATGGAGATAGAAAGAGCAATTCTCAAAATCATTTGGAATAACAAAAAAAACCTAGGAGAGTGAAAACTATTCTCAAAATAAATAAAATTCTGGGTGAATCACCATCCCTGACTTCACGCTATACTATAGAGCAATAGTGATATAAACTCTATTAGTACAGAAACAAGCAAGTAGATTAATGGATTAAGTAGAATATAATTGAAGACCCAGAAATGAACCCACACACATATGGTCATTTGATCATTGACAAAGGAGCTAAACCCAGCCAGTGGATAAAAGAGCATTTTCAACAAATGGTGCTGGTTCAACTCACAGTCAACATGTAGAAATCATTATTTCCCTGTACAAAGCTCAAGTCAAAGTGAATCAAGTACCTCCACATAAAACCAGATACACTGAATGGAATAGAAGAGAAGGTGTGGAAGAGTCCTGAACACATTGGCACAGGGGAAATTTTCCTGAACAGAACACCAATGATTATGGTTTAAGAGCAACAATCCACAAATGGGACCTCATAAAATTGAAAATCTTCTGTAAGGCAAAGGACACTGTCAATAGGACAAAAATTGCACCCAACATATTGGGAAAAGATCATTACCAATCCTAAATCCAATAGGAGACTAATATCCAATATATACAAATAGTTCAAGAAGTTAGACACCAGAGAACTAAATAACCCTATTAAAATGTGTAGTACAGAGCTAAATAGAACATTCTCAGTAGAGGAATCTTGAATGGCTGACAAACACTTAAGAAAATATTCAAAATCCTTAGTTATAAGGGAAATGCAAATCAAAACAACCCTGAGATTCTACCTCACACTAGTCAGAATGGCTAAGATCAAAAATGTAGGTGACAACAGATGTTAGTGACAATGTGGAGAAAGAGTAACACTCCTCCATGCTGGTGGGACTGAAAGCTAATAAAATTTTGGAAATCAGTCTGGCGGTTCCTGAGAAAATTTGAAATAGTTATATCTGAAGGCCCAGCTATACTGCTCCTGGGTGTATTACCTAAAAGATGCTCCATCATATAACAAGGACTCATGCTCCTTTATGTTCATAGCAGCCTTATTTGTAATAGATAGAAGCTGGAAATAACCCAGATGTCCCTAAACAGAAGAATGGATACAAAAAAATGTGGTACATACATATAAATGGAGTACTACACAGTGATTAAAAACAATGACTTCATGACATTCACAGGCAAATGGATGGGACTAGAAAATATACTGAGTGAGGTCACCCAGACAAAAAAAAACACACACATGGTATGTATGCACTAATATGTGGATACTAACCCAAAAGCTCACAATTCCTATGAGACAACTAACAGATCATATGGAGCATATAGAAGTTAGGAACACCATCGGGTTGATGCTTCTTTCCTGCATTGAGGGGGGAACACGACAATTGTGGAAGATAGAAGGAGAGGAATCAAGTAATGGACAAAGAAGGGGGAGGAAATAAGAATCTGGAGATGTGAGAAAGGTATAGAGGGACAGGAAATCAAATAAAAATTGGTAGTAGGGGGGATGAGGAACTGGGGATAACCACTGGAGGGTCACAGACACCAGAGAAATGTGAGGCTCCCAGTATCCAAGGGTATTGACCTTAGCAGTAATGTGAAGAGAATGGGGAGATAGAACCCGTGGAGACTGCCTCCACTAGAGAAGCATGACTCCCATCTCAAAAATTTATAAATCAGAAATGTCCCTGTACAAAGGAAAAAGAATAACAAAAAAAAAAAAAAAAAATAGAACAGAGACTGAAGAAAGGGCCAACCAGGAAACAGCCTCTCCTGGGGATAAATCATGTCTGCAGACACCAAACCCAACACTGTTGCTGTGGTCAAAGGCACTTGCAGACAGGAACCAAGTGTGGCAGTTCCTGGGGAGGTCTGACCAGGAACTGACCAATGCAGAGTTGATGCATGGAGCCAATCATCAGTCTGAACTTAGGGAACCTGGGGGTGGGAAGCTGGGAGGAGGACTGGAGGTGCAGAGGGGAATCGCAACCCCATTGAAAGAACAACATAAACTGGCCTAACCACCCAGTTTCTACAGAGACTAGACCACCAACCAAGGAGTGTACCTAGAGCGATCTATGGCTCCAGATACATATGTAGCTGAGGATGTCCTTGCCGGACAGCAATGGGAAGGGAGGCCCTTAGTCCTGGGAGGTTTGATGCCCCAGAGTAGGGGTGGTGCTGGAGTGGTGGGGAGAGTGTGGGTGGATGGCACTCTCATACAGTCAAAAGAGAGGGCAGATATAGGATGAAGGTTATGGAGGGTTAACTGAGAAGTGGGATATCATGGGATGGGGGGTTGTCAGGGGGGATAACCAGGAAGTGAGATATCATTTGAGATGTAAATGAATGGAATCATTAATAATAATAAAAGGAAACAAAGAAATAGAAGTGTTATTCATATATGTATAGTAACACATACAGACAGAAATTGTAACACTATATGCATGTGTGTTAAACCATTATAACATATAGCTTTCATATAGTCCTCAGCTTGTGATGCTTTAGCTTCCAACTTCATTTCTGAACCCCTTTCTGAGTTGTAGAGCATGTTAATTTGTCTCTGTCTATCAATCCAATCATACATCCCCATGTAAGTCTAGAGATATATCATGCCATGGAAAATAATTTATGAGATTACAGAGGCTGAGAAGTTCTACTGCCAACACTCTAGTATGCCAAGAAAGGTGGTAGTGTATTTTTCAGCCCTCTGGTCCAAAGCCCAAAAAATCATGGATCCCAATATCAAAAGGTCAGAGATGATAGGAGATAGTTTGCTCAATTGAAGAAAACAATATAAATTGGGCATTCTTCTACAGTTATTCCTACTTATGCAATCAAGAATGAAATTATGTATACTCAAATTGGCAAGAACCACATTCTTTCCCCAGTCTACTGATTCTAATGTTATTTTTTAAAGAAATACCTTCAAAATACATATATGCTATCAGTTATCTCTGTGTTTACATTAGTTCACTGGAGTTGAAACATACAATTATAAATTACAGAAACTCTTTGGGAAACTATATTAAATATGCTCCTCAATCTTCCTTCAGAGAGATAGGAAAAGTGATGCATTTGTCCATCATATCTGGTTCTTTATTGTTTGAGGGCTGTCCTGCTGGGTATTAACTTTCTGCAATTTCTGTGTGCATCTGTATGCACTTAATAAGGCTTCTGTTTTCCACAGAAAACTCTAATGCAAAGAATCAAGGACTGTCAGGTGCTTGAGAAAGAAACATACACAGGAATAATTTCAGATGACTCAGGGGTATGCCAAAACATTATAAAGATGGACAACAGTAGCATATACTCAACTGCTTTATTATATCTTGCTCTTATGGCTTCTTTATCTCTTCTTATTTAATTTTTTTTGTGTTTCAAAACTGTCTTTTATTTTTTTTTAAATTTTATATCATATGATTCTTACTTTATTAGATATTTTCTTTATTTATATTTCAAATGCTATCCCGAAAGTTCCCTATACTCTTCCACTGCCCTGCTCCCCTACCCACCCACTCCCACTTCTTGGCACTGGCATTCTCCTGTACTGGGGCATAGCAAGATCTTATTACAGTCATAAGTGAATATATATTATAGCATGTGATATTAGAATTACTTTTTAACGCTTATACAACCACTCTGGAAGTCATTCTGTCAGTTCATCAGAAAATTGGACATAGTACTACCAGATGATCCTGCAATACCTCTCCTGGGCATATATCCAGAAGGTGTTCCAACTGGTAATAAGGACATATGCTCCACTATGTTCATAATAGCCAGTAGCTGGAAAGAACCCAGATGTCCCTCAACAGAGAAATGGATACAGAAAATATGGTACATTTACACAATGGAGTACTACACAGCTATTAAAAACAATGCATGAAATTCCTAGGCAAATGGATGGATCTGGAGGGTATCATCCTGAGTGAGGTAACCCAATCACAAAAGAACTCACATAACATGTACTCGATGATAAGTGGATATTAGCCCAGAAACCTAGATTACCCAAGATACAATTGGCTAAACACATGAAACTCAAGAAGAATGAAGATCAAAATATGGACACTTTGCCTCGTTTTAGAATTAGGAACAAAGTACACATTGAAGGAGTTACAGAGATCCAGTGTGGAGCTGAAACAAAAAGATGGACCAACCAGTGACTGCTGAGGCCGGGGATCCATCCCATAATCAGGCACCAAACACAGTCACTATTGCATAAGCCAGCAAGATATTGCTGAAAGGGCCCTGATATAGCTGTCTCCTGTGAGGCTATGCCAGTGCCTGGCAAACACAGAAGTGGATGCTCACAGTCAGCTATTAGATGGAACACAGGGTTCCCAATGGAGGAGCTAGAGAAAGTACCCAAGGAACTGAAGGGGTCTGCAACCCTCTAGGTGGAAGAACAATATGAACCAACTAGTACCCCCAGAGCTCCTGTCTCTAGCTGTGTATGTAGCAGAAGATGGCCTAGTTGGCCATCATTGGGAAGAGAGGCTCCTTGATCATGCAAACTTTATATGCCCAGTACAGGGGAACGCCAGGGCCAAGATGTGGGAGTGGGTGGTTAGGGGAGCAGGTCGGGGGATAGGGGAGGGTATAGGGGACTTTCGGGATAACATTTGAAATTTAAATGAAGAAAATATCTAATAAAAATTGGGAAAAAGTCTAAAAAAAAAAAAAAAGAATTACTTTTTAACAATCTCTGTTCATTTTATATTTAAATAAGTTGATTTTTAGTGACATAAATTCCCATTCTCTAGACAATAATCAATGCAGTCAGTTTTGATTTTTTTTTTTCAGGCTCAGAATGGCTGTGAGTATCTGGATTTGTATTGGCCAGCTACTAGTAGAACCTCTCAGGGAACAGCCATACCAGGTTCCTGTCAGCAAGCACTTCTTGGCATCAGCAATAGTTTCTGGGTTTGATGTATGTAGATGGGATGGACCCCCCAGGTGGGACAGTGTCTGGATGGCCTTCCTTCAGTCTCTGTGCTAATTTTTTTGTCCCTGTCTTTCCTTTGGACAGGAACATTTCTGAGTTAAGAGTTTTAAGATGCATGGGTGGCCCCATCCTTCAACTGGGAGCCATGCCTATCTACTAGAGGTGGTCTCTACATGTTGTATCTCCCATTTGTTTGGTATTTCAGCTAAAGTCGTTTCTGTTGGGTTTTGGGGGACTCTTCATTCCTGGGAGTCTGGGACTTTCTAGTGACCACCCCCAGTTATCCATCTCCCACTGCTATATATTTTTATTCAATTTCCTGACCCTCTCTTGTCCCTTCCAATACCTGATCCTGCCCCTCGTTTTCCTCCCCCTCCTCTTAAGACCTCTGATTCCAAACATCAACTGGTTTGCCAAATATCATATCAGTTCAGAAAGATAAGATGTTTATCTTCTTAGCAACAATATTAATCAATACATATTGTATCAACCCCACAATTTATTTAAAATACAGTTTCTACCTCTTACAGCAAAAGCAAAGACAGTGGCTCATATTTAAAATTATGGCCCCAAATTAGGCCTATTCAAAATGTCACCTACAGTTGACAATCATTCTGCTACATAGAGCCTATTAGAGTGTTTTGTTTAGTGAGGTGCATTGAAGCCACTCAAGTTTTATAACAATAAGCAAATACATTTGGGCATGGCAAAGTGTTCTAAAATAAGAATAGAACATTAGACAACCTGATCAAAGAAATTCTAGCAGATGGTCATATTCTCTGGAAACAAGTATATATTTTTTATCTCCCCCTTTTTTTTTTTTTTTTTTTTTTTTACTTTGTCATATAACCATGGAAATTTTATTATGTCCGCCCTAAACACATGCATAAACAAGCAATAGTAAATGGGGTCAGCAAACTGTATTTACATATATATGTAACAATATATATTACCATTGTTATGCATAGATATAAACATATAAGCATATATGTAATTTTAACTCCAATTTTGGATTTTTATTCTTTCTGAATTTTGCATTTCAGTTTTTTTNTTTTGGCACGATAGCCATTTTTACTATATTGATTCTGCCAATCCATGAGCATGGGAGATCCTTCCATCTTCTGAGATCTTCCTCAATTTCTTTCTTCAGAGACTTGAAGTTCTTGTCATACAAATCTTTCACTTCCTTCGTAAGAGTCACACCAAGATATTTTATATTGTTAGTGACTATTGTGAAGGGTGATGTTTACCTGATCTCTTTCTCAGCAAGTTTATCCTTTGTATAGAGAAAGGCCATTGATTTGTTTGAATTGATTCTATATCCAGCTACTGCACTAAAGCTGTTTATCAGGTTTAGGAGTTCTCTGGTGGAGTTTTGGGGGTCACTTATATATACTATCATATCATCTGCAAATAGCGATAATTTGAGTTCTTCCTTTCCAATTTGTATCCCCTTGACCTCCTTTTGTTGTCGAATTGCTCTCGCTAGGACTTCAAGTACTATATTGAATAGGTAGGGAGAAAGTGGGCAGCCTTGTCTGTTCCCTGATTTTAGTGGGATTGGTTCCAGTTTCTCTCCATTTAATTTGATGTTGGCCACTAGTTTGCTGTAGATTGCTTTTATCATTTTTAGGTAAGGGCCTTGAATTCCTGATCTTTCCAAGACCTTTATCATGAATGGGTGTTGGATTTTGTCAAATGCTTCCTCAGCATCTAAGGAGATGATCATGTGTTTTTTACCTTTGAGTTTGTTTATATAGTGTATTACGTTGATGGATTTCCGTATATTAAACCATCCCTGCATTCCCTGGATGAATCCCACTTGGTCATGATGGATGATCATTTTGATGTGTTCTTGGATTCGGTTGGCGAGAATTTTGTTGAGTATTTTTGCGTTGATATTCATAAGGGAAATTGGTCTGAAGTTCTTTATCTTTGTTTTGTCTTTATGTGGTTTAGGTATCAGAGTAATTGTGGCTTCATAGAATGAATTGGGTAGTGTGCCTTCAGATTCTATTTTGTTGAATAGTTTGAGAAGAACTGGAACTAGGTCTTCTTTGAAGGTCTGATAGAACTCTGCACTAAACCCATCTTGTCCTGGGCTATTTTTGGTTGGGAGACTATTAATGACTGCTTCTATTTCTTTAGGAGATATAGGGCTGTTTAGGTCATTAATCTGATCCTGGTTTAACTTTTGAACTTGGTATCTGTCTAGAAAGTTATCCATTTCATCCAGATTTTCCAGTTTTTTTGAATATAACCTTTTGTAGAAGCATCTGATGGTGTTTTGAATTTCCTCAGGATCTATTGTTATGTCTCCCTTTTCATTTGTGATTTTGTTGATTTGGATGCTATCCCTGTGCCCTATAGTGAGTCTGGCCAAGGGTTTGTCTATCTTGTTGACTTTTTCAAAGAACTAGCTCCTGGTTTGATTGATTCTTTGGATAGTTCTTTTTGTTTCCACATGGTTGATTTCACCCCTGAGTTTGATTATTTCCTGCAGTCTACTCCTCTTAGGTGACTTTGCTTCCATTTGTTCTAGAGCTTGCAAATGTGCTGCCAAGCTACTGGTGTAAGCTCTCTCCATTTTTTTTTTTTTTTTATAGGAACTCAGAGCNAGGCCCGGGCCCTGAGCTCCTGATGTGGTCTTAAAGTCCTGGAGTTGCTGGGCTCAGAGGAAAGATGGCGGGGTGGCGGGTGCTCTGGCTGGGAGAGGCCCAGCCTCCCGTGGGGCGGAGTTCTCGGATCCTGCCTCTGGGGGCAACCGCTGACCTGATGCTCCCAACACCACCTCTGCACTGCACTCACGCATAACCCTGCTGCGATCTTAAAGTCCTGGGATGTTCCTAGCTGTGTCCGCTGGGCTCAGAGTAAAGATGGCGGGGTCGCGGGTGCTCTGGCTGGGAGAGGCCCAGCCTCCGGTGGGGCGGAGTTCTCGGATCCTGCCCCTGGGGGCAACCGCTGACCTGATGCTCCCAACACCACCTCTGCACTGCACTCACGCTTAACCCTGATGCGATCTTAAAGTCCTGGGATGTCCCTAGTGGTGTCCGCTGGGCTCAGAGGAAAGATGGCCTATCTCCCCTTTTTTGCAGCCAACTAGAAACCTCCAAAAGCTGAGTATTAGATATTATACTGGGTTTAGTTGTACACATATATTATATCCTAATTTAAAGTTTATACTTTATGTACTAGCATTTGCCCAATACAAATATACCAATACTTTAGAAAGCTTGCAGGTCTTGTATGGCACTTGGATAAAACTTGTACAAATGTTTTAGCACATTTTTTTTTTGATAAATGACTAACACTGTTAAAATATTTTAGCATTGAAATAAACTATTTTGATTCTTTTCTGTGATAAATAAGTATATAATTTTGATAATTCTATTAGAAAGTCCACTTTAGCTGCATATCTATTTAGCCCTCTTTTAACTTAAAAAAAGCTTTATGGCTACCATAGATATTTAAATATTTCATGAATATATTTTAGCTAAATAAAAAAACGATTCCTGGTTAGAGTCGAACTTCTCCTCAAGGATACTCTTTCCCACAGACCATCAGTTTACTGATCTTCAGTTTAATATCGAAGTTGGACTGTCAGATACAAGACGAGGTCTGTCGAAAGGTCTAACGAGAAAGAACCATAAGACAAGGTCTCTCGAAAGAGAAAGGTAAGAGTTTTGAGAGATCTATCTTCAGAATCATAGTATTTTATTTATACATCAATTCAGTCATTATCCCAGGTCCCCTTTGATTATTCCTTGAATCAGCATCCCATAACCTCAGCCCATTGATTCTTAGAAAGAGTAAGAGCACAGACAATAAAATAGCTGAGTGGGACTATGCCCTGAAATTAACATTCCTACCATGCCTGGACCTAAATTCCTTCTGGCCTAGGTTGACTTTTAATTCAGAAATTTACCTGCCTTTGTAAGCATAAACAAACAAACAAAAAAATCTTAGCTGGATGGAATCTTGCCCAGTGTTCACAACTTCCTAAATCTGTATATTCTGCCTTAGCATATTTCTGACAAGCTGAATCATTGTGAAGGTGCCTCTGTTCATTTAGATTTGTAAAGTGCTTTATACAATTCATATTGTACCCTTATATTTTGCATAATTGAGGAATTATATGTTTTTGAACTCATGTTTTCATCATTCATTCTCACAGCTTCAAGGGCTGTCTTGAAGGTCACAGTATTCTACCATTTTTGCTGAAACATTAAACACACCCTTGCCTCCCAGACTTATCCTCTCTCTGATTATCATAGAATCATTAACTTTGGCAGAAAGGACATTCCTCAAAGAATGAACAGGATATGTACATTATTATACAAATAAGTCTTATGCCCATAGCAATCATTGACCCTGATGGAAACCAACGCCCACCCTGATGGCTCTTTTCCAGGTCTGGGAACCATGTCATTCTGTCCCTTACATGGCCAAGCTAGACTTATTGACTTATTATTCTTTGTTTGTTTGTTTGTTTGTTTTATTTTTTGAGACAGCGTTTCTCTGTATAGCCCTGGCTGTCCTGGAACTCACTGTGTAGAATAACATTGAAAAATAGCAAACAGTGGAACTTTGAGCATTTTGAGAAGTTGATTAAGCCCTCTAAAATCAGAGACTGTCACTGTATCTCTGTTTTCTTGCTTGCACATTAGGTAGGTAAGAAGCAGAGTAGTTGAGTAAATGAAGAGGAAGAATGTCAGTATATTTTATGGTAGATTTCTTGTTCTTCATAAAAATATTATTAAATTATCAACCAAACATGTAAGAATGTAATCAATGAGTAGACAGTCTTAATCAGTAGAACTTTGATTTCATCAATTTTCCTAGGATTAACACTATATGTATATGTGTCTGTTCAGAAATGAACTACTAACATATTTTCCAGACCAATACTAATTAAAATGAACCAAGATACTTATATAGCTAATGTAAGCATTCATCCCCAATATCAATAAATAAAGGGACTGACAGATATGGAGAAGTAGAAGTACTTTACCATTCAATGGATTAGAGAATATTTCTTGTCATATTTATTTATAAAACATTGTGTTTCTTAATTCTTTACTTCTGTTCATTTTGATGTTTGAACTACATCCATTCTTTTATAACATTCTCTTCTTCAGAATGATATTTCAGGCTTTGGATACTGCTTTAGGGTTCAAGAGCATAGATTGAATCTGAGCTTCTAAAGCCAAACTAACAATAATACAAAAACCACAAACATAAAGCCCCAAGACATCAAGAATAAATGTCCTCTCATTTTTTTCTTTTGTAAAAAATCTTTTGTCTTTTTTCAATGTTTTTATTAGATATTTTCTTAATTTACATTTCAAATGCCATCCTGAAAGTTCCCTCCCCCGTCCCTCCTCCTCCTACCCTGTTCCCCTGCCCACCCACTCCCACTTCTTGGCTCTGGCATTCCCCTGTATTGGGGTATATAAAGATTAAAATACCAAGGGGCCTCTTCTCCCAATGATAGCAGACTAGTCCATCTTCTGCTACATATGAAGCTAGAGACATGAGCTCTGGGGTTTCTGCTTAGTTCAAATTGTTGTTCCTCTTCTAGGGTTGCAGACCTCTTCAGCTCCTGGGGTTCTATCTCTAGCTTCTCCATTGTGGGCCCTGTGTTCTATCATATGGATGACTGTGAGCATCCACTTCTGTACGATACAGCTTTATCAGGGTCCCTTAAGTAGACACTTGCTGTCCTATGCAATAGTGTCTGGGTTTAGTGACTGATTATGGGATGGATCGCCCCCTGGTGGGGTAGTCTCTCTATGGTCTATCCTTTCATCTTAGCTCTAAACTTTGCAATATGTATACAATAAGTACTCAAATTAAAATGAATATCTCAACATATTGTCCTTTTGATAGTTATTTGAGATTTTCATAATTCTATATCATGTTCTTCTTTTTTCAAAGCTCAAGAATCATTTTAGAAGAGTTATAGGAAGATAGTAGAGACAGGAGGTAGATTTCTACAAAGAATCAGTGTTTTCTGGATTTAACAGGATATTTGCACCTATAGATTTTGTTACAACATGCATAAAACCTGTGCAAACAGAACCCAAACCAAATTCCAATATGAAGAGTGGAGGAGAGGCCCCTTGGTCTTACATACTTTATATGCCCCAGTTCAGGGGAATGCCAGGACCAGGAAGTGGGAGTGGGCGGGTGGGGGATCAGGGCGAGGGAGTGTATAGGGAACTTTCAGGATAGCATTTGAAATGTAAATAAAGAAAATATAATAATAATAATAATAATAATAATAATAATAATAATAATAATAATAAAGAAATTCCAAACACTAACAATGGAGATATTTTGGCAAATGATCACTGTTGGGAGAGGGAAAGGCAGTTTTCTGTAAGGATGTGGCTTCTGGCTGATTTCCAGTAATCAACAAATTATTTTAAACCAAGCATATCTGTATATATAAAGCTCAGATAAGAAAATTAATCATCATCAAAATTCTAAAAGCTTCCAAAAGATAGAATTGTTTAATTTGGTCAGTATCCTCCTTACAAGGAGATGGTATTTTAAAGTCTAACAAGTTAGGTTTATTTTCTTTTGAAATTTATTTAAGTAAAATAACACAAGTATTTTCTGTGCTTGATTTCTTTTATCCTACATTTGTGAAAAGCAAATTCGGTTTATGCATATTTAAAAATTATTTATTCTTCTTGCTGAGTAATAATCGATAGTGAAAACACATTATGGTTTATTTTCATTATTTACTGTTGAAAGACATTTGAGGAGTTTTGATATTAGAAGCTATTATAAATTATATTTTCATTTTTAATAATGTTTTATTATTGGGGGATACTATAAATTATAGTTTCATTTTTTGCGTGTGTCTTTTGGTTAATATGTGTAGGTATTTATTTTGTGCATAGACTTTGGAGCAGAATTACTTGGTCATAAGATGTATGTATCTTGACTACTAGACACTGTAAAAAGGAGGCTTCCAAAAGTATTGCATTAATTTACACTCCTATTCTAGTATTGAGAGGGTTTTTGTTGCCCTCCATTCTTGATTAGAGGTCAAAATTTTCAAATTATCAGCCCAAATGGATTGTTTGTGGGTGGGAAATACTAAAAATTCTGGCCAAAAGGACAAGCTTCTGCATTTTTAAAACCAATATTTTAAGCCTGAGAACTAGAGGAAATAGATAAATGAAATCCAGTAATATGACAGAAGACTCAATCAGGGCATGGGGTTTTTGCCAAGAGTCAAGTCTCTAACAAGCTTGGAAAGAAAAGGGAATTTGAATTGGAAAAAAAAAAGGAGAAAAAAAAAAAACCCTCTCAAGTATGTACTCTGGTACAGTCATATCACATATCCCTGAGAATGCAGAAATGTAATATGCTTTGTCCTTAATTTTTTCCCCTGACATTTGGTAGCTGTATAGAAAAGTGAAATTCCCAAGTGAAATCAAATCATTTTTTTCTACCTTGATATAAAGAACCACAGGGCTTTGTTGCACTTCAGAATCTCAAAAAGCTTCTCTGTATGCATGACAACACATGTCATTCACTGTTGTCACTTTTCGTTCCTGGGTTCACTAGCGGAAACATCAGTGTTAAACAGAAACAGACACTACTGACTACAGCTCCAAGAAATCCTATTCAACTTGCCATATAAACCAGGAACTAGAGTCAGAGTCAAAGCCAGCACGACATAGCCACTATCAAAATCCCTCATTTTATTGGATATTTTATTAATTTACTCTTCGAATACTAGTTCCCTTCACAGTCACCCCTTTTCAAATCCTTTATCTCATCCCCCCTTACCCTGCTCCCCCACCCACCTACTTACTCCTGCGTCACTGTCCTTGCATTCTTCTGCACTGGGGCATCAAGGCTTCACAGGACCAAGGGCCTCCCCTCCCACTGATGCAAGATAAGGCCCCTTCAGCACCTTCAGTCATTTCTCCAACTCCTCCACTGGGGTCCCTGTTCTCAGGCTGATTGTTGGCTGTGAGCATCTCCACTTGTATTTTTCAGGATCTGGCAGAGCCTCTCACAGGAGACAGCTATACCAGGATCCTGTCAACAAGCACTTCATGACATTTACAATAGTTTCTGGGTTTGGTGACTGAATGTAGAACAGTCTCTCTCTCTCTCTCTCTTTTTTCTTTTTTTTTTATTATTAGAGAATTTCTTCATTTACATTTCAAGTGTTATCCCATAAGTCCCCTATACCCTCGCCCTGCCCTGCTCCCCTACCCTCCCACTCCTACTAATTGGCCCTGGCATTCCCTTGTACTGGGGCATATAAACATTGCTAGACCAAGGGCCTTTCTTCCTGAATAATGGCCAACTAGGCCATCTTCTAATACATATGCAGCTAGAGACATGAGCTCTGGGGTTCTGATTAGTTCATATTGTTGTTCCATCTATAGGGTTGCAGACCCCTACAGCTCTTGGGTACTCTCTCTAGCTCCTACATTGGGGATTCTGTGTTCTGCCCTATAGATTGTAGAGAGCCGCTCCCGAGTCAGCTCTGTTGCTATTCTAAGATGGCACTGACATTTTGTTACCATCCCTAGTTTAGAGCCAGTAAACAACCCAAAAGCACATGCACCTGTTGTTTAACTGCCGCCCAGCAGCAGTTAATTGAGTAATGGCCCAGCAGCCAATCCGGTTAAGACATGCCTCCTCCTTGGCTATGTAAGCCGAGGCTTTTCCGGGCTCTGGTTTTTTTTCCTCTTTCAATGCTTAAATAAAGCTTTGCTGTAGAAGGATCCTGTGTGCGGCCTGCTTCTTCCTGCTGGCGGGATACCGCGGTTCGCAATAGATGATTGCGAGCATACACTTCTGCATTTGTCAGGGACTGTCAAAGCCTCCCAGGCTATATCAGGGTCCTTTCAGCAATATTCTGCTGGTGTATGCAGTAGTGTCTGCATTTGGTGGCTGATTATGTGATGGACCACCTGGGTGGGGCACTCTCTGGATGGTCCATCCTTTCACTAACTCCAAACTTTGTCTCTGCACCTCTTTCCATGTATATTTTAATCCCTATTATAGGGAGAAATGAAGTATCCATGCATTGGTCTTTCTTGATTTTCTTGTGTTTTGGAAATTGTATCTTGGGTATTCTAGGTTTCTGGGCTAATATCTGCTTATCAGTGAGTGCATATTAAGTGACTTCTTTTGTGATTGGGTTACCTCACTCAGGATGATATCCTCCTCTTAATGGCCTTTTGCTTTCAGTCTCTGCTCCACTCTTTGCCCCTGTATTTCGTTTACACAGGAGCAATTCTGGGTTAAAATTTTGAATATGGATGGGTAGCCCCATCCCTTAAGCAGGGGGCCATGCCTAACTCTGGACACAGTCTTGGTAAGTTCTCCTTCCATTTTGTGGGGTATTTTAGCCCATGTCACCCTTGTGGTATCCTGGGAGGCTCTTGCTTTCCTGGCCTATGAGACATTCTGGTTGCTACCCCCAGCTCCCCACCCCCATTGTTACACACTTCTGTACAATTTCTTGATCTTCTGTACATCTCTATCTCCTCCCATACCTGATTCTTCCCATCTTTTCCCTCTACCCCTCTTCTTTCCATCTCAAGTCTCTCCTACCCTCTACTTCCCTGGATTATCTTGTTACCCCTTCTAAGAAGCATTGAAGCATCTATTCTTTGGTCTTCCTTCCTCTTGATCTTCATGCAGTCTGTGAGTTGCATCATGCTCTTTGCCTAATATTCACTTATCAGTGAGTACATACCATGTATGTTCCTTTGTGACTGAGTTACCTCACTCAGGATAATATTTTCTAGATTCCTCATTTTCTAAACTGGTTTCTATGTGGGTCTTCCAGGTATGTTTAGAACAGAGAAATGCCTGACTTCAACTGAGAGATTGTAGTGTTTTACTCACTAACTCAGTATTCATTTACTCATTTGTTTATTCAATAATGTTCTCAGGAGCTGAAGGGGTCTAAACACTTTAAGTGGAACAACAATATGAACTAACCACTACCCTCAGAGCTTGTGTCTCTAGATGCATATGTAGCAGAAGATGGCCTAGTCAGTCATCATTGGGATGAGAGGCCCCTTGGTCTGACAAACATTATATGCCCCAGTACAGGGGAACACCAGGGCCAAGAAGTGGGAGTGGGCAGGTAGGGGAGCAGGGCAGGGAAGGGTATAGGGCAAGTAGGGGAGCAGGGCGGGGAAGGATATAGGGAACTTTCAGGATAGCATTTGAAATGTAAATAAAGAAAATATCTAATAAAAAGTAAAGAAGATCCCCAAGCCAAAAAAAACAAAAACAAAAACAAAAACAAAACAACAAAACAACAACAACAACAACAACAACAAAAAACAAAAAAAAAAAAAACAGAAGAAAAATAAAAATCAAAGTGCTCTTTCTCTAAGTAGGGTACACCAAGGGTAAAATGGCAACGTCACCAGATTTGACGCCTGTATCCCTGGAATCTAGAATTTGTAAGGAGCATGTGTGTGAAATATGAACTACAAATCATAAAATGTTCCAAATCAAAAAAACAAAAAAAAACAAAACAACAACAACAACAACAAAAAAAACTAGCTCAGTATACAGTATGGTATAACTATACTAAGTACCCTACTAGAAATAGACAAGAAGCTTGCTGTGTGCATATGGACACATAGCCAGATAATAAATGCATTCAAGAAAACCTGATCCACAAAACAACCCTGAGATTCCACCTCATACTAGCTAAGATAAAAAATTCGGGTGACAGCAGATGCTGGCAAGGATGTGGAGAAAGAGGAACACTCCTCCATTGCTGGTGGGATTGCAAGCTTGTACCACCACTCTGGAGATCATTCTGGCCATTCCTGAAAAAACTGAACATAGTACTACACAAGGATCCAGCTTTACCACTCCTGGTGATATATCCAGAAAATTCTCCAACATATAACAAGGACACATGCTCCACTATGTTCATAGCAGCCTTAATAAATGCAGATGTTCTTCACCAGATGAATGGATACAGAAAATGTGGTATATTTATATAATGGAGTACTACTCAGCTATTAAATCAATGAATTCATTAAATTCTTAGGTAAATGAATGGAACTCAAAAATATCATCCTGAGAGGAATAATCAAATCAAAAAAGAACACACATGGTATGCTTTCACTGTTAAGTGAATATTAGCCCAAAAGCTTGGAATACCCAAGATACAATTCACAGACCACATGAAGCTCAAGAAATAAAGCCAAATTGTGGATGCTTTAGTCATAGATGGGGGAACAAAATACAGAAACATGGAGACAAAGTGTAGAGCAGAGACTGAAGGAACGGCCATCCAGAGACTACCCACCTCGGCATCCATCCTGTATACAGTCACCAAACCCAGACACTATTGTGGATGCCAAGAAGTGCATGCTGACAGGAGCCTGACATAGCTGTCTCCTGAGAGATTCTGCCAGAGCCTGACAAATACAGATATGGAGGCTCACAGCCAATTGTTGGACTGACCACTGGATCCCCAATAGAGGAGATAGAGAAAGGATTGAAGGAGCTGAAGGACTTTGCAACCCAATAAGAAGAACAAAAATAACAACCAAACAGACCACCTCCAGAGCTCCCAGGGTCTAAACCACCAACCAAAGAGTACACATAGAGGGACCCATTCCTCCAGCCATATATATAGCAGAGGATGGCCTTGTTGGTCATCAATGAGAGGAGTGACCCTTGGTCCTATGAAGGCTAGATGCCCCAGTGTAGAGGAATGCCAGGGCAGGGAGGCAAGTGTGGGTAGAAGGGGTGGGGAGCACCTTAATAGAAGCAGAGGGAGGAAAGATGGGATAGGGAGATTTTTTCAGGGGTGAACCAGGAAGGGGATAATATTTGAAATGGAAATAAATAAAATATCCCATAAAAGAAAAATAAAGAAAAGAAAAACTGATGCAACTGTGAGTAATCTTCCCTTGTAATAGTGATATGTATAGTTATCAAATTAGTGTCATGAAATTAGCATATGTTGCTCCTGAGACAATGTCATCTAATCATCTAAGTTTATGTCTGTATTTGTATTGTAGCATAATTACCTCTAGAAATTTACAGTACATGGCTACTTTTGACATCAACAGAAGTATCTTAACTGAAAGTATATTAGCATAACTGCTTAGTTCAATGTAAGATGTCATTGCTGCAATTATAAGTATTTCTCAACATAAAGTCATACTCACCAGCATGAAAAATAGACTTTTAGTTGTTTTGCTGTACACATTTCACAATTTCACTATTAGTTGTCATGAGACTTGTGTAAAATGGATAGTTCATCAAAAGTTTAAATCTCCTGCTTCCATAACTTTAGGAGTTTAAGTTTCAGTGACTTAACTCATCAACTAGGCGCATCATCGTGAAAAAGAATGTCAATGGAAACTGTCTAGAAATATTAAAGAAATATCAGCATGAACTAAATTAAACCTTAGTATTTACTCAAAAAAAGATGTTTTACAACTAGGTAACAATTTATATTAAAGTTGGTTTTGAATGCCTCTACTGAATAATATGTATGTGTTTAGGCTGCATTTAAAGCCTAAAAGACCAATAGAGTGAAAAAGGACAAGGAAATTGCTTAACTCATGCTTATGCATTGTATTTCTTCTAGTACTTGTATCCCATCCTAGGGATATTCTTTCCTTTTGCCTTTCTTGCTATGTATTCTCAATTGTGACAATAAAATACGTGATTTGTACATTATAATTTGGGCTATGATCTTTACTCATTTATTGTAATACTGAGAAATGCCTTTGTACCCCTTCCCCACAACCCCTTGATCTGTAACTGCTCATCCTGTGTAGCAGGCACCAGCTAATTGTCTGTCTGTCACATGCTCTGTCTTGAGGTGTCAGGCAGGTTCTGGAGTTAGTGAATGCAGAAGTGCCTGCTGTGCATGTGTGGACCATTGTGGGCTGCTAGTCAGAGCATGTTGACTTACTCCTACATATTTCATGATTCTAGAACTGTAAGACAAAATACACTACTTTTACTTTAAATTTTCTTTGGTAAGGTATGTTACTACTACAACAGAAATGAAATAAGACAGAAGTCTTCTTGTATCAAGACTAAATGCACAAGACAATATCCAACTGACTTCTCTTTTAAATCACATGAGCCATGTATTACTGAACTAAAACAACAAAAAGTTAACAACTAACTCAATCTTCTATTGGGAAAACAAAGTTCATGAATTGAAAATGGTGTTAACAGGATATAAAAGCCTTGAATTCAAGTGTCAGAAATTGTTGTGGTTTGAATGTGAATTGTCCTCCATAGGCTCAATTCTTTTTACACATTTTCTCCAGCTGGTGACACTGTTCATGGAGGATAGAGACTTACTAGAGGAAGTATGTTAATGGGCATGGGCTTTGGAACTTTCTAACCTGTTTCCAAATATTATTCCCTTTCTCTCAACTTCTAGATTTCTAGACTACTGATAGAAGTTGATGAACTTGCCTCGTACAGACTTACTTTCAACTTCATGATGATTTTTATGATTTTGGAATTATATACCAAATTACACACTTTCTTCTTTAAATTCTCTTTTTCCTTTTTGAGTTCTGTGGACTGTATCTTGGGTATTCGGTATATTTTTTGGCTAAGATCCACTTATAAGAGAGTATGTGCCATGCATGTCCTTTTGGGTCTGAGTTACAAAACTCAACAAACTGAAGGGCCCAAGTGAGGATGCCTCAGCTCCATTGGGGAGGGATGAGAACATAATCACAGGTGGGGAGAGAGGAACCCAGGAGGGAAAGTAGACAGTGGGGGGAAAGAGAGGAACCTGCTTTGGTATTGGGTGGGGGAAAAGGACTGAAGCCCTGAAGGCCAGCAGAAAGAATGGAAACTATTAACCTCAGGAGGTAGGATGTTGGGGGACCCTCCAGAATGCACCAGAGATGTGGGAGCTGAGAGATTTTCAGGACTCAAAAGGAGGGACCTTAGATGAAATGTCATACAGTAGGGGGAGGGAACTTGTGTAGCCCACTTCCAGCAGGAAGATGTGGCATCAAGTGAGGGAGGTGGTTGCCATACCAGAGTCAAAATTCTGGTCCATTATTGTTCCTGTCTGAAAAACCTGCAGGAATGGAAATGAAGAGGAGCCTGAGGAAAAGAACGTCCAGTGACAGTCCCAAAGTGGAATCCAGGTCAAGGAGAAGTCCTGAGGCCTGACACTATTACTAAGGCTATGGAGTATTCACAAAAAGGGACCTATTGTGACTGCCCTCCAGAAGACCCAACAAGCAGCTCAGAGTCAGATGCAGATATTTGCACCCAGGAAAGAAGGTGCTGACCCCTGTGGCTGAATTAGGGAAAGACTAGTAGAAGCTGAGAAGGAGGGCAACCCTGTAGGAGGACCAGAAGACTCAGTTAATGTGGACCCCCGAGATCTCTCAAACACTGTACCACCAACCAGGCAGCATACAGCAGCTGATATGAGGCCTCCAACACATATACAGCAGAGGACAGCCAGGTCTGGATTTAGTCAAAGGAGATACACTTAACCCTCAAGAGGCTGGAGGCCCCAGGGAGTTTAGATGTCTGGTTTGTTGGGGGGGTGGCATTGGGGGTGGGGTGGGGACATCTTCATGGAGAAAGGGGGTAGGAAGGAGATATGGGATGTGGAACAGTTGGAGGGTAGATGGGGGATAAAATCTGGAGTGTAAATAAATAACTAGATAGATAGATAGATAGATAGATAGATAGATAGATAGATAGATAGATAGATAGATAGAAGATTTTTAAAAATTCTCTTTCGCAGGATATGCCCCAACTGTAACAGAAATGAAAGTAATACAGGAGTCTCCTTGCATTAAGACTAAGTGAAGATTCTACAAATTTAACTAGGGATTCTCTCCAAAGCATTTATGTAGTTCCAGATTATAAAACGACCAATGAAAGACATAACAATAATAGAAGAGTCTTCTTGCATTAAGACTAAATGCAGATTCCACAAATTTAACTAGGGATTCTCTCCAAAACATTTATGTAGTTCCAGATTGTAAAATGACCAATGAAAGAAATGAAAATAAGGCAGAAGTCTTCTTGCATTAAGACTAAATGTGCATCCCACCAATTTAGCTACAGATTCTCTCCAAAATGTTTACACAGTTCCAGATTGTAACCACCAATGACATGCCTAAAACTGTTAGTAAACAGAATAATGAACACCAATGTTCATAGCTCATTAAGTTTTGCAAAAGATTGTAGAATTCCCGCCCTGTTTCACTTTCTATTTTGGGGAAACTGAACATAAAATATTTAATAAAATGGAAACCATTGTGTTTTATGCTGTCAGTAAGAAAGTAGTGCAAAATGATTTTAAACAGAAAAGCACAATTCCAGAACTATCTGTGATGTTCATTCATGCTCATCTGTGTTTATTCAACAATCTGGAAGATTATAGGTTTATTGACAGAGAAAACAAAAATGAAACTAATATTTGTTGTGTTTATATATTCCCAGGTTTTCTTATTTGTCTGATACTTATTTACATATCAGAATTTATAGCTCAGAAAATACTGCCTTCTTCCATGTATTTCATTGCATTGAAGACTTTCAAATCCAGAGAATATTTAGAAAAATTGGAAGTAAACAAATGTTAACACTTTTATCTTCTGAGTGGAGTATTTAAAAATAATTTTTAAATTCATGAGATTTCAATGGAAAATGCTACATTTTGCAACTTTAAGGAAGGCATAGTACTACATAACCACAGTATTGTAAATTTAATAAAATTAATTGTTTCCTAATGATATACAATACATTATCTATATTCACCTTTATAGTGGTCCCCAGTGCATGTCTTCCACAGCTGGTTTATAAAATTGTAAACTGCACATTCCAATTATTTATGAAATCTGAAGTTTTTTAAGCTATAACAGCTATAACAGCTGTCATATCCTCTTTCAGTGACATCAATTTAGTTTTAAAAGCTCTAATCATTGTTGGAATCTTCCACTTTCTGCAAAGGGGAACTATTAGAGATATGGAAGGAGAAAGGAGTCAGAGAAAGTATCAGAGAGGGTGAATAGATTAAAGTCAAAATGGAACATCTGTTTAATTAATATAGGCTAATAAAATATTTTTCAAAACAATGACCTTCCGTGTCAACTATCTGTTATCCCATGGTGATTTAATTTGTTCTACCATTCCATATATTTCCTGATAACTAGAAGTAAGATCTACAGCTTTGGTAATTTTCAAGGTCAGCATGATGTTGAGTTTACCACTGTATGTTGTCTCTTTTACTTTTTATTGTATCACCTCAGGAGGCACATAACTGCAGTTCTAATCTTTATGGTTTCTATTTTTCTAGTTAATTATTAATGTTAGAAGTATTAATTTGACATATTTTGGTATACAGAGAAGGAAACTTCTATCAATGACCCAGGCAGTTCTTTCAGTGATTATCAAATTGTTTTTACATTAAAAAAAGTTAACCAGTAACTGGATATTGACCATATCTTGGATTAATGAGTACAATATTTTGGTTTCTATTTTAGAACAAATATAAACTCATGTTGCAATTTTAAAAATTAAAACATAATTATATCCAAAGCTAGAGAGGTGGTTTATCAGTTAAGAGAATTTGTTGCTCTTTCAATGGATATGGGTTTAATTTCTAGAAACAACATATTGGCTCACAAATATCTATAATTCCAGTAATAGGAGATCCAATGACTTCTTACCTTTGCAAGCACTAGGTATGCACATAGTACAAACATTTATACATACACACCACTACATGTATAATCATTTCCTAGATCTCCTCATCAAACTATCAAACTCCCTTCATATAACCCCTCTTTTTTTTTCAACTTTTAATATATTTTCTTCATTTACATTTCAAGTGTTATCCAGAAAGTTCCCTATATCCTCCCCCCTCCCGGCCCTGCTCCCCTACCCACCCTCTCCCACCCCTTGGCCCCGGCGTTCCCCTGTATTGGGGCATATAAAGTCTGCATAACCAAGGGGCCTCTCTTCCCATTGATGGCCAACTAGGCCATCCTCTTCTATATATGCAGNCCTAGAATTAAGAACAAAGCACACATTGAAAGAGTTAAAGGGAGCATTTGTGCAGCTCAATCCAAAGGATGGACCCAACGACTGCGGCTGCCAGGGATCCATCCCACAATCAGTCACCAAACATAGACACTATATCATATGCCAGCAAGATGGTGCTGAAAGGGCCCGGATATAGAGGTCTTGGGGGAAAATATACCAATGCCTGGCAAACATGGAGGTGGAAGCTCACGGTCAGCTATTAGATGGAACACAGGGTTCTCAAGGAAGAAGGAGCTAGAGAAAGTACCCAAGGAGCTGAAGGGGTCTTCAACCCTATAGGTGGAAGAATAACCATGAACTAACTAGTACCCCCTGGGCTCGTGTCTCTAGCTGCATATAACCCCTCTTATATGAATATATATATATATATATATATATATATATATATATATATATATATATATATATATATATATATATATATATATATATATATATATATATATGTGTGTGTGTGTGTGTGTGTGTGTGTGTGATAAATATAGAGATAGAGATAGAGATAAAGATAGATAGATATAGATACATACACACACACACACACACACACACACACACACACACCACAACCTGCTGAACCAGACAAGTGTTGAAGTGTTACCTGAATGTGTATGTCTTCAGACCTAATCACTTGCTATTAGAGCTCATTTCTCTCTCTCTGTCTTTCTGTCTCTCTGTCTCTGTCTCTGTCTCTCTCTGTCTCTCTTTCTCTCTCTCCCCCCCCCCTTCTCTCAGAATTCCTTCCCTTTATGGGCAGCTCACATTGCAACTTTCAGTATTGCAATAGCTAGTTCTCATGGTGGCGGCTTTCAGGTTACATTCAGCTTGATACTTTTCAGTCCCCTATCCAAAGTACATGGTGTTTGCATGAATAATTACTTATGTTCAACTTCTTTGAAAGCCACTAAAGGAAACAGCCATAGGCTATATTAGTTTGAGACTCCTGGACTCCCTTAAAAACAATTTGACAGGTTGTTCATGCCTAGTACTGTGGATTTTGTTAGACAGCATTATCATCGTAAGTGGCATAACTTCATTATATATATATATATATATATATATATATATATATATATATATATATATATACACACACACACACACACACACACACACACACACACACACACACACACACACACATATATATATTCAGAGAAAGTTTATTACATATTCATTTACATATAGTATATATGATTTTAGGTAAACAAAAATAATTCTTTATAGATTTTGCAACACTATAAATGTTATTTACTGCTCTTTCTTTCTTTCTTTCTTTCTTTCTTTCTTTCTTTCTTTCTTTTTTTTTTTTTTTTTTTTTTTTTTTGGGGGGGGGGCAGGGTTTCTCTGTATAGCCCTGGCTGTCCTGGAACTCACTTTGTAGACCAGGCTGGCCTGGAACTCAGAAATCTGCCTGCCTCTGTCTCCCAAGTGCTAGAATGAAAAGTGTGTGCCACCACCGCCCGACCTATTTCTTTTATTTACTCTATATTGTATATACACATCTGAAGATTTGGGGCTAGAAACCACAGATGAGTGAGAATCTGTACTGTCTGTCTGGATCAGGGTTACCTCACTCAATGCCATTTATTCTACTTCTACAAATTGACCTCCAAATGTAAGTATTGTATTTTTCTTTATAACCTTTTATAGGATCTTATTTAAAGAATTATATCTCATTTTGAATAAAATATAATTGTTATGGTACTGGCTGATTTAAAAATAAGCTTTTATGGACATTTCCTTTTATAACAATATGAATGTCTTCCTCAAAGGGAAGAGGAAGGTTAAGGAGGATAAGATAGGGAGGTTGCAGAGGGGAGAGAGGGAAGGGGGGAATCATTTGGAATATAAATAAATAAAATAAGCAATAAAATATAATTGCATCATTAAAATAGGTGCAATACAAATGAAATTGAAAAAAAGTTAAGTGTAGTTGCCTAGGTAAAGTCTTTGCATACTAACCTTATACAAGGTGATATTGTTGTTGTTCTTGTTGTTTTATCAGTTAAGGATGCACAAAACAATGTTCTTAAAATTGCCTGCCCTTCACTATAAAGGCATGGGGAAGAATTTTCCATTTATTATTGTTGTCACATTATTTTAAAATGTCTTGATCAACAAATATGTTTCCTATGTCAACAAGGCAGAATTCAGAAGAACTATTGTTCTTCCCTGTACTTATGGTCTCTAGTTTATCCAGTTCCTCTATATCTGTTTCTGATTTCCCTTGTTTACAAACTCTGTCCTATTTCACTTGCATGTCTGTGTTCTACACAGGTTTTTAGAAGATTAGCCCATTGCTTCCTTTTATCTTAGACCACCCTATGCCTCAAACAGGAACACACACACACACACACACACACACACACACACACACACGCACACACACACACACACTTCTTTCAACTATTTGATCCCTCTACAGCATACCAATTGTCTAACAAAAAAGCTGCAGAACTGATATAAGAACCACGTAATATCAATACCACCAAGAAATAATAATCTCAATGCAGAAAAGGATGATTTTTCAGGCAAGAGAGAGGGGGGGGAGAACGAAGAAGTTCATACAAACCAAGATCCTGTGAGACAATTTAGAGATTAAACTAATTCAGTTTTTTTTTCAAAAATAGAGATCTAAATTTCTCAGAGGTTTTCATTTCCTTGTACCAATCAGCTCTCCTGAACTCTCTTTTCTCTTTCTTCTATAAATTATTCATATATTTTCATCACACTAGTGTTAATCTGTCTGACTTATGGCAAGCAGTTTTCTTTGCTTCCAACAAAATAGACTGGAAATGTAGTATGAACAGATAATATCTCTCTTTGTTTCCTTCTGCTTCTCTCCCCTCTTCTTTTTCTCCTTCTCCTTGAGAAAATACGTTGCTATTGTGAACTGAAAAAAGAAAATCATTGTTAATGATTCTACATGGATGATTAATTAGAATGGCTGATCATAGAAAGTTAGAATACTGCAAATTGAGAGCAAAATTATCTTGGCTTTTGTGCTGGCTAGTTTTATGTCAACTTGACATAGTCTTGAGGCATTTTGGGTGAGGGAACCTCAATTGAGAAAAATGCCGTCATCAAATTGGCACACGCACAGGATTATGGGTGATTTCTTGATTTAAGCTAATTTCCATGTATTATTACCTCTTTGCAAAATGTTCTGGATGAGCACTCCATTATGGCCTCTACATAAGTCCCTGCCTCCAGTCTCCTGCCCTGAGTTCCGGCACTGAGTGCTCTGGATGACAGAATAGAAGCTATATATATATATCTCCGAGTTGATATTGGTTGTTTGGTTTTGTCATGACAGTAAATATCATAAGAGAGTCTATCCTTAGCTCCTTTGAGCCCCACTTTGTCTGATCTAATATGTTAGTGAATATCATCTGTGAATTCTTGGTATGTATTAAACAGACCACTACCTTTCAACAAGCCCCCCCCCCCCACAAACTATAATATCTTCAGCAGAGAACTCCTTGTTTTGCTGTGACCCATACAACCTGAAACTTCCAACAATGAATTTGGAAAGCACCTTGATTTGTGAATTTCTGACTTTCTTTAATCTGCTACTAATAAAAACTTCAATGCACTATTACCATATCAGAACATGATACTCTGGGTAGCCTGAGTCCATGCTCCTGAGCTATGGTTATTCAAACTGTCACAAAGGTAATGTATCTTGATTTCTTTGATGTGAGAACTGTGATTTTTGTCAATAAATCTTCTTGCCTCAGCCACCTGAATCATGTCATTACAGATGTGTTTCACTACATGCCTGTTTTATCTATTAGTTTCACTAATTCACAAAATGATATCTTTCTATTTTGTTGAATCTAGAAAAATTTAGCTATGGACAGATAACATCACATGCTTCTTTGAATGATAGGAGCTTCAATGATTCTTTGCAACTTTTTCTTTGGTTTTATTTTGTTTTCGGTTCTAACGTATGAAGCTGTCCAAGTTTGACTTTATTTTCACATGGTAGTATTTATATAGAAGTCTCTTTTGCAACAATATTTGTACTATTGTAATACATATTTCAACATGCCTGTTACAGCTACAAAAAGTTACTTTAATAGACTTTGGTAAGAGATCAAGCATTTCTATACCACATTATTACATTTATAAGGCAGCAAACACTCCTGCATTCATTAGTGCTCTGTTTGATTAGCTTCTAAACCTTTCAGTTTGATCCTAAAGTCTTTGCTGGGTGATTCAAGTCAACTTTGGTCCTGATTTTCTCATTCCCAACTCACAGAAATATGTACAGAACGTTTCAATACACCTAAATATTTTCCTATTACGTGTAAAAACCCTTGTTTGTGCATATGACAAGTGTATTTTAATGAATAAATAAATGAATGTTTGATTAAGTACAAGGTAACTTTTCTATCAGCAATTAATTTGTACAGGTTTATTAGTAGTATATTTTTATCCTTTAAGAAATATGTTATGAGCCTCTGTCATATTTCTCTAGACATATAGAACTAGAATGGTTTTGTTATGAACATCTGTTCCTCGTGAAAGCTGTGGAGAGATTTCTGTGGGTTTTTTGATAAGGTGTGTATCTTTAGATTCCTTAGATGATCTTCAAATACCTGTATATACATTCTAAGGCACAGGGAGTGATGTGCAGCTACATGCCATCAACATGTAAATATTTTGGTTCAATTTGCTGCAAAATGAGTTCTAATTAATTTAGAATTGAATCTTTTGTTTTTTATGATTATGAAATAATTGTTTCACTTTTATTTTCTCAAATGTTCTGAATTTGATAAAAAGTTCCGTTATGCATAGAATTCATAAAATGAAGGAAAAACAATTCAATAAGTTAGTGCAGAATTATTCACAATCTTGGTGGATTAACAACTGTCAAGTTTGGGGTCAATTAAAATGTACATTATGATAAAAATAATAGCATATATAGAATGTGTCATGAAATAAAGCATCTGCTTTTCAAATTTAAGGAAAATCATTTATTTTCCAAACTGTTAGGATTACCCATCACAAAAAATGTTTGAAACTGCTATTTTATATGCAAGCAGATATTGCCATGAAAAAAGAAAGCAGAGCAAATAGCTTCAAGAAAGAAGCATAATAGGGAGGCTTATGAGGTGGGGGAGAGGGCCCATTATTTACAAGTGAAAAATCCCTTTGTTAGTTGACCAACTTGAAGGAAACCTGATAGAAGAACCTCTGACCAAATCTAATGAATAGAAACTGGACTAGCATACACTTAGAAGATCATGCTCTCAAGCAAAGAACAAAATCTTTTGTGTGCTTTCTGAAAAGGAATCATAAATAATCAATTCCCTAACGAGACGTCTGGCATATAAGACACAATACCCCATTTAGAAACCTGAAATTTTATGGTGGAGATTTTTTTGTGGTGCCTGAGATCCACATTTAAATCTTGTGACTGCAGAAATATTTTGTTTTCTTACTGTGAAGTTCTCATCAAGCTCACACACTTTTAGAAAGCAAATTTAACCACAGTATTGGCCAGATAAAGTATCTTGAAAAGTTAAACATGTTGCAAATAATCAAAAGTCTTCAAGCCATCCCTTTTGTCCTACTATCTTCGTGCATAGTCACATAGAGGCCACTAAAATATTTCAGAATTTTTCAAAAAGAAATTAAAAGCCTTATTTTACAGGTTCCATTGTACATTTTCCTATTCAATCGTTGGGTACATTATAAACATTGATTGTATTTATTTCTTCTTTTGTTCAAACTGGGCTATAGTTTATTTCCACCTCACCTAAAGTATATGCTCAGTCAGAATATGACCATCTCCAAGAAAACTGGTATCGCATGCCAAGTTAAAACATACTCCCCATACAGTTTAATTAGCAATAAAAAATGCCCACAATCCAATGAGCTGACATAGACTGTCATTTTACCCTCATACCATGGTACATAAGTGTTTGTATAGAACCTGAGAAAGCAAGCAGCATAGTGAGGATCATTCTTCTAAAACATGGATATTCATCTTTCTATTTATGTCCTGGATATGAAGAAAATTGAGAAAAGATATGTTGTATTCCAATATATATGTGAAAGGAATTAATAGAGATCTCAGAGCTAATTACACAATATTCATGTCTAGAAGGCTGATGCATAAAGCAAATAAAAAGTGAAATGGGTTGTGAGATGGCATTGTGGGTAAGGCTGTATGCTACTAAACCTGACCATCTAACATTAATACCAGGTACACCATCAGATGGAGAAAACCAGCTACAAATCTACCAGAGTAACATGGTTAATTTGTTGTACACTTGCTCACGAGTGCACACATATACACACAGAGAGAGAAAAAGAGAGAGACAGAAAGATAGAGAGATGAAAATATGTAAAATAATATTTAAATGGAAAAAATAGGTGACACAATTTTGGAGGCACACAATAGTGAATGTATATCTTAAAATCTATGCAGTAATTTATAGTTAATCTTAGTTTTGTAAAATGATTTTATATATATATATATATATATATATATATATATATATATATATACATATATATATATATATGCTAAATTGTTTAAACTAAATTGAAAAGCCACATAGAATAATAGCTTAGAAAATTTCCAAAAAGTTCATTTTTCTATTTTCATTTTCCAAAATTTTATTTCTTTTCATGTTCTCATTTAAATCCATATTATACAATGTTGTCATATAAGTTCTTATAAATAAATACATAATGAATTTATGTCCTGCATTCTAGGCTTTGGGTGTAGTTCATCCTTTTCAAAATATTCATTATTACACATGAAATTTGTCCACAGCACTGAAAGGTACAGAGACCTTTAAGAGGATTTAGGTCAGTAAGGGGTACGTATGCAGCTCTCAGACAACTAAAATCATTACCTGTTGAAGATCTTGTTAGAAAGCAAGCCAAGCTCCTCTTTCTTGGTTCACTTCTCCATTTGCCTGTCCAGCTTTTCCCATGTCATATTGTGGGGCAATGAGCTATGCACAGACAGGCTGGTTTCCAGTTGAGCTAAGGTTGTGAACCCAGGAGAAACCCAGTGGCAATAATTCACCTACATGGGACAGTAGGCATTTCCTCATGTCTCCTGGACTCCCGGCTCCTGTTGAAGTTACCACCCCCACAGCCCCCACGTAGACGATGTCCCAAGCTTTTGACCTTCAGGCTAAACTCTTCCCAGTTACCTAGCAAAACCAAGATAACAGATCACCACAAGAGGGGCTGTTTGGCCCCACCTCACTCTCTCCTCTCACTCTCTTACTCTTTCTCTCCTTGCCCTTTCTATCTAAAATCTTACTCTCTAGCCATTGCTCGTTCTCTCTCTTTTCCCCTTCCCTCCTCTTGGCCATGGCCAAGCTCTCTCTCTCTCTCTCTCTCTCTCTCTCTCTCTGTATGTCTCTCTCTCTTTACCTTTTCTCTTTCCCCCTACTTTTCTACCCTAAAACTCTAAAACCATAGATTGTCTCTGTTCATCAAGGATCCCTGTGCTTGGAAGATGGGATAGGCTTTCTCCTAACAAGACCTGCCTAATCTCCCTTCAGAAGGCCTTCCTGTACTCCAACCACAGACCAGATTAACGACTCTTGCCTGTGTGGGAACCTCTCTCCCTTTGCCCTCTCTCCACTTTCTTTGGGGTTGAGGGTGTCACCCTGGGGCCCCTAGTATCGGGGTCACTGGCTTAGATATCCACCTGGGGCCGAGTGGAAAGCATCAGGCAGTCCTCCCGAGTCTTTGTCTCATTTATCAGTACATGTCTATTATTTAGATGAAGTCTTCAAACCATATAATAGTTACTACTTACATATAAATGGACATTTTAGATAACATAATATATAAAATATGCATTGCTGTATAATATTCTGTACCAAATTCATAAACTACTCATATTCAAACAATTTCATCTATTTCCAACATTATTTAATAAGATGACTATTTTAATGACTAGATTGTTTTTAAAAGTAGTATTATTGTGAACATTTTTAACATACTCAAACAGGAATCTCTTTATGTATTTGTCACCTAACTTCAAAACTTGTAAATGCATGGCAAATTATATTTTATTTACTTCCCTGCCTCTATCATTTATTCATCTCCTGTTGGATTATTTTGAAGTAGATTCAGGACTTGATAATATATTTAAGTATTCCAGGATACCAGGAGATCAGAAATTTGTATTTCTTGTATTTTTTATTGCATAGCTGTTTCTTGTGAGGCTATACCAGTGCCTGGCAAATACAGAAGTAGATGCTCACAGTTATCTATTGGATGGAACACAGGGCCCCCAGTGGAGGAGCTAGAGAAAGTACCCAATTAGCTGAAGGGGCCTGCAACCCTATAGGAGGAACAACAATACGAACTAACCAGTACCCCCAGAGCTCGTGTCTCTAGCTGCATATATAGCAGAAGATGGCCTAGTCAGCCATCATTGGGAAGGGAGGCCCATTGGTCTTGTAAACTTTATATGCCCCAGTACAGGGGAATGCCAGGGCCAAGAAGGTGGAGTGGGTGAGTAAGGGTGCAGGGCAGGGGGAGGGTATAGGAAACTTTTAGGATAGCATTTAAAATATAAATGAAGAAAATATCTAATAAAAATGTTTTAAAATGTTATTGTACTTGTTAAAATGAATACCAATATTGAGTAAATGAGTTTTTCAACTTCAAAAAAAAAAAAAAAATGTGTCCTTTTTGTTGTAGGATTTTTCCTGTCCAATTACATTAGTGCACCAAGAGGCCTGTGATTGGACATGGAAAAGGGAGGAGCAGCAAAGAGTTGCAGAGACAGGGAGCTTCTAAGGCGAAGGAGAGGAAAGCCAAAATGGAGGTAGATAGATGTAAACCAGTGTGGTAGCTTTAACCAGTCACAGGTAGTTATGATATCATAAAGTTAGAATAATTGGAATAAAGGTTTTATCATTATTACCTGGTTCTGAAGTTATTCTACTAGAATATTATAAATTGAGAATTTATTGACATATAAATCTGATAGTTGGAGGGTTCATTTTTAATATTTCCCATAACAACTTTTGACTTAGATTAATTAATAAATGCTATATATAAGTGTTACATTTTCTATGTATAAAAAGAACTGCATTCGGTAATATAAATGTAATAATTTCATTCTTTCCTTAGAGACTACATGGTGTTAAAAAAATATCCAATTTAATACTTAAAAAAAAATGTAGCTGACTTCCTTTCTGACCAATATCTTCAAAAGACCATGCAGATATTTCCCTCTCAGCTTCCTTCCCCACACTAATACCTTTGTCCTAGCCCCCAACTCCAACAGGCCACACTCACTGGGAACCCACAGCCACACTGACCAAGGAAGCAAGCAGGCTAACTGCAGATCTTCACCTTTTCCTCCTTTCCTCCAAATCCAATCTCCTAGTCTTATCTCCAGCTCTGTGGCAGACTCCTTCTTCTCTATGTACATTTCCAGCAGATGTGACAGGTCTTGTCATCCAAGAATATTATTACTCGCTCACCTTGATCCAGCCTACAACTACAGCAGGCATTTCATAGGAACCCAACAGCCAAGACTGTGAGGAAAGCAATTAAGTCAGAAATGCAGGTCAGATCTTCACTCCCTCTTTTCCCCTCCATATCCAATGTCTCAGTCTCATTCCTAGCTCTGTCACAGTCTACCTGTTGTACCTGCTCCTCAATCTGCCCCCATTCCCAGGGAACTAAGAAGATACTGGTGGAACACCCAGATTTCTTCCTTCCACTGGACCTCAATGTCACTCCACATCTGGTTTCTCCCCATCCCAATTCCTAAGTAACAGCTCTTAATACCTTGAAACACATTCAACTCAGAATATTCAGTGGTGACACCTAGCAAGGCCCCAGAACTCCCTACCAGGTAATACATGACCACCACATTCTCCTAAGCACCAAAGAGGACAACATAAACAAAGGAACAAATCACTAAATCAACAAAGACAAAACCATTTATCAGCAAATAGGTTTACAATAATCACAATCCTAAATTCCTGATAGTTCAAAACCTCAGTTAATAACAGCTAAGACAATATTATTTCACTGGAGCCTAGCAACTCTGCTCTAGAAGGTCTTGAGAAATTCAACATAGCTGAATCACAGAACAGTAATCTTAAGGAGCCTTTATGAAGCAAGGTGGTAGTGAGTCATGCCTTTAATCCGGCACTTAAGAGGCAGAGGCAGGCCCTCCCTGACCAGTCCTGTCTGCCTGCACCAACTCAGGGCTCAGGCGCAGGTGCTGTGCACTCCCCTGAGGCCCCTTCAGGACTCCGCAAGCTATCTTGGAACCACATGTGAGCAGCGGAACACAGCATCTATTCCAGCCCAATCTCGGGGGACTTGAGACACCAGCCAGGAGATTTATAAAGGCACAGGACAGGACAGGCCCTCCCTCCAGTCTGGGCCAGTCCACCCTGCAAGAGCTCAGGGCTTGGGCACAGGCACTGTGCACTCTCCTGAGTCCCCTTAGGGACTCCACAAGCTATCTTGGGACCACAAATGAACAGCAGAACAAAACATCTGTTCCAATCCAATCTCTTAGAACTCAAGACTGCAGCTGGGGGATTAATAAAGGGACAGACCAGGGCAGCGGGTCCCTTCCGGTCTGCACCAACACCAGGTCTCCCCAGGCAGAGATGGCAGGAGGCAAGCATGAGAACAGAAGCAAAAGAATATGAGGGTACTTGGCATCACCAGATCCAAACTCACCCACCACTTCAAGTACTAGATACAACAGCTCACCAGAAAAGCAGGACATAGATATAAAGTCACTCATCATGATGATGATGGAAGACTATAAGAAGGAAATACAGGAAACACAGATAAACAACTTAGAGAGATACAGGAAAACAATACTAAATAGGTGATGGAATTAAACAAAGCCATCCAGATCTAAAAATGGAAGTAGAAACAATTAAGAAAAACCAAAAGGGATACCCCTGGAGATAGAAACCATAGGAAAAAAATCAGGAACCATAGATATGAGCGTAAGCAACAGAATACAAGAGATGGAAGAGAGAATCTCAGGCACAGAAGATTCTATAGGGAACATAGACAAGACAATCAAAGAAAATGCTAAATGGAAAAAGATTCTAACACAAAATATCCAGGAAATCCAGGACACAATGAGAAGACCAAACTTAAGGATAATAGGAGTAGAGGAGAAGGAAGACTCTCAAACTAAAGGGCCAATAAATATCTTCAACAATTATATTATCTTCAAAAATTATAGAAGAAAACTTTCCATACCTAAAGAATGAGATGCCCATAAAGATACAAGAAGCCTACAGAACTCCAAATAGGCTGGACCAGAAAAGAAATTCCTTCCAACACATAATAATCAGAACAACAAATGCACTAAATAAAGACAGAATATTAAAAGGAGTAAGAGAAAAAGGTCAAGTAATATATAAAGGTAGGCCTATTAGAATTACTCCAGACTTCTCATCAGAGACTATGAAAGCCAGAAGATCATGGACAGAGATTATACAGACACTAAGAGAACACAAATGCCAGCCCAGGCTACTAAACCCAGCAAAACTCTCATTTACAATAGACTGAGAAACCAAAGTATTCCATGACAAATTCAAATTCACACAATATCTTTCCATGAATCCAGCCCTTCAAAGGATAATAACAGAAAAACACCAATACAGGGACAGAAACTCTGCCTTAGAAAAAGCAAGAAAGTAATCCTTCAAAAAACCTAAAAGAAGAAGGCCACAAGAACAGAATTCCAACTCGAAAAACAAAAATGACAGGAAGCAACAATTACTGGTCCTTAATATCTCTTAGTAAGGCTCAAAACACACATTGCATTTCACACAATAATAGTGGGACACTTCAATACCCCACTCTCATCAATGGACAGACCAAGAAACCAAAGTAGTCCATGACAAATTCAAATTCACAAACAATACAAGAATGGAAACTCTGCCCTATAAAAAGCAAGAAAGTAATCCTTCAACAAACCTAAAAGAAGACAGTCACAAGAACAGAATCCCAACTCTAAAAACAAAAATGACAGGAAGCAACAATTACTGTTCCTTAATATCTCTTAATATCAATGGACTCAATTCCCCGATAAAAAGACATAGACTATCAGACTGGCTACACAATCAGGACCCAATGTTTTGTTGCTTACAAGAAACACACCTCAGCAAAAAAGACAGATACTACCTCAGAGTGAAAGGCTGGAAAACACTTTTCCAAGCAAAAGGTCCAAAGAAAAAAACTGGGGTAGCCATTCTAATATCAAATAAAATAGACTTTCAACCCAAAATTATCAAAAAAGACAAAGAGGGGCACTACATACTCATCAAAGGCAAAATCTTCCAAGAGGAACTCTCAATTCTGAATATCTATGCTCCAAATGCAAGGGCAGCCACTTTCCTTAAAGAAACTTTAGTAAAGCTCAAAACACACATTGCATCTAACACAATGATAGTGGGAGACTTCAACACCCCACTCTCGTCAAAGGACAGATCCTGGAAACAGAAACTAAACAGAGACTCAGTCAAACTAACAGAGGCTATGAAACAAATGGAATTAACAGATATCTACAGAATATTTCATCCTAAAACAAAAGGATATACCTTTTTCTAGCACCTCATGGCACCTTCTCCAAAATTGATCACATAATTAGCCACAAAACAGGTCTCAACAGATTCAAAAATATTGAAATTGTGCCATGCATCCTATCAGATCACCATGGACTAAGGATGTTCTTCAATAACAACATAAGTAGCAGAACACCATCATTCACATGGAAACTGAACAATATTCAACTCAATGATACCTTGATCAAGGAAGAAATAAGGAAAGAAATTAAAGACTTTCTAGAGTTTAATGAAAATGAAGCCACAACATACCAAAACTTATGGGTCACAATGAAAGCATTCCTGAGAGGTAAACTCATAGCCCTGAGTTCCTACCATAAAAAAAATGGAGAGAGAGCATACACTAGTAACTTGGCAACACATCAGCATGATCTAGAACAAATGGAAGCAAATTCGCCTAAGAGGAGTAGACAGCAGGAAATAATCAAACTCAGGGGTGAAATCAACCATGTGGAAACAAAAAGAACTATCCAAAGAATCAATCAAACCAGGAGCTGGTTCTTTAAAAAAGTCAACAAGATAGACAAACCCTTGGCCAGACTCACTAGAGGGCACAGGGATAGCATCTGAATTAACGAAATGAGAGATGAAAAGGGAGACATAACAACAGATCCTGAGGAAATTCAAAACACCATTAGATCCTTCTACAAAAGGTTATATTGAAAAAATTGGAAAATCTAGATGAAATGGATAACTTTCTAGACAGATACCAAGTTCCAAAGTTAAACCAGGTTCAGATTAATGGCTTAAACAGAAGAAGGAAATAGAAGTAGTCATTAATAGTATCCCAAGCAAAAAAACCCAGGAACAGACGGGTTTAGTGGAGAGTTCTATCAGACCTTCAAAGAAGAACTAGTTCCAGTTCTTCTCAAACTATTCAACGAAATAGAATCTGAAGGTACACTGCCCAATTCATTCTATGAAGCCACAATTACTCTGATACCTAAGCCACATAAAGACACAACAATGATAGAGAACTTCAGACCAATTTCCCTCATGAATATTGATGCAAAAATACTCAACAAAATTCTCGCCAACCGAATCCAAGAACACATCAAAACAATCATCCATCATGATCAAGTAGGCTTCATCCCAGGAATGCAGGGATCATTTAATATACAAAAATCCATCAACTTAATACACTATATAAACAAACTCAAAGATAAAAACCACATGATCATATCCTTAGACACTGAGAAAGCATTTGACAAAATCCAACACCCATTCATGATAAATGTCTTGGAAAGATCAGGAATTCAAGTCCCATACCTAAAAATGATAAAAGCAATCTATAGCAAACCAGTGGCCAACATAAAAAAGAAATGGAGAGAAACTGGAAGAAATCCTACTAAAATCAGGGACTAGACAAGGCTGCTCACTTTCTCCCTACCTATTCAATATAGTACTTGAAGTCCTAGCCAGAGCAATTCGACAACAAAGGAGGTCAAGGGGATACAAATTGGAAAGGAAGAACTCAAATTATCACTATTTGCAGATGATATGATAGTGTATATAAGTGTCCCCAAAAACTCCACCAAAGAACTCCTAAACCTGATAAACAGCTTCAGTGCAGTAGCTGGATATAGAATTAATTCAAACAAATTGATGGCCTTTCTCTATACAAAGGATAAATACGTTGAGAAAGAGATCAGGGAAACATCACCCTTCACAATAGTCACTAACAATATAAAATATGTTGGTGTGACTCTTATGAAGGAAGTGAAAGATTTGTATGACAAGAACTTCTAGTCTCTGTAGAAAGAAATTGAGGAAGATCTCAGAAGATGGAAGGATCTCCCATGTTCATGGATTGCCAATATAGTAAAAATGGCTATTGTGCCTAAAGCTATCTACAGATTCAATGCAATCTACATCAAAATTCCAACTCAATTCTTCAGGTATCTAGAAAAGAAAATTAGTAAGATTATCTGGAATAACAAAACCTAGACTATCAAAAACTCTTCTCAACAATGAAAGAACCTCTGGTGGAATCACCATGCCTGACCTCAAGCTGTACTACAGAGCAATCATAATAAAAACTGCATGGTACTGGTACAGCAGCAGACAGGTAGATCAATGGAATAGGATCAAAGACCCAGAAATGAATCCACACACCTATGGTCACCTTATCTTTGACAATGGAGCTGAAACTATCCAGTGGAAAAAAGACAGCATTTTCAACAAATGGTGCTGGCACAACTGGCAGCTATCATGTACAAGTCTGGGAATTGATCTCTTCTTATCTCCTTGTACTAAGGTCAAGTCTAAGTGGTTGAAGGACCTCCACGTAAAACCAGAGACACTGAAACATATAGAGGAGAAAGTGGGGAAGAGCCTCAATGATATGGGCACTGGGGAAAAATTCCTGAATAGAACAGCAAAGGCTTGTGCTGTAAGATCAAGAATTGACACATGGGACCTCATAAAGTTGCAAAGCTTCTGTAAGGCAAAAGATACTGTCAACAAGACAAAAGGGCCACCAACAGATTGGGAAAAGATCTTTACCAATCACAAATCAGATAGGGGGCTGATATCCAATATATATAAAGAACTCAAGAAGTTGGACACTTGAAAATCAAATATCCGCATTAAAAAGTGGGGCACAGATTTAAACAAAGAATTCTCAACTGAGGAATACAAAATGGCTGAGAAGCACATGAAAAAAAAATGTTCAACATCCTTAATCATCAGGGAAATGCAAATCAAAACAACCCTGAGATTCCACCTCACACCAGTAAGAATGGCTAAGATAAAAAATTCAGGTGACAACAGATGCTGGCTTGGATGTGGAGAAAGGGGAACACTCCTCCATTGTTGGTGGGACTGTAAGCTTGTTCAACCACTCTGGAAATCAGTCTGGCGGTTCCTCAGAAAATTGGACATAATACTATGGTAAGATCCTGCAATACCTCTTCTGGGCATATATCCAGAAGATGTTCCATCTGTTAATAAGGACACATGTTCCACTATGTTCATAGCAGCCTTATTCATAATAGCCAGAAGCTGGAAAGAACCCATATCTCCCTCAACAGAGGAATGGATACAAAAAATTTGGTACATTTACACAATGGAGTACTATTCAGCTATTAAAAACAAAGAATATATGAAATTCCTAGGCAAATGGATGGATCTGGAGGTAACCCAATCACAAAAGAACTCACATAACATTCACTCACTGATATGTGTATATTAGCCCAGAAACCTAGACTACCCAAGATACAATTTACTAAACACATGAAACTCAAGAAGAAGGAAGATCAAAATGTGGACACATCGCCCCTTCCTAGAATTAAGAACAAAGTACACATTGAAGGAGTTACAGAGATCATGTGTGAAGCTGAATCAAAAGGATGGTCCAGCCAGTGACTGTGGCTGCCAGGGATCCATCCCATAATCAGCCACCAAACATAGACACTATTGCATATGCCAGCAAGATAGTGCTGAAAGGGCCCTGATATAGCTGTCTCGTGGGAGAGACTATACCAGTGCCTGGCAATCACGGAAGTGGATGCTCTCAGTCAGCTATTAGATGGAACACAGGACTCCCAAGGAAGGAGCTAGAGAAAGTACCCTGGGAGGTGAAGGTGTCTTCAACCCTATAGGTGGAAGAATAACATGAACTAACTAGTACCCGCTGAGCTCATGTCTCTAATTGCATATATAGAAGATGGCCTAGTTGGCCATCATTGGGAAGTGAGGCCGCTTGGTCATGCAGACTTTATATGCCCCAGTACAGGGGAATGCCAGGGCCAAGATTTGGGAGTGGGTGGGTAGGGGAGCAGGGCGTGGATGGGGGAGGGCATAGGAAACTTTCTGGATAACACTTGAAATGTAAATGAAGAAAATATCTAATAAAAATTGGAAAAAAAGAAAAGAAGAAACAGAGGCAGTCTTATCTCTGTGAATTCAAGGCCAGGCTGGTCTACAGATCAAGCAAATTCCAGGATAGCCAGGGCTACACAGAAACACTTTCAAAACAAAAAAGGTTTTAGGAATATTATAAAGGGCCTTATAAATGAAATAAATAGATCCTTTAAAGAAAACTGTAAGTACAGGAGGTAGAGGGTGGGAGGGACTTAGTAGAAAGAGAAGAGGGGGAGGGGAAGGGGGAAGGATCAGGTATAGAAGGAGACAGGGATGATATACATAGGGTCAGGAAATTGACCAGAGGTATGTAGCAATTGGGATGGGAAACAGGGTGTTAGCCACCAGAGCGTCCCAGATGCCAGGAAAGCAAGAGGCTCCCAGGACCTATGTGGGATGAGATTAGTTAAAATGTCCAACAAAGAGGAGGGAGAATCTATACAGACCATATCCAGAGGTTAGACAAGGCCCCTAGAGTTGAGGGATGGGACAACCCACTCATCTCCAAATTTTTAATGCAGAATTGCTCCTGTCTAAAGGAAACAGTGAGACAAAGTGTGGAGCAAATACTGAAGGAAAGGCCATCCAGAGATTGTCCCACCTAGGAATCCATCCCATATACAGGCACCAAACCCAAACACTGTTGTGGATGCCAATAACTGCTTGCTGACAGAAGCCTGATACAGCTATTTCCTGAGAGGCTCTGGCAAATATGAATATCTATGCTTGCAGCCAACCATTGGGCTGAGCACTGGGACCCAGGTGAAGGAATTGACCAAAGAAGCTAAAGAGGTTTACAACCCCATAGGAAGAACAATAATATAAATGAAAAAGACCTCCCAGAGCTGCCAGGGACTAAACCAACAATCAAAGAGTACACATGGAGCTGGACGGGGTGATGCACTCCTTTAATCCCAGCACTGGGGAGGCAGAGGCAGGCGGATTTCTGAGTTCGAGGCCAGCCTGGTCTACAGAGTGAGTTCCAGGACAGCCAGGGCTATACAGAGCAACCCTGTCTTGAACCCCCCTCCAAAAAAAAGAAAGTACACATGGAGGGACCCATGGCTCCACTTGCATATGTAGCAGAGGATGGCCTTATCTAGCATCAATGGGAGGAAACAACCTTGTTCCCATGAAAACTTGATTCCCTAGTGTAGGGGAATACCAGGGCAGTGATATAGGAGTGGACTAGTATGTGGAGGAGCACTCACATAGAAGCAGGGAGAGTGGATGGGGTAGGGTGTTTGCAGAGGGGAAACCAAGAAAGGGAATATCATTTGAAATGTTATTCCTATAATTCCCCTACACTGGGATATCAAGCCTTCATAAGACCAAAGGCTTCCCCTTCCAATATACTTTAGTGTCTTCATGACAAGAAGGTACTCTGCATAAATTTATCAGAGAAATGTAAACACTAATCCAACTACAAACTCTTTGATCTATAATAGCTGCCTACCTATATGATATGCTAGTACAATAATGGTGGAAAGTTTGTAGGAGATACCAGTCAATATATGATCTGGCTTAAAGCTCATTCCAAGCTATGGAAACCATAACTGGATCTTACTTGTGTGACTAAGAACCAAAGACCCAAAGATTTAGGACAAAATCCTATACTAAAGGAACATAGGCATAAATAACTCCTGCTATACATGCTGCTATATTCATTGATTAGTGCCTTGCTCAAGCATCATCTGAGAAGTTCCCTCTTGTAGCATAGCTGAAGAAATACAAAAAAAAAAAAAAAATGACTTACACACAATATGCAGATAGTGAGAGGCTTTGAAACACTTGGCCCTCACTGAGTGTCAACATCAAATCTCTCCCTAAGTGATCAGAGGACCCAGCAGAAAAGAAGATAGAAAGAGTGTAAGAGCAAATGGAATGGAGGACACCAAAGAAATAAGGCCTTTTGAACACAACAGGACCAATGAACATGTGAACTCATAGACTGGGGCAGCATGCATAAGGCCTTCACAGGTTTTAACCAGATGGGTTCCTAGGGAGTCTTAGAGCTGAAAGTAGACAGATGTCCCCACCCTTAACTTAGAAGATATCTATTGTTGATAACTACTTGCAAATAAAGTTATAATTTTTTTCAAAATTGTCACTTCAGAAATCAAGTACTCTTCAGGGTAGGCTACATGCCTGACAATACATGGCCAACAGAAATTGCACTCATTGCCATCTTTGAAGGTCCCTTATATGATAATGTAATTCTATTTATATTTCTTTTCCTTTTTAATCTTTCCTTTTGAAGTTTCCATTTTTTGTTTCTCTCACCACTTTTTAACCTAAATGTTTGTGCATAAATATTATAGCTCCAGGTTTTGGGGTTTTATAGGATTCCTAAGGGTACCAATGAGTGGATCTCTGTTTCTTGTGCCTTTTTGGGGCTCCTTTCACCTCTGTTCATTTTGTCCTAATTCAATATGGGGTTTTTGTTGTTGTTGTCATTGTTGTTTTATCTTATATACTATAGGATATTACAGTCCTTTAGAAGATTGTTTTCTAATGAAAGACAGAAAAGAGGTGAATCTAGATAGGAGGGGAAGTGGAGAGGATCTGCAGAAGTAGAACGAGGGGACATTAAAATCTGGAATCATTATATTAAAATCTATTTTCAGTAAGAGATAAAAACCTTATATAACAAAAAGAAAACAAAAATGTTCTTCTGTAAATCAAATACGACCCATATGTTAAAACATTCTGATTTTAAGTCTCTCTTTATTACTAGTTTTCAGGCCATCTATTTTTAACATTGTTTGTTGATGAAAAAATTTCTAGTAATTATATGGAAAATAATATTAGCATTGAAGTTATAAAAAATGCAGAGCAATATAATGGAAATTAATATATATTCATAATGACAGAGGAATCCAAGTTTACAGTAATAGAGGCAAAGTATAATTAGAAAAAAGATATTTAATAAAAAGTATAAATATATTTAATAAAGTATAAAGATATTTAATAAAGTATAAAGATATTTAATAAAAAGTATAAAGGCAAATTTGAATTTTAAGTTCTCATTATATATATTCTTTTAACTCAGTTAAACCACATGAAAAAGCACATAGGCTTTTCCTGCATAAAGAAGAGTATCCCAATGCCATATTATTTGTATGATTATGCCCAATAGGTAAAAGAAATGTTTAATCATTCAGTAATGTATACATAATTGTGCTTTCTTTTTTCATGTACAACATTTTATTTGAACATAAGTTCTATGTGCTCTTAGATACATATCTAGTAGTAGAAAATTGCTGGGTCATTTGTAATTCTATATACGACATTTTGAGGAAACATCAGATTATATTCTACAGTGGCTATGTGCTCTTGCCAGCAATATGTATTCTTAACATTTATACCTTAGTTTGTTACTTTTAGTTAGGACTCTTAAGACAGATTTCTCCACCTAGTTTCTCAGTCTTCCCCTTCTTGATAATGAACTTTTACCATCCTGGCCATTTCTTTAACAGTATTTTTAATATGAGTTTGTTCGATGCTTCCCATCATTTACTTTTTATTAGATATTTTCTTTATTTACATTTCAAATGTTATCCCCTTTCCTGGTTTCCCCTCTGAAAACTTCAGGATGAAAGAACCCCGAGGAAGAGAGACCCTCACTCAAGTCTCCGGATGACTCGACTCCCCAAGAACTTACAAGAGACCATCCTTGCTGCAATCGTATGAGGTTTATTGTCAGGAACCAGCTTGGTATGGGCCAACTTGTATCCCATGCAGGGGTAGAGGAGTTCGACCCCGAGTAGCTGGGAGAAGGGGTACTTAAGGAAAGAAACCACAACCCAAAAGGGTAGGGAGGGCATCATTGGAAAAATATCGAAAATGCCAGTGAAAAATCACAAGGGGAAACTGCCTGTGTTCTCAAGATTGTTCTCAAGATTTTAACCTAACTTTTGTGGTCAGCCAGTTCCTGGAACAGGGTCACTAAACCGGCTTGTGTAATTATCTGTTCTTGTGGTTAATCAAGTTGCTGGAACAGTCACTAAACTGGCTAGCCTACATTCTTGGTTCTAATCTGTTTGCTAGGGGGTCTGGATGTTTCCTGGTCTTTCAAGGAGTCTGATATAGCTGTCTCCTGAGAGGCTCTGCCAGTGCCTGACAAATTCAGAGGTGGAAGCTCTCAACCAACCATTGGACTGAGCACAAGGTCCCCAATGGAGGAGCTAGAGAAAGAACCAAAGGAGCTGAAGGAGCTTGCAGCCCCATAGGAGGAACAACAATATGACCCAAACAGTACCCCGAGAACTCCCAGGGACTAAACCACCAACCAAAGAATACACATGGAGGGACCCATGGCTCCAACTACATATGTACCAGAAGATGGCCTTGTTTGACATCAATGGCAGGAGAGGTCCTTGGTCCTGAGCAAGGTGCAAGGGAATGCTAGGACAGGAAAGTGAGAATGGGTGGGTTGGTGAACAGGGGAGGAGATAAGGTGTTTTCGGAGGGGAAACCAGGAAAGGGGATAATTGTGCTTTCTAAATATCATTTCACATTAAAAAGAAGCAAAGTATCTTTGATCCAGTGGCTAACTCCAGTGCAAGGATAGGAAATATGCAACAAAAATATGGACTATATTATGAAATCATAAATCAAATACATTGACAAAGACAATTGACAAGAGCCCAAGTGAAGAATGAGTCAATTGTACATTTGAGTGATTTTGCTACACAAATTGTGAAGAGCATTTCCTGTTCAAATTTTCAGGACTATGAGAGATTGGAAGATTCATTTGACTGAAACTGGGTAATCAATAGTAGTTTCTGTTGATAGTTTTCTCTTTCTTACTCTCCAGGAACAATACACTTCTCTAAAGGATTGCTGAGTGACATGTCATTGATGAACTTTCTTTCAGAACATTGAACACTGAAGAAAGTCAATGAGTCAGAGAAGGTTGTAATTTACATTTCTAGTCAACTAATATGTCTCTAGAAAAAAGACTCATGTTTATCTTTGGGGTTATCTATAAAAAGAGATGAAGTGCCCTTTCTTTTGGAGGAACTACAACAAAACTGGATGCAGACCATTATCTTTAATGACTGCCAAATGCCCCAGAACACATGAAAGTCATTTGTGGTTACAATGATTACTGGAAGAAGTGTTTAGCAGATCGTTTTAAGATGGCACCATTCCAGGGAGTCCTTCAAAGGGAATTGAATAGTTCCCTTGGCCTCTGATAAATCTGGCATCAATTGAAAACATTGATAAGGAATCTTAGAAATGTGTATAGGTGCTTCCACCACACTGTATTCTTGAATACTTTTAATAGCCTGGAACATAATAAAAAATAAATAAACAAAAATTATGAGGACTTATTCCCAAATTTCTCCCAGGCTGTTTTTGGGAGCAGCCAAATGTCAAGAAATGGTTAACATTATCTGTTATCTGTAGTCTTTATATAGTATTGCCAGCTCCTGCTTTTCTCATTCGACATGGAGTACATTTTCTGTAAATGGGAACAGGTGATGGAGGCTTTTTAAAGCCAGCATGGTTTTTTTTTGTTTGTTTTTTTGTTTTTTTGTTTTTTTAATTAGGGACGTTGAAAAATACCTTCCTAAAAGATAAGGCTACAGATGCCCTAGTTTGGGTATAAACCTATTTCTTTGCAGAACAATAATCTAACAATAATTTTTAAATCATCTCTGGCTTTTCCAATTTTAGACTTTCATTTTTATTACTCATATAGACAACTTTCTCCTAATTCTACCCTTTCTGTTTTGACCCAGTATTTTTTCTCTATTTTTTTCTACCACTGTCTAAATATGTCTTTAAAACTGACTTGGAATAAATTCTTATGTACAAACCCATTTCCACTCACATGCCTCTTTTTCTTCTTCAGAACTATATCTGATCATGTCACTGCCTTGGAACAACTGTCAATGAACAAGCGTTGATCATCCTAATTTGGCTTGAAAAGGCCTTCTAACAATTTTAATTCACGATTTCTTCCCTTGAGTTATTTTTATGAGAATTCAGCCTTAATTGGGATGTCTTTATCAAAGCCCTCCCTCCAAGGCAGAAGAATCTATGAAGAAAATGGTTAGTTTGAGAGGTGGGAATTGACTCCAAAGAAACAATGTCTTCTATACAAAATAGGACTGGTGTATATTTTAACTCACAGAGACTCCTAACAACATGTACAAGGACTGAACAAACTCAAGCAAGAAGAGGTCCCAGCTCTGAGATGAGGAAGTAGAAATGGGCTCCCACTCTCAACTAACAAACTATATGCAACTGACAACTGTTGGCAAAAGAAAAATCAGTTTTCTCTGTTGGAATCTCAGTACTTTGACAGCATTTCAGAACAGGTCTAGGAATTTGTCTTCTTTTGCTTTGTTTAAGATTTTTATTTTCTTTTGCCTTATTGGTCACTTGCTTTTTATTTGATTTCCATTTTTATGAGATTGTTTGTTATTTTTTGTTAGTCAGTTCTTAAAGAGAGAAAAGAGATCAGAAATTTGGGTGGATAGGGAGGTGCCAATGAACTGGAAGAGGGGAGAGTCATGGATAAAATATACTGTATGCAAAAAGTTTTCATGGATAAAATATACTGCATGCAAAAAGTTTTGTCCCAACAGTTGTTCTAGATATACAACTTTAATTTTTTTAAGCCTGAAGCATCTGGATAAGGCTAGAGAGATTTCTGTTCTTAGTCACATACTTTGAGATTAATGGAGTCAAGACATTGTTAATAAATGGCCAGTTCCCATTTCCTGTCTACAAATATCCAACTTGGGAAGCTTGAGTTTAATTTTTGTGTAAACCTACTATTCTCTTGTTCATGAGTAGTTTTCTTTTCAGTAATCAGTGCCTCATGAAAATCCAATGTAGACTTTCTTTCCAAAGGATAACATGGGATGAGAAAAGTGTCAGAAGATTTCCAAGTTCCTAAAACACCAATAATAAGACATGGCCACAGATGATTTTTAAAAGCAAAGTCACATAGTAATTTAAATTATGTTGTGTTTTATAAAAATAGAGAAGGAATATGTTTGATCAGGAGTGGGGTAAGGGGGTGCCTCTGTGTGCCCATGCTGATGCATCCCTTCCAACAGTATAGTATAGATTAGAGTTTACTTAGGGCATAGGGGGGAGTTGAGAGGGTAGTAGAGACAGAGAAAGGCAGAGAGAGAGAGAGAGAGAGAGAGAGAGAGAGAGAGAGAGACAGAGACAGAGACAGAGACAGAGATAGGGGGGAATAGTGTCTGCTTATGAGCATGTGGAGAGAGAAGGGGGAGTGTAATGGGGAAAGAGGGAGAGCAAGAACAAAGGAACAGAGCAGGGGCAAGAGAGCAAGAGAGAGGGGAAAGAAAGCAGCTCTTTTTATAGTGAGTCAGGCACACCTGACTGTTGCCAGGTAACTGTGGGAAGGAGTATAGACAAAATGCTAACATTCCCGTTTTGGTTTAACTAAAAAAGAAAAAAAAATTAGAAAGCAGTGATGGTGGAACAGGAATATGATCCTCATAATCTTTAGCTACTTCCTGCTGACTTTGGAGCAACATGTCTCTAGAAGCCCTAGGAAAATGGGTATGGATGGAGATGATGGTCCAATATTAGAAGAGTTGGCTGTTTTCTTGCTGTCCAGGGTCTGTGGAACCATTTGTGATCATAGATCAGAAGGAACAGGTTCAATAGAAGTGTCTGTGTCTGTGAGAAAAGATTGGAGCATCTGGGGGTTGCTTCTCTGCTGCTTTCCTGGATGTAGTAAATGACTGGACTTGAAAAGATGCTGAAAGACACACAATCACACATACATACATGCATACATACATACATACATACATACATACATACATACATACATACATGTATATATAATAGCTATAGAATAAGATTAAATATGTGTACATTTGAAAATACATTTTGAAACCCTTTGGAATTAATGGTTGGGGTAAGGGAGCCTGAATACCATGAACAGGAGAAGAATCCCACCCTCTGGATAGGTATCTGGATGATGTCTATTTGGTCCATGAGAGTTATCTCTGAGTGGGTTTCCTGTAGCTCATAAGTTTACAAAAGTGATAAGAAATTTAAAATGAGCCTAGGGAATACAAAACCCTTTTTTTTGTAGCAGAAGGAACAAGAAGGGCTTTTTCCTTCTGTCTAAGAGACTGAATATACATAATGAGAAACAATTTTAAGTTTTTAATTGAGAGACAAAGGAAACTCAAAACCTTGTCCTTGTGAATGCAGTTGATCATAGAGCAAAAGAAACACCTAAAGTCTAAAGTGCAATCAAAAGAAAAGTATATTTTCGTATGATAACTTAGAGTGTAGATTCAGCATGAGAAACACTTTAAATTTAGTTAAAAGACAATCAAAGAAAACCTAAAATTTATATTTGTGATTATATAGTTTGATCATATAGTGGAATAATTTTTTAGTATTAGGCAAATTTATAAGAACTCAAATAATGTTAGGACAGTGGTATAGCAAGAAGAGGAAATATGAAGCATCTAGTTGCTGAAAACTGAATTTATGTAAGGAAGTAACAGATTACATCTGTTCAAGCTTACATCTGAAATTGTGTATTATTTTTTTGAAGTCTGTAAGAAATCTGGCAGTCATAACTAGTTAAAGAATTTAGTAATGAACAATCTAGTGGTGGATTACCTTAGAGGTTAAGAGCTAGGTCTGATTTATATCTGTGAAGCTGCAGTTACCTTAGCTGTCAATGTAAAAGATCTGAGGAAAAGTAAATTATAATCTAGGAGTCATTAAAAATGACAGTTTATGGGGCTGGTGAGATGGCTCAGTGGGTTAGAGCACCCGACTGCTCTTCCAAAGGTGATAAGTTCAAATCCCAGCAACCACATGGTGGCTCACAACCATCCCTAACGAGATCTGGCTCTCTCTTCTGGAGTGTCTGAGGACAGCTACAGTGTACTTACATATAATAAAATAAAATAAAATCTTTAAAAAAAAATGACAGTTTATCTATAGACCACTACCTAAACATCCTAGGTCCTGTGTTCTCCATGGCAACTCTGGTAGAGTCAGTCTGGCTTTTAAGCCCAGAAAAGAAAGAGCTCTTTCTCTGTGGAATACATAAGTATAAAATGAGAAATGACTCATCCTGACTTAGGCAATATGAGACATTTGACTCTCTGGGTATCCAGTTTTGTCTACAGTGTAGACCATGCCTTGGCAGTGGGCAAGACAAAGGTGGTGTTTCTCCCTGGTCATCCTAGGCATTCTCTTGTCATTGTGAGTATATCTTCTCAGAGACAGTATTGGGAAGCTGTCAGGCTTTGGAAGTTTCTATCATAAGCTTAAACATTTAATGTTACATATTTCTGACGAGATTGAGAACAGTATCTATTGTGCATAATCTGAGTTAGACAACATGGTTGTTAAATTACTTCTTTGACAATGTATATTGTAAATGGAGCACAGTATAACTTAATGTGGACCAGAATGGAAAGAATTCAGAAAGCTAACAGTGGCAGTGTAAGCTGTGGGCTAGGACAGAAAGCAAGTATGTCCAAGGAAGATTTAGGTCTGGGCCACAGACTGAGCAAATAGTCATGCAGGCCCATTTTCCAGCCAGTGTCAGAGTGGCTCAGGCAACAGAAAGCTGGCAGTGGTCTGTGGACTCATCTGTGGGAATGTGCTGCAAGCTGAGAGTGTCAAGCAGCCTCAGCTCTGGGCAAGCAGTGCTGATCTCCAAGGAAGGAGCTCCTGGGATGGCTTACTCTTCCTTAGGCAAGCAGGGCACTTGCAGAAAGGGGAACAGGAGATGGATGCGCATGGCTGAAGCACCAGGCATGTACCCTGGTTGGGGCTGAAGACAGACACAGACAGACAGGAGTATGAGGGAACCCCAATAGGCCAGATAGCATGCATACCTGAAGGATGGCACAGATGGCAAGGATGGTGCAGGGCTACACAGTGTCTCTTAATTTAAACACAAACAAGCAGGGGGGGGAGGGGAGCGTGTGGGGGGGAGCGCTGACAGGACTGCAGCAATGAAAGTGGTGGGACCAGGCTTCTTGTGAGCTTTTCCCATTGTAGCAGCAGGGCTTATGCCCATGACAGAAAACACTAGAAGGCCTTGAAGGGACAGTGTTCACTGGGAGGGGGTAGTGGAGTCCTGGACAGAGAGTGGGGGAGAAAGTGCACTTAAGAGCATGCTAGCTCATGCATCAGCATGCATGTGCAAGAGAGAGGGCAGGTAAAGGAAAGCAGCACAGTGTGTCAGCAAGCAGAGTCTCAGGCAGAATGAAAGGGGTGGTGCAAGACCTGCTTTTTACACAGTGAAACAGGGGCAGGTTGTGTGGCAGCAGGCAGTTCTAACTCTGAGTCAAAGCACCTGACACTGTGTTTTATAAAAATATATGGAGGAAGCAGAATATGTTTGGTGCAGGTACAGTAAGGTCTGGGGAAGAGAGTGCCTTTTCAGACGCATACTGAGGCATCTTTCCCGACCAGCCACATGATGCTATAGTATAGAACCGAGTTTCTCTCATAGATACAGTCACTTCTACTGGACCTCTTCATTCTAATCTATCCACAGATGGTTCCACAGACTCTGGATGGCAAGGAAACAGCAAACTCTCCTAAGACTGGACCAACATCCTCGTATCCATTTTCCGACCTTTCCTAGAGACACATTGCCCCAATGTCAGCAGGAAATAGCTTAAAAATATGATGATCATATTCCCATTCCACCATCACCTCTTTCTATTCTTTATTCCTTTTTTAATTAAACCAAAACAGGGTAATATTAGCATTTTGTCTAGGCTCCACTCCACAATCATGTGGCAACAGTCAGGTGTTCCTGACTCACTATAAAAAGAGCTGTTTGTCCCATCCTCTCTCTCTCTCTTGCTCTTGCCTTTTTGCTCTAGCTCTGTCCTCTTGCTCCTTAACCTATCTCTCTCCATTCCATTTCTGACCCTCTTCAAAGCTCATGGCTGGCCTCTATTCGCCCCTCCCCCACTTTCCTCTGTCTCTATTATCTTAACTCCCCTCCTCATGCCCTGAATAAACTCTGTTATATACTATACCATCATGTGTCTAGTCCCTCAGGGAGAAGGGATGCCTCAGCATGGGCCCACAGAGGCACCCTCTTCACCCCATACCTAATTACACATCCACCAAACATATTCCTTCTCCCCTTATATTTTTATATAAAACAACACATTCTCCTCAATGTCCTCTAAAATATGATTTTTACTTCTTCTGATAATAATTAGATATCTCAGTGGTTTTTTTCAGCTGTGTTACATGTAGTAAAAGACCAAAAGGACTATATAGATTATAATCTCCTTTCTAGAACTCTAACTATAAACATCTCTTCTCTGTGAACAGGCACTGTGTCATAAGCATTCCTTTTGAGACCTGCTATGAAGTACATAAACCAATCCTGGAATGATAAAACCTTGTACTTCCTTCCCTTACTGAAGTGGAGAAAGAATTACCTACCATTGAGAACTTTCAGTTATAGGGCTCTTATGAGAAAAGCGTAGTGATCAATGATCAAGATTTACATCTGAAAGGCAAATTTATCTATATTCAATGGAAGTAAAACCCATTTCAGCTTTAGTTTCATTTTTTTTTTTGCCTTTTTTTTTGTTGTTGGTTTTGTTTTTGTTTTGTTATTGCTTATTGCTCTCTTCCATGGCAAAACCAAATTAAATTAAAAATAGTTTACAAAGGTTAACTCTAATGGCCTCTGAAATTCATTTAGTGTCTCTATTCTAAAAATATAAATACTAATTGTTTCTATGGGCTAATTAAGAAAAACAGAATTGTATAAAGGATCTTTGTTTTAAACTGTAAGAGTAAAAAGATTGACTTATGTATGGGAAAGTTGAATGGCAGCATCATATCCTTCTAGTATCTCTGAAAGTAAGCACATATACCAGTATAGTAGTTATAAGCCAAAAGTATCTTTGTTGCTATTTTGTATGGAACTAATAGAATAGAAATGTTGCAAGTCAAAATTATCTTAAAGGTATCTTTCAGATTAAAGGCTAAGGCATAGAGCAATTAAACAACTTTTCAAATACAACTCACTTCTGACAGTTCCTGGAAATCCTGTATAACTAGGAGTTACATACCTCCATAATTATTAGTACCTCCATAATTATATATACTTCTATAACTAATTTTCCAGGGAAATGGAAAACTAAAACTGTTATTTACCATTATAGTATTCCTGGCTATTAACAACATTTTACTTTTCAAAATTCAGGTATGCTAGGCTTGACTAGTCGTGAAATGAGAAAAGTATTAATGTCTACATTTATATATGATACAATATCCATAATCTTAACAATACAAAACTTATGCCATTTAATGATTAAAAATACAATATCATAGCCTGGCAGTGGTGGCACAGCCTTTAATCCTAGCACTTGGGATGCTGAGGCAGGCAGATTAGTTTGAGGCCAGCCTGGTCTACAGAGTGAGTTCCAGGATAGCCAAGGCTACATAGAGAAACCCTGTCTTGAAAAACCAAACCAAAGTAAACCAAATCAATCCAATCCAAAACAAAACAAAACAAAAACAAAAACAAAGATAAAAACAAAAACAATATTACTAAAAACAAAGAAAATGCTTGGCCACATATACTGTAAAAGAACAAGCAAGAGTGTTAATATGGACCAATGAAATGGCTAAGTGGGTAAAGATAACTGTCACCAAACCAGAAAAGTTTAATCTCTGGAATCCAAAAGATAGAAGGAGAAAATTGACTCCTCTAAGTTTTGTTATGCTCTTCATACTTATTTCTATATCATGCTAGCATATGTGAGCATGTGCACACATGTGCACACATATGCAAACACACACACTCCCATGCCCCACATAAACTCACACACACACACACACACACACAATCAAAATCAAACAATGAATAAAGTATAAAAACATGTTTTAAAACAAATAACTTCTTTTAACACATCATAAATTATCAATCTTCAGGGAAATGCAAATAAAAATAAAATCATTATATCATGCCCAATAGAATACCTCCCCCAAAAAAACATTTATTCCAAGTATTGGTAAGGATACAAGTTGAATGGAATTTTCATACATTTTTGGTGTTAGGATAAAATGATTGATCTACTTGGGAAACTTTCTTGTTGAACTACACATCAATTTCTTTTTAAATTAAGCCTATAGCTACTATGTGGCCCAACAATAATGCTCCTAGATATTTGCCACAGATAGATGAGAATGTATAAGAAAACATTTTGTTCTTCAGGTATGGCCAAAGCATGTTCTTTTATGTTTATGGGTGTCTTTGTTTTTATGTATGTCTGTGTACAATTTGTGAGCCTGGTGCTCATGGAGGAAAGAGAGGGGCATTGTATCCACTACAATAGAAGTTACAGAGAGTTGTAAGCTATTGTATGGATATTGTGAATTGAACCAGAGTCCTCTGGAAGAGCAACTAGTGTTATGAACTGCTGAGCCATCTCTCCAGGCCTAAAGGCATTCTTTTATTTATTTTCTTGTTATCAATTTTTAAAGTTGGCATACAAAATAATGGGTTTCATTATGATATTTTCATACCTATATGTCATTATACTTTATTCTCTTTCACCTACAACTCAACTTTTCTCTCCTATCTCCTCCATCCCCTCTTGTATAAATAGTATCCAAAGCATTGTTTGTAGTCTCCTCCCGCAGCTTCTTCAGACCTGGTTGTCATGGAGGCAGGCCACCTCCAGCTAGACTGGCTCCTTTTGTTATGCAACTGCCACTGCCTGCCTCCAAGTCTCTGCTGCTGGCCTGCCCAGAGCTGCCCAGATGTTCCTGGAAGAAAACAGTGACTGCAGGTGGTCTCTAAGATGGAGCCAGGGACCCCAGGAACAGGATGGATGGAAAGCCCTGCTATAACCATCTTGAAATATGAAAAGGATAGAGAGTGAGGAAGAGACAACTCAGTGAATGAAAACTTGGTAAGTATGGATCAGGTCTTAGGTTCAATTTTCAGTACTAGAAATTTTAAATTGGACTAAAAATAGCCAGTGGGTTTATAATAAACTCATCATCATTCATTATTAAATAATAATAATAATAATAATAATAATAATAATAATAATAATAATAAATTCAAATTAAATTACAACATAACTGGCTGGAGAGATATCTCAGTGGTTAAGAACACTGACTGTTCTTCCAGGGGTCCTGGGTAGAAATCCCTACAACCAAATGGTGGCTGACAACCATCTGTAATGAGGTCTGATGCTGTTTTGGGTGTGTCTGAAGATAGCTTCAAGGTGCTTAAATATAATAAATATATACATCTTAAAAAATAATTGCAATGTAGCTGGGCATAGTGATACAGACCTTTAATCCCAGTAATCAGCAAGCTGAAGCAGAAGGACATCAAGTTTGAAGTCAGACTATACTACATATTAGCATCCTCTGTTAAGAAACAAATGCAAACAAATTTGGCACCCTGAACTCTCCCACCCACCCCCCCAAAAAAACTGAAAAAAAATAGGTATCAGTTTAAAGTTTTTAATACTGTGCTTATTTAAATGAAAATGATCTCCATAGGTTTATATTTTTGTTCCCAAATTAGTGGAAATGTTTTGTTTGGTAAGCATTAAGTCTCTGATCTTGACAGAAAAGGTGTATCATTAGGAGTGTGTGCTGAGATTTCAAATGACTCATGTCATTCCAATTGTGCTGTCTATCTCCTACCTGAAGATCAAGATATGAGCTCTTAGCTTCTTAGGACAACATGACTGTTGCTTGCTTTCACTCTGCCTACTATGATGCATTCTTAATCCTCTAAACCCATAAGCTCAATTAAAGCTCTGTTTTACAAATTGTCTTGGTTATGGTGTTTTATCACAGCAATGGAAAAGTAACTAACACACATGTGTATAAAAAAAGAAGATATAATGATAGAAAGGATGTGAAGAAGGAAAATTTTGCCCATTATTGGTGGGAATATAAATTAATAAAACCCTTACAGAAAATTATATGACTGTTATCAAAAAGATAATAAATATATGATAAAAATATGACACAGTAATTCCACTACTGTGTAAATAACCAATAGAACTGAAATTCTTCTGTTGAAGTGATATATGCACATTCATGTTTATTACATGAGAATTTATAATAGTCAAGATAAAAAAATCAAACTAATTGCTGATTTTCACAAAGTATGCAAAGAAATATTGTATATGTTTGTGATAATACTATTCTGCCATTTTTAAAGCAGGAAATATTGTTATTTATATCAGCATGGATTACTCTAAAAGACAATGGTCACCAAAGTGAGCCCAGGTACAGAAAAATAATGTTATCTCACTCTTATAAAGTAATAACAGTTGAGTTCATGGACTTAGATAGTAGAATGGTAGTTGTTTTAGTTAGGATTACTATTTCAGTGATGAAACACCATGACCAATGTAACTTAAAGGAGAAAGGGTTTATTTGGCTTATATGTCCACAGTACATTTTCTTTTTTAATCACTGAAGGAAGTCAGGACAGAAACTCTAAACAAGGCAGGAACCTGAAGGCAGGTGCTGATGCAGAGGACATGGAGGGGTGCTATTTACTGGCTTGCCTGCTTTCTTATAGAACCCAGGACCACTAGTTCAGGGATGACATCACCCAGGATTGGCAGAGCACTCTCCAATCAATCACTAGCTAAGCAAATGACCTAAATCTGGATCTTATGGAAACATTTTTCAATTGATGTTTCTTAATTTTAGATAGCTTTGGCTTGTGTCAACTTGACACAAAACTAGACAGGATAGTGGTTATCATGTGTTGTCTGACTATTAGTGTATGGTGGTTAAAGATCATAGCATATCTATTAGAGAGAAAAGTAATCTTGTGATATGTTTTACAACATGTAAATATAGTTAAGAAATTTATTGTTGCCTGAAAAACACTCAGAGAATACACTTCAATGCTCACTATAGAAAACTCTACTAAGAATGTGTAACATTGTAGGTCAATTCCTTCTTTGAACTAGTCTACAATACATGTGCATTTCTAGACGCCATTCTGTACATCATAAATATATGTCACTTGCAAAATATGTTTAAATTTGAAAATTATCACCTATTTTACTTAACCATTTCCATCTAGAATTAACCCAAATACCTTTGTCATGGCATTAACACAAGGGAATATTACTCAGCAATAAAAGTAAATTAACTGCGGGTTTATAATTAGTAGAGTCAGATCACTGGAAAGTTGTACAAATAAATGTAGACAGAAGAAATTACATATCAAGTAATCCCACTGGTCAAAAACAGTTTAATCTATAGTGAAATGAATAGATTAATGCCTGTCTTTTCAGAGAATTTTCCTAAATAATACTGCATCTACATTCAGGTCTTAATTACATAGACAACCAAATGTGAAAATTCACTGAACCACTAAATTATGTAATATGTGTTGGAGCTGTAGAATAATTAAATAATAAAGCCTTAAAAGTGTTCGGAAAAGAATCTAATCGTTTTACAACACTCAATTCACTTTGTTGAGGAATAAAAGAAAACCATTCTATTGTTGATGCATTTTCTGCTTTCTTTCTCTTTTTTTTGTGTTTTGTTTTGTTTTGTTTTGTTTTGTTTTGTTTTGTTTTGTTTTGTTTTTGGAGACAGGGTTTCTCTGTATAGCCCTGGCTGTCCTGGAACTCACTCTGTAGACTAGGCTGGCCTCGAACTCAGAAATCTGTCTGCCTCTGCCTCGCGAGTGCTGGGATTAAAGGAGTGTGCCACCATGCTCGGAGCATTTTCTGCTTTCAATCCCTGAGATCAAAATGTTGGTTCTCTCCAGTTTTTCCATATTTTCTTTTAGAGGTTCACTAATTTTAAAAATTAAAATTATATCTTCTGGAGTCAAAAGCTACTTTATATATTTTCTTATCTATTAGTAAAGTGTATTTCTTGCTTTGTATTGTTTTGGTTTAGTTTTTGTTTTTTTGAGACAAGGTTTCTCTGTGTAGCTCTGGCTGTCCTGGAATTCACTCTGTAGACCATGCTGGCCTTGAACTCACATGGATCTGCCTGCATCTGCCTCCTGAGTGCTAGGATCAAGGGTATGCACCATAACTGCCCTATGACTAAAGTTTATTTGTAAATACACTTTTTTTTTTCTTCCTTGGACAGGGACTCACTATGTAGCCTAGGCTGGCCATGGAATCAGAGTCCTAGTTCACATCCAAAGTGTTGGATTTCCAGAAGTGTACTGCTGTGATCAGGTACATTGTATTTATTTGCTCACATTTGCAGACAGGGTCTCACTATGAAGCCTGTGTTGAGCTGGAACTTTGAAGACCAGGATGGATGCAGACTCTCCATAATCCACTAGGATTATAAACACTCTGGTTGACACCTGGAGGATTATGCCTGCTTTTACACACTACTATATACCCATCACACTTATGAATTAGAAATTGGTTTTAGCTGCAGGTAGCAGAGAAGTTGGCTAAAAGGGCTTCAAGCACAAATGCACTTTTATTCAAAGAAAAATCCTTGAAGTCAGTGGTCTCAGAGTTAGTCTAACATTTTAATGATGTCCTGGGGACTCAAGTTCTTTCTGCTTTTCTGTTGTTATCAGCATGATCCCTTCCATCCTGAAGTTGCTGATGCTGCTGGAGTAGAGCATCTTGCCACTCAAAGCGGGCTTTAGCAAGCAGAAGAGCAGAAGTGTCTTTTGAGATGACTACCAATAGCAAATGACTTAATTCTAACGATCTATTTGGAGAAGATATAAGCCTCGCATGGTTATCATATCATAGGTAAGAAGAAATGATAAAAAATATATGACCTATTTGTAGCTGCATCAAGAAACAATTGACTATGACTATAGTGAGATTATTACTAACACACACACTTCTTCCTAAAGATTGAATCCAAATTACAGCCTGTGGTGTTTCCTTTCCTTCAATTTTCTTTTTTATTTTCTTTTTTCCCCCCCTTATTACATTTGTCTTAAATTCTTGGCTGAACTCTTGTACCTTATCTTCAGAAAGACTGAGGAATATTTGATTCAATTAAGATTTTCCTGTAGATGTTTGTGCTCCAGTTGGCACTATACTGACAAACAACTTTGGCAGAACAGAAAATTCCATATACTTTGGAAAAAGTGTGTGAAAGATTTTCTGCTATAGGGTGATGGATCTATCTCTGAACAATATCCTTGAGGAAGCAAATGGGGAGACAGAAGAAAGTAAAGAAGATACCCATGGCTGATGAATATCAGGTGCTTATGACATGCAGAAGCAGTGGGGAAGACTTATTTTAAAAATGGAATAATATATAGTCCTCAGCCAAGGGACAAAAAGAAAGCTAGGAAATTAATTTGTATTAGCCTTTCGCTATTGGTAATGATTTCATAACTGGAAATTTCTAGATGAAAACAAAAAGAATAAGGTTTTGCCCTGAAGAAACGCAATTTGGCATAGAGGGTACATTATGAGTAATGCTGATATAGTGCAATAACCCTGTATTCAGACTTAACGGAGAAAGAACTCTATGATAACATCTGCCATTATCCCTAAGAGACCTATCCACCATAGATCCATATTCTTTTGAAATGAGTGAGCCACACAGGAACTTGCAGCTAAGATTGATTGGAAGAATTAAATTAGATATGGCATAAAATGTTTGATACATTACCAGTCATAGAGTTGGGACTCAGTAGGTGGTTGTTATTACTCTAAATAGAGGAATGTAACAATAGATAGCTTGAGTGGCATGGTACAGATGCAGATAATGAGGCTCTGACCCATCTAATAGCTTTTTCAAGGTATCCCACATAATTTATATGTGATTCCTCAAAAATGCTATTCTCACTGCACTAGCTGCTTACATTATCTCTCTGCATTTCATCCTTGGAAAGACACTTCTCAGAGTGTTTTTGATAAGGACAATTGTATCAAGGTCACTATTTCTCCCCCAAATACAGATGTAATATATCACTAGCTTGCTTATGAGGAATTAATAGGGCAAAATACTTTAATTTGAATGAATTTTAAAAATATGAAATCTGTGGACAAGAAATCATATCATGTACTTTCGTTAGAGACTGTCATAGGATGATAGGATCAAAGACGATAGATGTGGGAGATCACGTCGTTTGTGCTCCTTTGTTGACAAAACAACAGGTGACAACTTCCCAAAATTAGAACACCATATTAGCTTTCAAATCAACACTCAGTGGGTCCAACCCTAGTTCAGTTTCATGAACTAATACTGTACAAAGAACATGTCAATTATACCAAACTGCAAATAGAGATAATAGCCGCAATTTCCTTGAAGGCATGAGGGTGTCTCACTCTGTAGCTTGGCGGTTTTAAAACATATATCTGCTTTCCTTCCACTGCCTCTGCTTCAGGAGGGATGAGATGAAAGCTATGTGCCACCATGCCCAGCTAAAACCCTTTGATAAATATCACTAAAAACATGGTTTTAATTTTTAAAATTTCCCTGTTTTAACATGTCTTTGATACAGACTAAACCAAAAGATTATTAGTAACTAAAAGAAGATAATTAAGTTTTATAAGAACTAGCTCTATTTTCTCTTTTCTCCCTTCATTTCCATCGCCCCATTTCCCCATAATAAACTTCTCGCATGTGAGGAAAAATAAGGTTTATAAGAAGTATACATAGACTTCAAGTTTACTTATGCTGTGGTTTGTGCCTTTAGTATATACAAGTATTAAAATGAATATCATCACAAATAATTAAAATAATATATAAATAAATATTGATATCCCTAGGCAATAGTTATCTTAATTGATTTTATAGGTGTTCTTTTATTGTTAAATCATTTGTATCTGTAAAACTTAGATATTTGGAAGTTTGGCTCAGAAGCTGTTTTCTACTTTTATATTTCATTAGCTTCGTTAATAATATGTCAGCACAAACAGATATACTTCATTCTTTGTAACTGACAAATGTATGAATAGCTTAAAATTGATGTGATCATAAATTTAGATATTTTTAAAATGTTTTTCAATGGTTTACCTGCATCAATGTAAGTGATTTATGTGTACCTCATACCAAGGATGTGGTGAAGCATCTGAATATAGCATTAAAGACAGTTGTAAGACACCGTGTGGATGCTGGAAAACTACCCAACCAGCTCTCCCTGATACCTTGGAGGCCTGCTGCCATTAGGGACCACTGTCACTACTTACAGTTCCAGAGCCTGCTACCAACAGGGAGTACCAGGCCATAACCAGAGACAACCAGAGACAACATATTGCCATGGATTTTGTTGATTGAGTCATTACACTGTCCTTTAGCTATTTTTCAGAAAAAAAAAAAAAAGATTAAAATTATGGAAAAGGTAAAATCTTCGCATTGCACTAAGTCAGAGGGTTTCTATTCATTTATTAAAAAATTAGTTTGCTATTTTTTAGCTAAAGGACAGTGTAATGACTCAATCAACAAAATCCATGGCAATATGTAAGCATCACAACTCAGCTTTGCTACAGCAAGCTCTGGATATCCTAAAACACCTAAAGAGCGAGACAATGACCTTAAATCTCAACTTATAAAGATGTTCGAAGCCTTTAAGGAGAGAACAAATGAAGGCCCAGTTTTTCTTGAAGCAGGTTCTTACTATGTAACTCAAGGTAGCTTCAAATTCACAATCCTCCTTATTAGCCTTTTGAGTTACATAGATTATTATCTTATTGATGATCATTTTAAATTTTACAACTTTAAAGTAAATACTGCAATAAGGTTTTTAAGCCTTTTTTGTACATTTGTATGATGTTTCCTTTATCTAGAGTAAAAATTGTTAAACAGTAGTAAGTCTTCCCAGTGAAAAATCACTCCATGTACTTAGAGATTAATAAAGGAAGCTCTTTTTTTTGTAATTTTTGAGATCATAATTTAATTACAAAATTTCTCCATTCTCATTACTCTCTCAAATCACTTCCATATATTCCTTCATGCTTTTCTTCAAATTCCTGGTCTCATTTTTTTCACTAATTGTTATACAATGTGTGTATATATATATATATATATATATATATATATATATATATATATATATAAAACCTGTTCAGTTCAAATAATGCTACCTCTATGTATGTTGTCAGGATTCACCTTTTGTGCTAGATAAACAGTCAGTGAGCTCTTCCTTGGCAAAGACCACATCTCCTGTTCTCAGATTTCCTCAGTTACCTGTAGGGTTGAGTTCTTATGGTCTTTTGGCCATTCAACTTGTCATATATAAGAAAAACTTCTATAATAATGTATGACTGGTTCTAATTAATGAACAAAGCAAACCATCCTCAAACAGAAAAATTGACCAGCTTATAGAAGTCTTAGGTTTATGCATTCTGGATACACTGTCATCCTTAAACATTCTTTGGGTTCCCTCCCCAAGTTATATTTTGAATTTTTTAATCAGAGATAGGAAACTTAAATTTTGGCCACTTATGCAGAAGAAAGTTGCATAGCAAAGGCATTGCCAGAATTCTTTCTTAAGTAAACCCGTGTTGTTCTTTTTAAATAGTTATTACTGAGAGTCATCTTGCCCACTTGCAGAATTAATGCTTTTCTTGATAAGACCACAGGGAACTTAATATTAGATCAAGACTCAATGGTAGCTATTATCTGGTGCTGGCACCTTGAGCTGATACAGTCTTTGATATGGGGATAGACCTAATGGCTGGTTGTAAGTTAGGGGTGTGTTTTTTTTCTTATGGAATAAAACCTAATTTGAGGTCACTCCTTTTTAAAAATTAATTTATTTATTTTATGTATATGAGTACATGTATCTGTCTTCAGGCACATCAGAAGAGGGTATCACATCTCATTTCTGAGGGTTGTGAGAAACCATGTGGCTGCTGGGAATTGAACTCAGGACCTGTGGAAGAACAGTTAGTGCTCTTAACTGCTGAGATGTCTCTCCAGTCCCTGGAGTTCAATCATAATGAACAAACATCACAACAAATTTTCATAGTAAACCTAATCTTCAATTATAACACAAATTTGTCTTTCCTACAAGTTTTAGTAGGTCTGGTTAGCAACTACTTCTGTCATATTGGAGGCAGCACTCCTTTAGTTAAATACTTTTTTGTGTATTGTAATATTTCTTAAGACAGTTTATTCATTAATCCTTTATAACATTAATTATACAAGTTCAAGTTTCTCCTGCATCAATACCAAAAAGTATATAAGGGTCATCACATGCCATTAGTAGATATGAAAGCTAAGTCTTCAGAAATGTGCTAACTCTTGACATTATTGATTCTTAAGTCTTAATTTCTGGAAACATTACAATATCTTGTTCTTCTGCTACTTCATAGTATCTTGTTAAAAAATATGTTAGTATATTATCTTTCTTTTTTTTTCCTTTATATGTTACAAACAGCATGATACTTTCAATTTTTTTGTTTTTATATGAGAAAAACCAGTCCCAATTTTTAAAAAAATTTAAATCTATGTATCTTTCTTCTGAGAATTATAAAACTGTACTTTCACTTTTACATATTTTTTTGAGATTTAGCTTATTTTAGTTCACGTGAGATTTATTTTTGATATATGAAAATATGGAAATAAATTGGCCCATCTAGGAAAATTATAGAATCATGTTACACAATAGTAAGCATTTAAGAAACAAAAGCTCAATTGCCAAAAGATTAAAATTATGGAAAAGGTAAAACCTTCGCATTGCGCTAAGTCAGAGGGTTTCTATTCATTTATTTAAAAATTAGTTTGCTACATTGTCTTGAGTATTTACATGTTTGTGCAGTTCTCTAATCTTTATAATCTGTATGTCCAGAATTTATTGTTCATTGGTATTTTAGCATATATGACAATTAAATTTTTCTTCTCTGAATTTTACTGAATTGTTAACTCCTCATTTTCCCTTATTTCCCCAGAAACATCCTTTTTATTACAGTTGAAATTTTAATACATAGAGCTATATTTTATGTATTTATGTAAATTGCTATTAGCTTAGTTTAATTAACAAATAAATTCAAAATAAATTGTTTCTGGTGACAAATATTCATAAAATATGTTAGCATGGTTTCACCATTCTCTATATGTTTTATGAAAGAAGAGACAGACAGAGAGAGAGAGAGAGACAGAGAGAGAGACACAGAGAGAGAGAGAGAGCTGAGATTCTTTAGAGTAATGTGGAGCTAAAACAAAAGGATGGACCAACTAGTGACTGCTGCAGCCGGAGATCCATCCCATAATCAGCCACCAAACGCAGACACTATTGCATACACCAGCAAGATATTGCTGAAAGGGCCCTGATATAGCTTTCTCTTGTGAGGCTATGCCAGTGCCTGGCAAACACAGAAGTGGATGCTCACAGTCAGCTACTAGATGGAACACAGGGTTCCCAATAGAGAAGCTAGAGAAAGTACCCAAGGAGCTGAAGGAGTCTCCAACCCTATAGGTGGAAGAACAATATGAACTAACCAAAACCCCCAGAGCTTGTGTCTCTAGCTGCGTATGTAGCAGAAGATGGCCTAGTTGCCCATCATGGGAAGAGAGGCCGCTTGGTCATGCAAACCTTATATGCCCCAGTACAGGGGAACGCTAGGGCCATGGTGTGGTAGTGGGTGGGTAGGGGAGCCGGGCAGGGGTTGGGGGAGAATATAGGGGACTTTCAGGATAGCATTTGAAATGTAAATGAAGAAAATATCTAATAAAAATTGGAAAAAATAAATAAAATATCCCAGAAAAAAAAAGATTAAATGCTATGGCATGATATATCAGAAAATATTTAAATAGAAAAAATATTTTGCTGCCCTTCTTGCTGAAATAAAAATACTAAACCGCAAGAAAAAAAGATATTGACCTTAGAAACAGCAAACAAAGATTATACTTATGTAAAAGAGATTTTGGTGGACAGCATATTTTATAACTCTAAAACTCTCTTTAGTCTCACACATGGAAAACACGCACAAATAAGCACACATAATGGATACACATGCACACAAACACATACATATCTTTATGTATGTATATATGTATGTATGTAAGTATGTATGTATGTACATATTATGTATGAGGATAGTTTCTCTTGTAATTCTATAAGAGAATGTATGTTTGTATGTATAAAAAGCCCTAATCGGTAGTCAGGTCATGTGTTTATTTAAAGCTCCATCATTTCTATTGAACTGACAATGACTAAAACCACAATAGTTTGTCTCCAACCTACCCTGGTGAAACTGAATAACTTATTTTTTCTATATTAATGTGATTCCAAAATTTATAATAGATTCAAAAATAGCTTAACTGCAAACATATACTTATCAACCATATTGAATTTAACATCCACCTTCCTCTCAAGCCTGGACGAAGAGACTCTCAAATTTTGCAACATAGGCCAGAGCTATCCTCAGTGTACGTGTCATGCTTCTGTGTCTTAGTATGATGTTATAATAACTCTTCTCATTAACATCTTACCCAAATGACGTTCTGCTTCAGTGTCCTCCTAGAATTAAGGGCGTGAAACCTTTGAGTAAATTGGAACCTTAACATCAATCACAATGATAAAATCAAGAATGGGTCAAATGAAATGCTATAGAATTACAAAAGATAATGGGATAAAAACTGAAAACAGTTGAGTTATACTCCACTGTGTAATTGTACCACATTTTCAGTATTCATTCTTCTGTTAAGGGACATCTGGTTGTTTCCAGCTTCTATCTATTATAAATAAGGCTGCTAAAAACATGAAGCATGTGTCCTTGTTATATGTTGGAACATCTTTTGGACAGTGGAGTACTACTCAGCTATTAAAAATAATGACTTCATAAAATTTGCAGGCAAATGTATAAAACTAGAAAATATCATCTGGGAAGTGAAATATTTGTATGATAAGAACTTCAACTCTCTGAAGAAAGAAAGATCTCCCATGCTCATGGATTGACAGGATTAATATAGTAAAAATGATTATCTAGCCGAAGGAATCTACAGATTCAATGCAAGATCCATCAAAATTCCAAATCAATTCTTCACAGAGTTAGAGAGGGCAATATGCAAATTCATTTGGAATAACATAAAAACCTATGATAGCAAAAAATATTCTCAAAAATAAAAGAACCTCTGGTAGAATCACCATGCCTGGCCTCAAGCTATATTACAGAGCAATTGTGATTCAAAAAAAAAAAAACTTCATAGTACTGGTAAAGCGACAGGTAGATCAATGGAATAGAATTGAAGAACCAGAAATGAACCCACACAATTATGTTCACTTGATCTTTGACAAAGGAGCTAATACCATCCAGTGGAAAAAAAGACAGCATTTTCAACAAATGGTGCTAGCTAAACTGGCAGTTATCATGTAGAAGAAAGTGAATTAATCCATTCTTATCTCCTTGTACAAAGCTCAAGTCTAACTGTATCAAGGACCTCTACATAAAACCAGAGACACTGAAACATATAGAGGAGAAAGTAGAGAAAAGCTTCAAAGATATGGGCACAGGGGAAACATTCCTGAACAAAACAGCAAAGGCTTATGCTGTAAGATCAAGAATCAACAAATGGAACCTCAAAAAATTGTAAAGCTTCTGAAAGGCAAAAGACACTGTCAATAAGACAAAAAGACCACCAACAGATTGGGAAAGGATCTTTACCAATCCTAACTCTAATAGGGGCCTAATATCCAATATATTTAAAGAGATCAAGAAGCTGGCCTCCAGAAAACCAAATAACCCTAGTAAAAAGTGGGGCACAGAGTTAAACAAAAAATTCTCAACTGAGGAATACTTAATGGCTGAGAAGCACATGAAAAAAATGTTCAACATCCTTAATCATCAGGGAAATGTAAATCAAAACAACCCTGAGATTCTACCTCACAACACTCAGAATGGCTAAAATCGAAAATTCATGTGATACCAGATGCTGGAGAGGATGTGGAGAAAAAGGAACACTCCTCCATTGCTGGTGGGATTGCAAGCTAGTGCAACCACTCTGGAAATCAGTTTGGCAGTTCCTCAGAAAATTGGACATCATACTACTGGAAGATCCAGCCATACCTCTTCTTAGCATATACCCAAATGTTCCAACTTGTAATAAGGACACATGCTCCACTATATTCATAGCAGCCTTATTTATAATAGCCAGAAGCTGGAAAGAACCCAGATGTCCCTCAACAGAGGAATGGATCCAGAAAATGTGGTACATTTACACAAGGAATTGCTACTCAGCCATTAAAAACAATAAATTTATGAAATTTTTAGGCAAATGGATGGATCTGGAGGATATCATACACATTCAATAAAATAAAATTGAACTGAAGCACCAGCATGTGTCCTTATTACAATGTGGAACATCTTCTGGGTATATACCCAGGAGAGGTATTGCTGGATCTTCTAGTATTACTATGTCCAATTTTCTGAAAAACCACCAAACTGATTTCCAGAGAGGTTGTACAAGCTTGCAATCCTACCAGCAACGGAGAAGTGTTCCTCTTTCTCCACATCCTCACCAGCATCTGGTATCATCCTGAATGAGGTAACCAAATCACAAAAGAACTTACATGATATGTACTCACTGATAAGTAGATATTTGTCCAGAAACTTAGAATACACAAGATACAATTTGCAAAACAGGTAAAACTCAAGAAGAAGAAATACCAAAAGTGTGGATACTTTGTTCCTTCTTAGAATGGGGAAAAATACCCATGGAAGAAGTTAAAGAGAAAAAATTTGGAGCTGAGTTTGAAGTGAGGACCATCCAGAGACTGTCCCCACCCAGGAATCCATTCCATAAAGAACCACCAAACCCAGATACTATTGAATATGCCAACATGATTTTGATGATGGAACCCTGATAGAGCTATCTCTTGTGAGGCTATGCCCGTGCCTGGTAAATACAGAAGTGGATACTCACAGTCATCTATTGGATGGAACACAGGGTCCCCAATGAAGGAGCTAGAGGAAGTACACAATGAGCTGAAGGGGGTCTGCAACCCTATAGGTGGAACAACATTATGAACTAACCAGTAACCCCCCTCCCCAGAGCTTGTGTTTCTAGTTGCATATATAGCAGAGGATGGCCTAGTCTGCCATCAAAGTAAAGAGATGCTCTTGGTCTTGGGAAGATTATATAACCCATTACAGGGTATTGCCAGGGCCAGGAAGCAGGAGTGGGTGGATTGGGGAGCAGGGGAAGGTATAGGGGACTTTTGAGAGGAAAGTAGGAAAGAGTATAGCCTTTGAAATGCAATTGAAGAAAATATCTAATAAAAAAAATCATCCTAAGGGAGGTACCCCAGACACAAAAGAACACACATGGTATTTACTCACTGATAAGTGGATATTAGCCCCAAAGCTCAGAATACCCATGATACAACCCACAAACCATATGGAGCTTAAGAAGGAGGAAGACCAAAGTGTAGATGCTTCAATCCTACATAAAATGGGGAACAAACATCTCAGGAGGTAGACGGAGGAAGGGACCTGGGAAGGATAGTGGAGAGGAGGGAAAAATGGGGCAGGATCAACTATTGGAATGGACAGAACAGAAGCCAAGAGGGTTAGGAAATTGAATAGATTTGATGAACACTGAGCATTGTGTGGTTTAATTGATTCTGTCCTTTGTCATTCTACCAGTGTTAGCCTTAAAAATATTAGCACATGTCCCACCTCCAGCAGGAATACAGGACATCCAATGAGGGAGGGGGCATCCTACAGTCACAACTCTGAAACATAATTGCTCCTGTATGAAAAAATTACAGTGATGGAAATAGAGAGGAGCCTGAGGAAAAGAAGGTCCAGTGGCAGTCCAGAAGTGGGATCCAGCATAAGGAGAGGTTCTAAGGACCGAGACTATCCAGAGAAGATAGATATTAGTAAAAATGGTGAAGTAAGGTACTCAAAAAGTCTGACTCACAAAACAACAACGAAAATGTAACTTTTAACTTGCAAAACTGTCAACATAAACATTTTCTGAATATTGGAGACCTAAAGAAAGTTCACAGTAACCTATTCAGATATGATGCACCTAACTGACCCTCAAGAGACTGGAGGACCCAGGGAGTTTAGAGGTCAGGTTGGGTTGGGGGTGAGTGCCCTCCTCAATCCATGGGAATCAGAGTCTCAGACAGATGGACATAGAGTTGGCTAGTGACAAACAAACATGACAAGAGAGAGTGTGTTGTATCTCTGTGTAATGTCCAAATGAACACCAGACATTTTTATACAGAAGAAAAAACAGGAAATGCCAGGTAGGACACAACCACTGAGTTACAGTGACATAAAACAAAAGGAATGTATACATCAAAAGATGGCGGGGACCAGGTCACTATTTACCACTAAGAAGGGAGACAGGTGCAATGCTATTATTCTATTGTTAAGCCCACTACCAGGGGTTCTTAGTAAATGCCTGATTATGTTCCTTTGGGCCTAGTGAAGAAACCTGTCTCAGGGGGATTCCCTAATTCTTTTATGGTTAACTCACCTATTCGCCAAGCCATTGTGTATTCCCTTGTTTGGGTGAGACTTAGCTACTGTCCTAAGTAATCACTCTGCAGACTAGCTATTCTAGCTCTGTTCTTTGTAATGCCTAGTTAGTTTCACCATCTCTACTAGAAGTGAATTTGAATGTTAGGTAACATTCTTACTGAATTCCTAGCTCTTCAGAGGCAAGGATTTTCTAGGATGTTGGAACACTGGTGGAGGCTTACCTATGTCAGAATTCAATCTTTAAAGGCACTCATAATAAAACAATACTGTAAGAGAGCATACACCATACTAATGTGGGGACAGAGTTTGAGGATACAGGCTATGAGAATGCCAAAGTTCCAGGAGCTGAGTTTCCTTGAAACTCTTTGCCTTGTGACTGCCTTCAGGCTTTTCACCCCCAACAGGCAGACTTCACTGGAGTGGGCATAGCAGGTGGGGACATCCATGTGGAGATAGGGGGTTAGGAGGAGGAATGGAATGTGAAACAGTCAGAGGGTAGACGGGGAATAAAATATGGAGTGTAAAAAATTAATTAATTTAAAAAGTATTGACCCATGTCTATTGTATCAGTAAGGCAGAAATAGAGTGGGTTTCATTTGCAAACTGTCTTTAGTCCACAAAAGATTTACTAGAAGAGCCACTTAAAAGATTTGTTTTATTTTTCTACTCACTGCAACTCAAAGACAATTTGTAGGAAATAGTTATAGATAAATACTCCTTGCCATTCTTTGGTAAAGGATGATACAAAGCAAAAATCGTTTGATGAAGGTCAGGGAGTGATATATCTTGGGAAACATGGACTGCAAAAAAATTTCCAATATTTCCTTGCAATTTTAATAACTCCTATGTGTGCAAGGATTCTGAACATGGCCAGAAAAGCCTGGAGAAAGCTCTGTTTGTCCTTAAGTACAGAACAAATCTGAGATGAAAGTTAAGGCAGAGTTTTCAGTTTCATGGCTGATTTTCAAGCTTACTGTTCCTGGCCTTCTTAGAACTTATATGGGGATGGTGGGATTCTTTTTGGTTCTAGATGTAAGGGAAATATTTCATCAATAATGAACTGACTACTATGCTAATGGAAAAACTTCAAAGGTTGCCCATGAAATAATACAGATGTTACAAAATTATTTCATGTAATAATTCAATAAATAAACAGCCACAAGGATCATCTTGGAGAGAGAGAAAAATATTACCATATTCTATATTCACCAATTAACATTTTTTAAAAATTTTATTTTATTGAATGTATATTAGTATGTTGCCTACATGAGTGTATAGTCTACAATATTTATGTCTACATGCATCAGATCCCCAGAAAATGAAATTACAGTTGGCACGTGAGGTGCCATGTGGGTGCTGGGCTCTCTGAAGAATAATAAATGCTCTTAATGGCTGAGTAATTCCTCCAGTCCCTATAATGTCACTTTTTTCATCAATAAAAAGAACCATGCAAATAAGAGCAAGAAAATATAAATTACTTCAAGAAAGGAGGAACTACAAGCAAATACAGAGAAAGAAAAGCAGTAGAGAAAATTGATGAAATTTAGTTCTTCAGAAAGATAGACAAAATTAATGATTCTTAGATAAACGATTATGAAAAAATATATAACTTATGGAATTCTAGAATAATAATGGGATTTTATGACTGATATTACAGAAATGAAAAGGGTAGTAAAAGACTAACATACATTATCCATTCAAATAACCAGGTGAAATGAACAGATATCTAGAAATACACAGAATATTATAAAGGAGAACAGATTAGCTATAAATAAGTTGATAGATGAGACCTTTATAACAAAAGACATATTAATAAGAGAAAGGCATGAAATGCTACTTGATATAAATTATAAGTGTCATACAGGGTCTTTAGAGCCAAATTCTCAAATAGGCATAATGAAACAAGACTATAATCTGAGCACTTAGGGTAGAGTGTGGTAAAGTTTGAGGCCAAGTTTTAGCTCTATAGCAAGACTGCCTCAAAAACAAAACAAAACAAACAAAAACAAACAAACAAACAAACAAAAACTGACACCAAACCAAAATCATTTAGATGAACAATAAAGACCCAAAAGAAACAGTAGCACATTATAAGCATTATATACACTTATGTGGAATTTATTCCAGAAATGTAAAATGGATTATAAAAGTGCATGTGAAATCACAGTGGATAAACTCAAAACAAAACCCTGTCTCGGAAAACTAAAAAAAAAAAGAAAAAAAATAAATAAAAACAGGTGATATAGCCTGCGCAGATCAGCTTGAGGACTATGGAGGGTGAGCAGTGGCCTGCAGAAGCAACACAGCTTCTGGGACAGGCAGAAGCCACACAGCTTCTGGGACAGACACCCACTTGGGGCTACAGACATCCGGGCACCTTTCCCCCAAGAGGAGAAGTGGCCATCCATCCATGAGGGCTGTGAACCCCAGAGCAGGTAAGGGAGCCATCTTGTCTCCCAGGTCCCTCTGAGACCAGTCTACTCAGATCAGCTTGCAGACTGAGAGAGGTGAGCAAACAGACTGCAGACTTCACACAGCTTCTGGGACAGACCCCGTTTTGGACTGCAGACATCCAGAACCTTCCCCACCAGAGGAGAGGTGCTTGCCCTGGAGGGTTGCGATCCCCAGAACAGGTAAGGGAGCCATCTTGTCTCGCGGGTCCCACAGAGCTATTGGGACAGGCAGAAGTCACACAGCTTCTGGGACAGACCACCATTTCAGGATCCAGACAACCAGGCACCTTCCTCACCAGAGGAGAGGTGACCACTTGGGAGGGCGCTGACTTCCAGAGCAGGTGAGGGAACCATCTTGTGTCTTGGGTCCCTTGGAGTCAAGTCAGTACAGGTAAGCATGCAGACTGCAGAGGCAACCCATCTTCTGGGACAGACCCAGTTTCAGGCCTTCATATTCAACCAGGAGGCAAGTGTGAACACCAGACCTCTGTGCATGTTCCGTGCAAGAGGCGAGCTTGCCTGAAGATAGTACTCTGACAACTGAGACTCAGAAGAGAGCTGGACTCCCAGGACAGCTGACAGAGGCTAACAGACTCACAGGAGGAATAGGCTCCGGCCAGAGACAACTATAACAACTAACACCAGAGATTACCAGATGGTGAAAGGCAAATGTAAGAATCTTACCAACAGAAAACAAGACCACTCACCATCAACAGAACCCAGCATTCCCATCTCAACCAGTCCTGGATACCCCAACACGCCTGGAAAGCAAGATTCGGATTCAAAATTATATTTCATGATGCTGGTAGAGGACCTTAAGAAGGGCTTTAATAACTCCCTTAAAGAAATACAGGAGATCACTGCTAAACAGGTAGAAGATCTTAAAGAATCACAGGAAATCACTGCTAAACAGGAAGAAGTACTTAAAGAGGAAACACAAAATTCCCTTAAAGGATTATAGGAAAACACAACCAAACCAAACAGGTGATGGAATTGAACAAAACTATCCAAGACCTAAAAAGGGAAGTAGAAACAATAAAGAAAACACAAAGTGAGACAATTCTGGAGATAGAAACACTAGGAAAGAAATCAGGAACCATAGATGTGAGCATCAGCAACAGAATACAAGAGATGGAAGAGAGAATCTCAGGTGCAGAAGATTCCATAGAGAACATGGGCACAACAATCAAAGAAAATGCAAAATGTAAAAAGATTCTAACTTAAAACATCCAGGAAATCCTGGACACAGTGAGAAGATCAAATCTACTGATAATAGGGTTAGATGAGAATGAAGGTTTTTAGCTTAAAGGGCCAGCAATTATCTTCACCAAAATTATAGAAGAAAACTTCCCAAACCTAAAGAGAGAGATGCCCATGAACATACAAGAAGCCTATAGAATTCCAAATAGACTGGAGCAGAAAAGAAATTCCTCTGGACACATAATAATCAGAACAAAAAATGCACTAAATAAAGACAGAATATTAAAAGCAGTAAGGGGGAAAGGTCAAGTAACATATAAAGGCAGGCCTATTAAAATCATACCAGAATTCTCACTAGAGACTATAAAGCCAGAAGATCCTGGACAGATATTATACAGACCCGAAGAGAACACAAATGACAGCCCAGGCTGCTATACCCAGCAAAACACTCAATTACCATAGATTGAGAAACCAAAGTATTCCATGACAAAACCAAATTCAAACAATATCTTTTCACAAACCCAGCCCTTCAAAGGAAAATAATGGGAAAACACCAACACAAGGACAGAAACTATACCCTAGAAAAAGCAAGAAAGTAATCCTTCAACAAGCCCCCAAAAAACACAGCCACAAGAACAGACTCCCAAGTTTAACAATAAAAAAACAGAACTGGAAGCAACAATTACTTTTCTTTAATTTCTCTTAACATCAATGGACTCAATTCCCCAATAAAAAAGACATAGACTAACACACTAGCTACACAAACAGGACCCAACATTTTGCTGTCTACAGGAAACCCCCCTCAGGGAAAAAGACAGATACTACCTCAGAGTGAAAGGCTGGAAAACAATTTTCTAAGCAATGGTCTGAAGAAACAAGGTGGAGTAGCCATTCTAATATCGAATAAAATTGACTTTCAACCCAAAGTTATCAAAAAAGACAAGGAGGGGCAATTCATACTCATCAAAGGTAAAATCTACCATGATGAACTCTCAATTCTGAATACCTAGGCTCCAAATGCAAGGGCATCTACATTCATTAAAGAAACTTTAGTAAAACTCAAAGGATACTTTGCTCCTCACACAATAACAGTGAGAGACTTCAACACCCCAATCTCACTATTGGATGGATCCTGGAAGGAGAGACTGAACAGAGACTCATGGACACTAACAGAAATTATGAAACAAATGGAATTTATGGATATCTCCAGAACATTTTATTCTAAAACAAAGGGATGTACCTTCTTCTCAGTGCCACATGGTACCTCCTTCAGAATTGACCATATAATCAATCACAAAATAGGTCTCAACAGATACAAAAATATTAAAATTATCCCATGCATCCTATCAGATCACTATGGACTAAGGCTGATCTTCAATAACAGCATATAAAATAAAAAGCCAGCATTCACGTGGAAGCTGGAAAATATTCTGCTCAATGATACCTTGGTCAAGGAAGAAATAAAGAAAGAAATTATAGACTTTTTAGAGTTTGATGAGGGTGAGGCCACAGCATGCCCAGTCTTGTGTGACATGGTGAGGGCACTCCTGGGGGGGAGAACTTATGGCCCTGAGTGCCTCCAGGGGGAAATTGGAGCGAACATGCACTAGCTGCCTGGCAGCACACCTAGAGGCTCTGGAGCTGGGGGAGGCAGGTACACAAAGGAGGAGTGGACAGCAGGAAATGATCTGATTCAGAGCTGAAATCAACCAGGTGGCAGCAAATAGAACTGTTCAGAGAATCAAAAAACCAGGAGCTGGTTTTTGAGAAAGTCAACAGGATAGATAAATCCTTAGCCAGACTAACTATAGGGCACAGGGACAGTATTCTAATTAACAAGGTCAGAAATGAAAAGGGAGACATAACAAAGGAACATGAGGAGGTTCAAGACATCATCAGATCCTACTACAAAAGGCTACACTCCACAAAACTGGAAAACCTGGATGAGATGGGCAACTTCCTAGACTGATACCAGGTACCAAAGTTAAATATGGATAAGATTAATTATCTAGACAGTCCCATTTCCTCTAAAGAAACAGAAGAAGTCATCAATAGTCTCCCAACCAAAAATAGCCCAGGACCAAATGGGTTTAGTACAGAGTTCTATCAGACCTTCAAAGAAGACCTAATTCCAACTCTCCTCAAATTATTTCACAAAATAGAAACAGAAGGTACTCTACCCAATTCATTCTATGAGCCACAATTACTCTGATACTTAAATCACACAAAGATCCAACAAAGAAAGATAACTTCAGACCAATTTCTCTCATGAATATAGATGCAAAAATACTCAATAAAATCCTCACAAACCACATCCAAGAACACATCAAAATGATCATCCATCATGACCAAGTAGGCTTCATCCTAGGGATGCAGAGATTGTTTAATATATGAAAATCCATCAACCTGTTGGTGGGACNGCAAGCTTGTTCAACCACTCTGGAAATCAGTCTGGCGGTACCTCAGAAAACTGGACATAGTACTACCGGAAGATCCAGCAATACCTCTACTTGGCATATATCCAGAAGAGTTTCCATCTGGTTATAAGGACACATGTTCCACTATGTTCATAGCAGCCTTATTCATAATAGCCAGAAGCTGGAAAGAACCCAGAGGTCCCTCAACAGAGGAGTGGATACAAAAAATTTGGTACATTTACACAATGGAGTACTACTCAGCTATTAAAAACAATAAATATATGAAATTCCTAGGCAAATGGATGGATCTGGAGGCCATCATCCTGAGTGAAGTAACCCATTCACAAAAGAACTCACATAACATGTACTCACTGATATGTGGATATTAACCCAGAAACGTAGACTACCCAAGATACAATTTACTAAACACATGATACTCAAGAAGAAGGATGATCAAAATGTGGACACGTCACCCCTTCCTAGAATTAAGAACAAAGCACACATTGAAAGAGTTAAAGAGAGCATTTGTGAAGCTGAATCCAAAGGATGGACCCAATGACTGCGGTTACCAGGGATCCATCCCACAATCAGCCACCAAACATAGACACTATAGCATATGCCAGCAAGATAATGCTGAAAGGGACCTGATATAGCTGTCTTGTGGGAGGCTATACTAGTGCCTGGTAAACACAGAAGTGGATGCTCACAGTCAGCTATTAGTTGGAACACAGGACTCCCAAGGTAGGAGCTAGAGAAAATACCCAAGGAGCGGAAGGGGTCTTCAACCCTATAGGTGGAAGAATAACATGAACTAACTAGTTCCCCCTGCGCTCATGTCTCTAGCCACATATGTGGAAGAAGATGGCCGAGTTGGCCATCATTGGGAGGAGAGGCCCCTTGGTCATACAGACTCTATATGCCCCAGTATAGGGGAATGCCAGGGCCATTACATGGGAGGGGGTGGGTAGGAGAGCAGGGCGGGGACGCGGTAGGGTAAAGGAAAATTTCTGGATAACATGTGAAATGTAAATGAAGAAAATATCTAATAAAGAGAAAAAAAAAGAAAATCCATCAACCTAATTCACTATATAAACAAACTCAAAGACAAAGACTACATGGTCATCTTGTTAGATGCTGATAAAGCATTTGACAAAATCCAACACCCTTTCATGATAAAAATTTTGGAAAGATCAAGAATTCAAGGCCCAAACCTAAAAATAATAAAAGCAATATACAGCAAACCAGTAGTCAACATCAAACTAAATGGAGAGAAAATCAAAGCAATCCCACTAAAATCAGGGAATGGACAAGGCTGACCAATTTCTCCCTACCTATTCAATATAGTACTTGATGTCCTAGACAGAGCAATCCAACAACAAAAGGACATCAAGGGGAAACAAATTGGAAAGGAAGAAGTCAAAATATCACTATTTGCAGATGATATGATAGTATATAAAAGTGACCCCAAAAATTCCACCAGAGTACTCCTATACCTGATAAACAACTTCAGTGCGGTAGCTGGATATAACATTAACTCAAACAAATCAATGGCCATTCTCTACACAAAGGATAAAGGGGCTGAGAAAGAAATTAGTGAAACAACACCCTTCACAATAGTCACAAATAATATAAAATGCCTTGGTGTGACTCTAACTAAGGAAGTGAACGATGTATATGATAAGAACTTCAAGTCTGTGAAGAAGTTGAAGAAGATGGAAAGATCTTCCATAATCATGGATCAGCATGATTAATAGTCAAAATGGCTATCCTGCTGAAAACAATCTACAGATTCAATGCAATCCCCATCAAAATTCCAACTCAATTCTTCACTGAATTAGAAAGGGCAATTTGCAAATTCATCTGGAATAAAAAAAAAAAAAAAAAAAAAAAACCCTAGGATAGCAAAAACTATTCTCAACAATAAAAGAAACTCTGTAGGAATCACCTTGCCTGACCTCAAGCTGTACTACAGACCAACTGTGATAAAAACTGCATGATACTGGTACAGCAACAGACAGGTAGATGAATAGAATTGAAGACCCAGAGGTTGTGAGTTCAATTCCTAGCAAACTTATAGTAGCTTATGACCATATATAGTAGTATTTAAGGAAGTAAAATCAATACATGAAAAGTAGTTGTACTTCTACAAACTGACAGTGAACAACCAGGAAATGTAATTAAAACAATAATTCATTTCCTAACAGCAACAGGAAGTATAAGCTACTGAAAAATAAAATTAGGGTTGGAGAAATGGCTTAGTAGTTAAGAGTAATTGTTCTTACATAAGACATAGGTTCACTTTTCAACAACCACATGGCAGTTCACAAACATTTAAAACTTCAGTTCCCGGGGGTTCTAATGTCTTCTTTTGGTCTCTGCAAGCACCAGGTATGCACATGGTGCACATGCATTGATACAAACAAAAACACTCAAACACATAAAATAAGAGCAATGTAAAAGTTCTTAAAAATATAATTTTAATCAAGGACATGCAAGACTTGGGTGCTGACAACTGTGAAGTACTGTCAAAAGATACTGAAAGTAGCCTGAATTTATAAAAAGCCATCTTGTTGGTCAGGAAATGAAAGACAGCATTATCAAAATGGCAGTACCATTCCACTCAAAATTCCAATTGCATTTTGGTACAGAAAGTAGGCAAATTCATTCTATAATTTATAATGAAATAATATTTCAATTTATTTTATTTATCATATATTATTTTATTTGTTATAAATAGTTCCAAAAGTATTTAAAATGTGCACAAAAAGGTTCACACTTCCCAGTTTTAAATTTTACTATACAGCTAAATTACAGTAATCAAAATAGTGGCACACTTAAATAAGGACAGAAAAGTGGCACAAGGACAGATGATAGAACCAGATTGAGAACAAAGTTATATGCAAAAAGTCGACAAATTCTGAACAATTAATTTTGTCAATGTGTCAATGTTATTAATTGAGGAAACTACAATTTCAACAAAGGAAATGGGAAAAACTGCATATTCCCATGCCAAAAATTAGTTCAGATTCCTAGGCCACATAATATATAAACATTCTCTCAAAATGTTTCAAATGTTCTCTCAAAATTGATCAAGTCATTGAGTGGTCGATCATTTGTCTAGGGAGAATGCAAGTGGTTCTGGATTCAGTCCCCATTACCCATTCCCCCAACATGCATGACAGAAATATCAAGTGTCCAACCATAAGACCTAAAAACCCCACGGCTACTAAAATAAAATGACTGCAAATCTTCTGAAGTTAGATTAGTCGATGATTTTTTTTTAATATTACATCAAAAGGACAGAAATCAAGGAAAATAGAAAAACTGAACTTCATCAAAATTATTATTTTTTTTTTTCAAAACATGCTCACAGACAACCACTGGAGTAAGCATGGGGTCTCTATAGAAAGGACTGAAGGAGAAAGGAGGAGTGTTACTTAAAATGTAAATAAAGAAAATATCTAATAAAAAAAAGCAAGTGAAAAAATATTCACAGTATAAGTGAAAATATCTGCAAGCTCTACAACTGACACAGGTTAACATGCAAATAAATAGCTCTTATAATTAAACAATAAAAACAGACCAACTATGAAAGGACTTGAATGAATATTTTCCTAAGATGTTATAAAAATACTCAACACATATATGAAAAGTTATGCACTATTACTTGCTAACTACAAGTAGTGAATTACAGCTAGTGGGTCTAAGGCCATACCACCCTTAACATGCTCAGTCTTGGAAGGTAAGCATTGTTAGGCCTGGTTAGTACTTGAGTGGGAGACAGCCTTGGAATAAATAACATATGCTGTATACTTAAAAAACATTACAACCAACATATGATACTACATGTAGCCCTAGGCTATCTATAACAACAATAGAGGACTATAGCAGCAATGTAAGGGCTTGGAGAACAGACATTCCTTTGGATTGGTAGTGGAATCTATAGTATTTATCAACCAGGAATAGTTTAGCAGGTCTTTTAAAATATACTGCATGACTCAACAGTTATACTGTCGTACTGTATTAATTTGCTTGGGATGCCATACCAAGATAGAGCACCAACTGAGTGGCTTAAACAATAGAAATACATTTTTGCACAGATCTGAATGCTGTATTGTAGACATCCATGTCAAACATGATTGGTTTTCCTTGATTACTTTTTTTTCTCCTTGACTTTAATGGGCCCACATTCTCTCATATCCTCTCATGTGAGTTTTCACTGTGCATCCACTCTGGTGTCTCCCTCTCTGTAGAAGAACATCAATAAGGCTGAAAGGCATTAATTTCTTTAAAACTCCTACCTTTACATACAGAAAAGCTCTGAAATTGCTGTGGATTAAGATCTTAAGCTTTGAACATATTGAGACATAGTTTCACTTCCTAACACATGCACACACACTATGTATGCATGTATGTATGTATGTGTGTATATATATATATATATATATATATATATATATATATATATATATATATAATTATTGTGTATTATATATATATAATATATGTTATATATATTATATATATAATATATATAACATTATGTGTATTATATATATAATATATGTTATATATATATATTATATATATATATATATATAATATATATAACATATATATATGTGTGTAATATATATATATATATATATATATATATATATATATATATATATATAATTATTTCCAATTTGCAGAGAAAAGTCATAGTGAAATACTTACAAAAGTTTCCCTTATAGCTATGAGCTTGAACTCTGATGATCACACAACTGAATGACAATGTCTTACTTTATTTTGTGTAAGAATAATTGTAGCAATTCTATCAAGAAACCTGTTATGCACATCCCAGTGTAGGGCTTGACAGGTTGAAAAGCCTAACAGCACTCATGAGACACAGAGTTTCAAAAGAAACTCATTCTCCTGGGAAGGTGTTTTCATAATCCATATATCCCCGCGTTAGTCTGGTGTATGGATCCACGTGCTCTCCTTTAGTATTATTTTATTAAAGATTGAATTCTGACCTAGATAAGCCTTCTGCCAGTGTTCCAATGTCCCAGAAAATCCTTGATTTCAGTAGGAATTCAGGTAACTATCCAGAGACTGGGAAACTAATTAGGCATTACAAAGCTGGAGTAGCTCAAGGCTGGTCTTCAGAATGTTTACTTGACAATAGCCAGTCTTACCTAGGCAAGGAACTATGAAAAACTTAGGATTTCCCACTGAGACAGGAATCTTCACTACAGCCAGGTATGGCAGACTACATTACTTAGTAGTAGTAGGTCCCCCCACACTATTCACTTAGAATAAAAGCCAGGACACTCCCATATACAGGAATTTACAATGGTTTAAGAAGTAGATAAGGCTGTGATTTTAGATTATTGCATTATTCACGAGGAGGTTAGCTAGAGCAGAACTCCTTAATTAGAACCATGACTTGGGCGTGAAAGCCCTTACCCTGGGAGTGTAAAGACCCCCCTCCTGGAACTAAGAATATAGCTGTCCTTAGATAGAGCTGACTTTGTCTCAGTTGTTTTATTGCCCAGTTCCTACAGTTCTTTGCATTTACATTTCCTCTGTTTTGTGTAAGAGTCATTAAGCATTTGGTGATCTCATTGTACCTTGCGGACGTGCCACCTAATTTCCCTATTTTCTTTTGTATAAAAAGTCTGATGCCCAATTTGACAAATTACATTCAGATCCACACTTTCTTGTGTCCTGTCTGTTTGTCACTCACCGAACTCCTTCGCCCACTTGCTCCAGAGAAACCATTCCGCACAGACAGGGGTTCTAAAGGGTCTGTGACAGAAACCATTCATTGAGAATATAACAGTCAATTACTGATCAAGGGAAATCATGTAGTAACCATTAGTACAAAAGAGAACAGGTGCCATATGCCTGTCAGGGCCCAGTGTTTGTTTGCTGGTTTCTTTAGGTTTCTCTTTTTGGGGTGGTTTGTTTTGGCTTTAGAATGTTTGCTTATCCAATGACATCTTTTGTGATTGGGTTACCTCACTAAGGATTATATCCTCCAGATACATCCATTTGCCCAAGAATCTCATGAATTCATTTTTTTAAATAGCGGAATAGTACTCCACATTTTCTGTATCCATTCCTTTGTTGAGGGACATCTGGGTTCTTTCCAGCTTCCGGCTATTATCAATAAGGTTGCTATGAACATAGTGGAACATGTGTCCTTTTTACCAGTTGGAACATCTTCTGGGTATATGCCCAGGAGAGGTATTGCAGGATCTTTCGGTAGTACTATGTCCAGTTTTCTGAGAAAATGCCAGACTGACTTCCAGAGTGGTTGTACAAGCTTGCAATCCCACCAGCAATGGAGGAGTGTTCTCTTTCTCCACATCCTCGCCAGCATCTGCTGTCACATAAATTTTTGATCTTAACCATTCTGACTAGTGTGAGGTGGAATCTCAGTGTTGTTTTGATTTGCATTTCCCTGATGGTTAAAGATGTTGAACATTTTTTCAGATGTTTCTCAGCCATTCGGAATTCCTCAGTTGAGAATTCTTTGTTTAGCTCTGTACCCCATTTTTAATGGGGTCATTCATTTTTCTGGAGTCCAGCTTCTTTAACTCTTTGTAGATGTTGAATATTAGTTCCCTATCAGATTTAGGATTGGTAAAAATCCTTTCCCAATCTGTTGGTGGCCTTTTTGTCTTGCTGACTGTGTCTTTTGCCTTACAGAAGCTTTGCAATTTTATAAGGTCCCATTTGTCAATTCTTGATCTTGCAGCACAGGCCAATGCTGTTCTGTTTAGGAATCTTTCCCCTGTGCCCATATCTTCGAGGGTTTTCCCCACTTTCTCCTCTATAAATTTCAATGTCTCTGGTTTTATGTGGAGGTCTTTAATCCATTTAGACTTAAGCTTTGTACAAGGAGATAAGAATGGATCAATTCGCATTCTTTTACATGCTAACAGCCAGAATGTTTGCTGCAAACACGATTCCCTATGAATTTGACCAAGGAAGCATTTCAGAATGAATTAGACAACAATCTATACCCTATTACAACAAAGTGCTACTGATAGGACACTATTTTTAGGCCATTAACACCTTTCTTAGTTGTTAATTTTTTTTCTTTTTCCCCCCAAACTGTATGTTCTAGCTTCACTGATGCCACCATCAATATGGCAGTTCTTAGACTTGAAACTCTTAATATCCCCTTTCTCATAATCAAGAACCAACCTGAGTATATCTTCTTCCTACTAATCACAAACATAATGAAGCCCCTCCCAAGAGTTGCCATTAGTTTTAGGACTGCCAAATATTAAAATTCTAATCTCTTATGTTAATTTAAAAGAATATAACAGCATAGAAACTTAAATAGTGCCTAGCAGAAAAATCTCGAAGAAAGCTCCTTCATATACAGAAACTCAAGAAATTACTTGGAGAGTGTATGAAGAGATTCCTAGGATATTAACTTATATGTGGGATCTCCTAGGCTGGTATCTGTTCATAATTTATGAATCTAGAAAATTAATCTGCCAGTCTATTTTATGCACAAAGAATTTGGAAACAGATTTGTTGCTATGAAGTTCACCCCAAAGTAGAGTGGCTATGTGATTTACTGTCTGAAGTAACACTTATTCGATTGAAAAGGGGAAGTACTGATATTTAATCTAGGGTAAAGAATGTAAACTGTGACTCTCCAGGTCAAAACAGGACATGTGGTCACTTTACCTATAACCCAGATAGTCATCTCCATGGTCCAGTGCATCTCCTATCAAGGTCTCAGATAAACCAAACTAGTAATTTACAGCTTTACAGTATGTGAGAATTTCCCATTGATGAAAAAAGATAGTTCTGCCTATTGATGAGTCTACTCTAGAGGAACAGGCAGGAGTAGTACAGCATAATAGATTTATCAATATCAATATTAGTATGGTTCTCAAGCCTGGTATATTACCATCTTTGGATAGAACTTCTAGCTTCCTCCCTCCTTTTTTAACATTGTTAAAAATCAGAATAAGTGTTTAATTACCTGACAAGAGAAACCTGGTCCTAGAATGACCGGCAGAGTTTATGGAGTGAGATTTAGAAGCAAGGGGCTCCGTAATCATCTGGCATCCACTCAATGTTGTATCTGTGGTTAGCAATGTACATGATAGGAATGCCAGGGATGTTCTGGATTCTTCCTTTGAGGTCATGGTCAACTGTGGCCACAATGTAAAACTTGTGCTGAGTTACTTTCTGTACCAAGCAGTCATCACCATAGGTTCCTTTGTGTGTGCATGGCAGTTGGTCAAATCATGGACATTGATGATTCTTAGTGCCACATGATACTTCTGTCCCAATTTCTCAATTTTGGCCATTATACAATTAGTTATACAAGGGGAACATTTGGCATACATAAAGTCCATAATTTCCTGCACTAAGTCTAGTTTGCCTTTAATGGAAAAGTTGATGAAGTTGATATCAATAAGGATGTGTTAAGGTTTACCCAGCTGTGTATTATACTGGAAGAACAAGCAGAAAAGATGTTGGGGTGGGGCTTCTCTTTCCTTCAGTGCACTCAGATATTTCTTCTCTTTCTTCTCAGGCTTCATTTTATCCTTTTCTTTAAGTGACTCATCTCTGAGACTAAGCAATCACTTCATAGTCGCATATTTCCTTGGTTTCTTTTGCGTCCCCATATTCAAGTTGCACTCCTGTTTCTTCCAGAATTACTCTTCTAGCTTTTCCTTTTAAAGGCCAGTTTTACCTACCTACTCTATTCATACACAGAACAACTAACTAATAAGACCTGTAATTTTGTTATTATTTCCATGAAGTGATACTCTAGTGACTTGGACTCCAGTATATTCTATTTCTTCTCAGCAACATCTGCCCCAGCCATATCTGGGTGTACAGCTACAGACCTTAATTTCCATTTATTAAGTAATAAAAATAAAGTTACCTTTGACAATGAAACAGATGTAAATCTGTGAACTTCTTGACTTCATTGCAAACTGATAACAATCTCATATTGTACTGATTTAGGCAGGATTATATTAAAGATAGGTATAATTTATAGCAAAAATATATTACTAAATGATATAAAAGAGTTTGTGTGGCAATACAGGACAAAGTAATTACTGCCAGATTTACTGCAAGCTTGGCTGGTGATCAGTAAAGCTGATGAATAGCCACTGGATAAAAACACTGAGCCTGTGATTGGAGGAAGTAAGGTGTCCGTTCCTGTGATAGGCAGGTGAGAGTGACACTCTTCATCAGAACTTAGTTTAGATGCAGCAAGCAACCTGTAAGCTCTCACTTATAAGTATACCAACTAAGTAGTAAATGCCAAGCCAGATGTAATTTAAAAAACAGCATGTGTAAGCCTTTCTGAGAGCACATCATAATAATAGAAGAGGAAATCTTGCCCAAGTAACACCAAGAATATTAAGAACACGAAGGAATTTGCTGATACAGTAAGATATTCTGCAAATGTGCTCAGAGGAAAGAAAAATGGAAATTGTCTGCTTGGTTAGAAAAACTAAAGCTAGCAGAGAAGATGCAGGGAGTGTGAACAAACATGACTGTCTATTTTATCCAAATAAATCATTTTATGAAGTTAGGTTTGACAGTCATTGCTTTCATTGATTTGGTGCCTGACTTTAAAATGAATATTGGAGGAATTCTTATAACCCTAAAGACTGAAGAGAAAAGAAAATTAATTATATAAGGATATCAATAAAAAGCGTGGAAGAGTCAAATAAATTTAGTTTATGGAATAATAAAATTAAACAGAAACCATGAGAAATAGAACTGACAAAGTTCCTTTAGAAGGTTTTAAATTCCTTTATTCCTAGTCTACCACCACCATCACAGAGAGATACTAAACAAAAAGTCCTTGCTTATGTCTGCTACTTTAGCCTGTCTGACTTGTTGTATCAAATCTCCAACTCAAGACCAGCAGAAATTTATTGGTCCACAGTTCTGAAGGCAAGAATGTGGAAGGATAAGGCATCAGTATTTGCTCTCTCTTCATATCAGATACGTTCTCAATGCATTCTTACATGGTAAAAAGCCTCTTTTAAGGGTACTAGTTTCATTTATGAGGGTATTAATCACTTTCCCAAGGCTGCAACTGTTGTTAAGGATTGTATTGGAAATCAGATTTTAATACAGTATCCTAGGGGACACAAACATTCAGGCCAGAGTTTGAGAACTTCCTCCCTCCCCTTTCTTTGTCCCATGATATTGCCATTTGGGAATGGGCTCACTCTGTCTCTCTTAAACTGTAGCAGTAATATTCATGCCCTGGTTCTCACACAAAAATATAGCTATTTTCTCAACCGTTTAGAAAATGCAATGATTTCAGCTGGTTTCAGTCAAAATACAATTGAATTATGTGGTAATAATAAACAGCCCCCAAATCTTGGATGACTCATACATGGATTTTGTTTCTTTAACACCTAAAGTTTTTTGCAGGTCAAATGCATCCATCTTCCAGGAGATGATTAGCCTTCAGGATCCTGCATTCTTACAGTTGTACCATGAATGCACCACTTTGATCTTGTCACTGAAAGGAAGGATTAAATAGGAAAAGTTCACTGATTGTCAAGAAGAGATGCTCATTACTTTTTATGGACTATTAACAACAGAATTCACAGCCTCACTATTGTCAAGTAGCTCAGTAGGTTATGGACATACACTAGAAGTATCAAGTAAAAGTTTTCCTTTATAAGAAAGCCATGAAGAACAAGCCAGTAAGACCCCCCATGACCTATGCTTCAGTTCCTGCCTTGAGGTTCCTGACTTGAGTCTCTGCCTTGATGATAGACTACAAGTTGTATGATGAAATAATCCTTTCCTTCTCAAGTTGCTTTTTGGTTATTCTCTTAATCACAGCAATAGAAATAATCCAGGACAAATTTTATGCTCTACCTTTGATATTAAATGCATTTATTTAAAAAAAAAAAAATCATTGTTTCCCTGAAGCCTGGTCTTCTACATTTGCCCTTAGGTGTAAAAGTCACAGAGACTGTTGGCAGCATGCACACAGTTTATACAATTTTAATATAGATGGCGCCCTAGCACTGAGAGTTGGAGATGTGCACAGGAGCTCTCACCCCTTACTAATTTATGTATAATTGATACCTTCTGGCAAAGGAAAACTTCTGGGGTGCTGCATCTTTTCTTCCTCTGAAATGCAAAAACTTAGAGCACAAAAGCAGGGTGTACCAATCCATGGAAAGATTTCAAAAGTCATCTTGCTTCGTTGGGGTAGTGTAATATCATTTTAGGCCTGGATATAGTGGCACACACTTAACACTTGGATAGCTAATGAAAGAGGGTTGTAAATTTGTAGCCACCATAGTCTGCATACTGAGCCTTTGTTTCATAATTACTAGGCTCTTATAATATCTAGGAAATAGCAGTCATTGTGTGAACATCAAAACCAGCTGTTTGGAGTTTGTTGTTGCTATTTTGTTTTAATAAAGAAAATTCACTGTTCTTTAAAACTTAATTTAGTTGCTTACTAAAACTACAAGAAACCTGCCACATGTGTTGATGTGGCATCAAGACCAATCACTCTTCCACAGAGCAATAGAGGCTAAAGCGGATAGATTTCAACTGTGAGGCCAACTTAATTTATGCTGCAAGACTATCTCAAACCAAAGCAAATGGTTAGAAGGAGTAGATGATATAAGGAATCTAGAAAATGAATTACTTTTAGGTATCTGTTGCAAAACTTCAATTAATGTGTACCTATGGATTATAAATTAAAGCAAATAGCTGGGATCTAAATATAGATTTCTGAATACAAGACATTTTAGGTTAGCTGTATCTAAATATGTGATATTCTTTGAGAAACTCTCCTGCCAAATGCATTTTATAGAAACAATCCGACACTGTAGTCCTAAAAAACTGGTTTAAAGACTTTTTTTTTTTTTTTTTTTGAAAGACTTAATATAAGGAATAACATTTTTTGATGAAGGCTCAGGGAAGCACTATGAATTCTGGCAGCATGAAAAGCAGTTTGTAGAAGCAGGTGAAGGAGCCATCTTGGGTCCCAGATCCCTCAGAAACCAATTTGCTCAGGTCAGCTCGTGGACTGCAAAGGGTGAGTGAGCAGACTGCAGAAGCAACACAGCTTCTGGGACAGAACCAGTTTCGGGCTCTAGTCATCTGGGCACCTTCCCCACTTGAGGAGAGGTGTCCACCCTGGAGGGCTTTCTCTGCCAGAGCTCATGAGGGGGCCATCTTGGGTCCCAAGTCCCTCAGAGACCAGTCTGCACAGGTGGGAGTGTGGACTGCAGAACACAGGTTCTGGGACAGGCAGAATCAACACAGCTTCTGGAACAGACCCACTTTCAGGTTCTAGATATCCGGGCACCTTCCCCACCAGAGGAGAGGTGTCTGCCCAGGCGGGCTCTGCCTGCAGAATCAGGTGAGTGAACCATCTTGGATCCCAGATCCCTCAGAGACCAGTCTGCACAGGTCAGCTTGTGGACTGTGAAGGGTGAGTGAGCAGACTGCAGAAGCAACACAGCTTCTGAGACAGGCAGAAGCAACATAGCTTCTGGGACAGAACCAGTATCAGGCTCCAGACTTCCAGGAAACTTCCCCACCAGAAGAGACAAGTCTGCACTGGAGGGCTTTGCTTGCCAGAGCTCATGAGAGAGCCAACATGGGTCTTGGGTCCCTCAGAGACCAGTCTGTACAGGTGAGTGCACAGGCAGCAGAGGCAACCCATATTCTAGGACAAACCCTGTATCAGGCCTTCATCTTTAGCCAAGAGGGAATTCTGAACACCAGAGTTCTGTGCACCTTCCCTGCAAGAGGAGAGCTTGCCTGCAGAGACTACTCTGACCACTGAGACTAAGAAGAGAGCTGGACTCCCAGGACTGCTGACAGAGGCTAACAGAATCACAGAAGGAACAAGCTCCAACCTGAGATAACCATAACAACTCACTCCAGAGATGCTCCAAATACAAGGGCAGCCACATTCATTAAACAAATTGTAGTAAAGCTCAAAGCACACATTGCACTTCACACAATAATAGTGGAAGACTTCAACACCCCACTCTCACCATTGGACAGATCCTGGAAACAGAAACTAGACAGAGACACATGGACATTAACAGAAGTTATGAAACAAATGGATTTAATAGATATCTACAGAACATTTTATCCTAAAACAAAAGGATATACCCTCTTCTCAGTGCCACATGGTACCTCCTCCAAAATTGAAAATATAACTGTTCACAAAACAGGCCCACACAGATACAAAAATATCAAAATTATCCTGCGCATCCTATCTGACCACAATGGACTAAGGCTGATGTTCAATAGCAACATAAATAATAGAAAGCCAGCATTCACGTGGAAACTGAACAACACTCTACTCAATGATTCCTTGGTCAAGGATGAAATAAAGTAAGAAATTAAAGACTTTTTAGAATTTAATGAAGATGAATCCACAACATACCCAAACTTATGGGACACAATGGAGGCATTTCTAAGAGGAAAACTCATAGACCTGAGTGCCTCCAAAAAGAAACTAGAGAGAGCATACACTAGCAGCCTGACAGCACACCTAGAAGCTCTAGAACTAAAGGAAGCAAATTCACCCAAGAGGAGTAGACTGCAGAAAAATAATCAAACTCAAGGCCGAAATCAACCAAGTGGAAACAAAAAGAACTATTCAAAGAATCAACCAAACCAGGAGCTGGTTCTTTGAGAAAATCAACAAGATAGATAAACCCTTAGCTAGACTAACTAGAGGACACAGGGACAGTATCCTAATTAACAAAATCAGAAATGAAAAAAGAGACATAACAACATAACCTAAGGAAATCCAAAACATCATCAAATCCTACTACAAAAGGCTATACTCAACAAAACTAGAAAACCTGGATGAAAAGGACAACCTCCTAGATAGATACCAGGGAACAAAGTTAAACCAGGATCAAATTAACAATCTAAACAGTCCCATTTCCTCTAAAGAAATAGAAGCAGTCATCAATAGTCTCCCAACCAAAGAAAGTCCAGGACCAGATAGGTTTAGTGCAGAATTCTATCAGACCTTCAAAGAAGACCTAATTTCAACTCTCCTCAAACTATTCCACAAAATAGAAACAGAAGGTACTCTACCCAATTCATTCTATGAAGCCACAGTTACTCTGATACCTAAACCATACAGAGATCCAACAAAGAAATATGAATATCAATGCAAAAATACTCAATAAAATACTCACAAATTGAATCCAAGAAAACATCAAAATGAATCCCAGGAATGCAGGGATTGTTTAATATATGGAAATCCATGAATGTAATCCACTATAGAAACAAACTCAAAGACAAAAACCACATGATCATCTCATTAGATGCTGAGAAAGCACTTGACAAAATCCAAAATCCTCTCATGATAAAAGTCTTGTAAAGATCAGGATTTCAAGGAACCTACCTAAATATAATAAAAGAGTACACAGCAAACCAGTAGCCAACATCAAACTAAATGGAGAGAAACTCAAAGCAATCCCACTAAAATCAGGGACTAGACAAGGCTGCCCACTCTCTTCCTACATATTCAACATCGTACTTGAAGTCCTAGCCAGAGCAATCCGACAACAAAAGGAGATTGAGGGGATACAAATTGAAAAGGAAGAAGTCAAAATATCACTATTTGCAGATGATATGATAGTATATATAAGAGAACTCAAAAATTCCACCGCAAAACTCCTAAACCTGATAAACAGCTTCAGTGAAGAAGCTGGATATAAAATTAAGTCAAACAAATCAACGGCCTTTCTCTACACAGAAGATGAATGGACTGAGAAAGAAATTAGCGAAACAACACCCTTCATAATAGTCACAAATAATATAAAATGCCTTGGTGTGACTCTAACTAAGGAAGTGAAAATCTCTATGACAAGAACTTCAAGACTCTGAAGAAAGAAATTAAAGAAGATCTCAGAAGGTCTAAAAATCTCCCATGCTCATGGATCTGAAGGATTAATATAGTCAAAAGGGCTATCCTGCCAAAAGCAATCTACAGATTCAATGCAATCCTCATCAAAATTCCAACTGAATTCTTCACTGAGTTAGAAAGGGCAATTTGCAAATTCATCTGGAATAATAGAAAACCTAGGATAGCAAAAACTATTCTCAACAATAAAAGTACTTCTTGGGGAATACCATGCCTGAAATTAAGCTGTACTATAGAATAATTGTGATAATAACTACATGGTACTGGTACAGGTACAGACATCTAGATCAATGGAATAGAATAGAAGAAATAAATTCACACACCTATGGTCACTTGATCTTTGACAAGGGAGCTAAAACCATCCAGTGTGGAAAAGACAGCATTTTCAACAAATGGTGCTGAACCAACTGGCGTTTATCATGTAGAAGAATGCAAATTGATCTATTCTTATCTCCTTGCACAAAGCTCAAGTTTCAGTGGATCAAAGTCCTCCACATAAAACCAGAAACACTGAAATTTAGAGGAGAAAGTCGGGGAAAACCTTGAAGATATGGGCACAGAGGAAATTTCTTAAACATAAGAGCAGTGGCTTGTGCTGTAAGATCAAGAATTGACAAATGGGACCTTATAAAATAGCTAAGCTTCTATAAGGCAAAAGACACTGTCAATAAGACAAAAAGGCCACCAACAGATTGGGAAAATATTTTTACCAATCCTAATATGATAGGGGACTAATATCCAATATATACAAATAACTCAAGAAGTTGGACTCCAGAAACTCAAATAACCCCATTAAAAAATGGGGCACAGAGCTAAACAAAAATTCTCAACTGAGGAATACCAAATGGCTGAGAAGCACCTGAAAAAATGTTCAACATCCTTAATTATGAGGGAAATGCAAATCAAAACAACCTTGAGATTCTACCTCACACCAGTCAGAATGGCTAAAATCAAAAATTCATGAGACAGCAGATGCTGGTCAGGATGTGGAGAAAGAGGAACACTCCTACATTGCTGGTGGGATTGCAAGCTTGTACAAGCACTCTGGAATTGTTTGTTGTTTCCTCAGAAAACTGGATATAGTACTACTGGAGGATCCAGCAATACCTCTCCTGGGCATCTCCAGAAGATGTTCCAACTGTTAATATTTATACATGCTCCACTATGTTCATAGCAGCCTTATTTATAATAGCCAGAAGCTGGAAAGAACTCACATGTCCCTCAACATAGGAATGGATACAGAAAATGTGGAACATTTACACAATGGAGTAGTACTCAGCTATTAAAAACATTGAATTTATGTAATTTTGGGGGAAATGGATGTATCTGGAGGATATCTTCCTTAGTGAGGTAACCCAATCACAAAAGAAGTCACTAGATATGCACTCACTGTTAATTGGATATTAGCACAGAAAATTAAAATACACAAGATACAATTTGCAAAACACAAGAAAATCAAAAAGAAGGAAGACCAGCCTGTAGATACTTCCTTCCTCCTTACAATAGGGAGCAAAATACCCATGAAAGGAGTTACAGAGACAAAGTTTGGAGCTAAGACGAAATGATGGACTATCCAGAGACTACTACACTTGGGGATCCATCTCATATCAGTCACCAAACGCAGACACTATTGCATATGCCAGCAAGAGTTTGCTGAAGGGACCCTGATATAACTGTCTCCTATGAGGCTATGCCAATGCCTGGCAAATTCAGAAGTTGATGCTCACAGTCATCTATATGTTGGAACACAGGGCCCTCAATAGAGAACCTAGAGAAAGTACCCCAGGAGCTGAAGGGTTCTACAACCCTATAAGAGAAACAACAATATGAACTAACCAGAACCCCCAGAGCTTGTGACTCTAGCTGCATATGTAGCAGAAGATGGCCTAGTTGGCCATCATTGGGAAGAGAGGCCCCTTAGTATTACAAACTATATGCTCCAACACAGGGAAAGGACCATACCAAGAAGTGGGAGTGGGTGGTTAGGGGAGCAGGGCAGGGGGAGGGTATAGTGAACTTTTGGGATAGCATTTGAAATGTAAATTAAGAAAATACCTAATAAAAAACGAAAAAAGAAAAAAAAGATTGAAAAGCAGTTTGTACACCACGCACTTAGTCCGAAGCCATGCTCATCGTTTACCTGTGAAACCCACGCCTTAGCCTCGCAAACATTTATCCTGCCAAATTTCATTGGAATGAAGCAGTTAAAACCATTCAAGCGTGGAAGCCAGTAATTGCTTGTAATTCATAAAGAGGATTATGCACATGCTACATTTCCAAAGAAACTACCTGCCTGTGAAGAAGCACAGTTATAATGAAATGTTCCACAAATATGCACTTTTGAATAGTCTACTTCCCTGTAGGGATAGCACAGCATTAAAGCTCCCGGAAAAGTGGAGTTGAGAACTGTCACCCATGCTCTTCCTAGAATACACAATGTTGAGAGTCACAGTTCAGCTCAGAATTCATACAGCAAGTATCAGACTTCACTTTTGAAAAACTCACCTGGCTGTCAGGCAGTTGACACCATCAAGAACCATCTGTGCTCTGTAGAGATGGAACAAGACCTACCTTTTGATCTTCCAAGTTGACAAATTCTCCAGAGATTTCCAGTTGTTGACTTTTTTATTTGTGATATTTGGATTTGATAATAAGAGACATATGATTTTTCTCTCTGTCCCTGCATCCTGACAGAGTTCTGAATCCTTTGGAGATTCCTGAGTGATAAGAGTGCCTTTTGCTTTAATGAGATGACTTTGAGAAAGTGAAGTGGGCCATCAAAAGCTCAAGACCTGGATAGAACAAGGAACTTTAAGCCATCTTCAGAAAAGGGAGAACAGCTGGAGGACTAATCAATTGCTTCTCTGTGGTATAAACAACAAAACATTCTCACACCTGGAGCAGGGATCACACACACACACACACACACACACACACACACACACACACACACACACAAACACACAGACATCTTTGATTTTGAGAGAGCTTCCACAATAGAGAGCACATCCATAGTCTTTGAGGCCAGCATCTCTCAATTTCTTTTGAAAATGAGTTTTGGTGTTCAAGAATTTTCTAACCTTCCCCTATGTAACCATTTTTTTTCATGGTGTTCACTTGTGATCTCTGGGATATATTTTCATATAAATCAGCAAATATAAGCATATTGCTTCCCTGAGTTCTCTGTCAGCCTATTTAGCAAGTTATCAAGTTCAAGAAGGGATCTCAGAAACGCTGATTCACAAGCAACTTAGACAAATTGGGAGTAACAAAACAATACTGTTAGCATGGCAGACAATGGGTTCATGTACTGAAACTTGATCTGTGGAGTCTGAACTAATTCTGACAAGAATTAGAATTATAGGGGACCAAGAAAACTTGTTTGTAGAAAAAAAAATTCTCACATAGTTTGGTGACCTGAAACGTTTTTAGAGTCTTGAAGTAAAATTATGGCCTTCTTCCCCATCTACAAACACTATTCTACTTTGTATACATTCAAGATCCAAATAATAAGGCAATTGAGTTGGATATGATTTTAAGCTATTTCTAATTTCTCTAGTAAATTTTTAAATGTTTTCTATTTACTTATTTAATGATTCATACAATCATTCATTCATGTGTGTTTTACTTAATACATGTTGTACATATGTGGTTATTCTTAGCATGCTATATGTATGGAGAACAGCAAACAACTTACAGTAGTCAGTTTTTTTTTCCAGGGATTGAAGTAAGATCATCAAGCTTAAAGGACAACATGCTTTTACCTACTAAACCACCTCATTGCCCTTCATCTACTAAAGATTAATTGGTTATGCACTATGTACTAGGTACTAATCATATGTACAAAATGGGCTCAAAACTAAAAGTCAAAGAAGTGCAAGCCACAAAAATAAATCCCTGTGTGTTAAGGAAATGAGATTAAATAAATCATTGTCTAATGACAGGTCATTGTGTAGTTGTTAGACTTCTGTGTAATTATATGAATATAAATACAATAAAAATAGGAATAAATAGATTCTGTATCCTAGAGATGGAATATTTTACATGTGGCTAACATAAAGCCATCTGGGAGCATTTATTCATGCTGAGAAACTAATGATGTCACTGCAAAACCATACCAAGATGCTTTTTCAGAAATGGACAATGAAGCTTTAAGTAAATAAGCTATGGAGAAACCACATTCACGGAGCACAGAAAATGCCACAGATTTGAAATGCTGTTTAAGGCATTGTGAATTTAAGAAGAGGCCTTAAGAAAATTCACAATTGCAGTGAACATTGAAGCATTCACTACACATCTGTAGAGATTTCATTCTTTAGGAACGATAAACATGCTTCTTACAAGTTATGACTCTATTATTTCACCATTAACTCCATAATTATTGCCCAGATTCAACACACAGTTCACACCATTTCAAACCTTAAAGCAATTCTCAGGCCACAGAGGGGACCATCACTGTGGGAACCTGGAAATCATGTTCAATTAGTTTCCTTTTGTCATCAGTGGAAACAGGTGATAAAAAGTAACAATTACGCATGTCAAGGAAAATTAGCCCAAGGAACTTCCTTAGGACTTAGGAGTCCACCCTCAAATCATACAAACAAGCAAAACAACAAAACAACAAAAAACAACCAAGATTTCTCTGGTGTTGGAAGGTGGAATTTACCTGGAAGACAGGTGTATATTCATCTTTCCACCAGTCTGTATGCTTTGTGGATTCATGGATTCATTTGGTTCATCCACAACTAATCTCCCAGAAGTGGCCTTCATCAAGTACTGACTATGGATGAAGTTTATCCTGACTTCTTTTCTAAATGTGCATTGCTCTGAAGCTGCACTTTTATCTTCCGACAGAGGAACTTGATGCCTTCCATAAATACAGCACAAAGAGGAGCTTGAACTGCTGTTTGTTCTTTTCACTATAAACACATATTCTATAAAGTGTATGTCAAGTGGCAGAGGCATGTATGTCTTTCTGATGGTCTTGTCTATCAAAGAACAGAAGTGATTAAACAAATATCCAGTTGTTCCAGGACTAATCAAAACTCTAATTTTAATGTGAGTATCCTATGAGCTCTGTGGTGACTGCTGTTTTCCATTCTCACCCTTTTTCATCCTCAGGAAAATAATTCCTCTAAATCCAATGCACCTTGTTTACTGAATTAAAGATGTGCTTTATGAGCTATTCAAATCTTCTCTAAATTCAAGGCATCTGTAGGTAAAGCTGGGTCACTGAGACTTTTCTAAATGTGGTGACCAGTGAAACTTTAGATGACAACCATGCCTGCAGGTCCTCAATGGACGAAGAGGTGAAAGAAAAGAAAAGAAAAGAAAAGAAAAGAAAAGAAAAGAANAGAGAAGAGAAGAGAAGAGAAGAGAAGAGAAGAGAAGAGAAGAGAAGAGAAGAGAAGAGAAGAGAAGAGAAGAGAAGAGAAGAGAAGAGAAAAAAGAAAAGAAAGAGTTGGATATGGCACACAAGTATTCTTCCAACTGGATGGACTGAGGCACGAGGATGGTGTCCTAGTTTGTTTTCTCTGACAGCTTTGGGGTAGAATGTTTTTATTTGGCTTGCATGTTGCTATCACAGATCACTGAGGATTAAGCAGGAGCAGAGGCAGAAACCATGGAGGTATATTGTTTACTAGCTTGCTCTCCATTGCTGGCTTAGCCTGCTTTCTTTTATAACCCAGGAACATGTGCCTCAAGGTAGCAGCAACTCTCCTATATGGATCGTTAAGAAAATGTCCCCAACAGGCTTGCCTACAGGCCAGTGTCATGGAGGCATTTTGTGTGTGTGTGTGTGTGTGTGTGTGTGTGTGTGTGTGTGTGTATGTGTGTGGTGTGTGTTGATTTGTTATTTTATTTTTTCCAGTAATTTATTTACTCACTTTAAATCCAGATCCCAGTTCCCCTCTTTCTAGTCACCCCCCTCACATAGACTCTCCCCCACCTCCCTACCCTCCTGCCTGAGAAGAAGGAAGACACCTAGGTACCAACCCACCCTGGCAAAACACTTCAGGCCTAGGCATATCCTCTCCCACTGAAGACAGACAAAGCAGCCCAGTTAGGGGAACAGGAATGACAGGCAGGCAAAGGATTCAGGAACAGTCCCAGCTCCAGTTGTTGGGGAACCCACATATGAAGACCAAGTTACATATATGCCATATAAGTGTGAGCGGCTTAGGTCTAGCCCATGTATGCTCCTTGGTTGGTGGTTCAGTCTCTAGGAGCCCACAAGGGTCAGTTTAGTTGGCTCTCTTGTGGAAAGCCTATTCCCTTCAGGACCCTGAGTCTTTTCCCAAACTCTTCATAAGACTGCCTGAGCTCTGTCTAATGTTTGCTTGTGGGCCTCACTGCATCTGTTTCTGTCAGCTGCTGGATGAAACCAATGGAGGGACATTCTAAACCGAGATTCCACCTTCCCAAATGACTGAAGCTTGTTTCAAGATGATTTAAAAAAAAATTAACAAGCACGGATATTGAGTAAAGGTTACTCAGGGGTATTATGTGAAACCTGGTCTCAAAACAAACAAACAAGTAAATAAACAAACACCAAAAAGTCGAGAAGGTCTCCAACCATTTTGGGATTATCATAATGATGAGCCACTAATTGTAGGCAGATCACATTCACAAATCAAGAGATAAGACTGACCTGGAGCAGATGAAATGTTTTATTTCCAAATTGCAGAAGTCAATGAATGTTAGCAGACTGGGGGTGAGAAAAGAAAACTTCCAACTTTTCTGTTGCTCAAAGACATGTCAAAAGATGGACATGCCTGCCACTCTAAATTTCTTGTCTGTAATAGTCTCTCTAACCCTTCTCCCTTCCTGTTATTTGCCATGTCCACTTCCAAAATGTAGTGATTGCATAATTGAGAAAAGATATCTTTCTCTTAAGTCTCCTTTTTCAATATATAGAGATGTTTATTCGAATAAGATTTACATACTCTTGGATTAACTTCCATTATAGTGAGGTCTTTTATAATTATTCAGTGGCTAAGGTGGACTCTAGAATAGTTAACAAATTTCAAGTGTAGCAATTTTAGCTAACATTGTAGGCAAAATGCTACATGTCATGGTGAATATACACCTGCCAAAAGAACAAAAGATCCAACTCTTTCTATGCAGTATAAGATTTCATCATTCTCACTGTGTGTGTCTCTGTCTCTCTGTCTCTCTGTGTCTCTCTGCTTCTCTCTGTGTCTCTCTGTCTCTCTCTCTCATGTGTGTGTGTGTGTGTGTGTGTGTGTGTGT
>LR753359.1:262487-278231 GCA_902729485.2 Mus minutoides | reverse complement strand
AGAGAGAGAGAGAGAGAGAGAGAGAGAGAGAGAGAGAGAGAGAGATTAGAGAGATCTAGAAAAAAGAAACATGAAGCAAAATAACTACAAAAATTAAATATATAAATATTTAAATAACTCCCTCTCCATAGAAATCCAAACACTTAGGAAGGAAAAAGTAAAAAAAAAAAAAAAAAAAAAAAAAAAAAAAAAAAAAAAAAAAAAAAAAAAAAAAAAAAAAAAAAAAAAAAAAAAAAAAAAAAAAAAAAAAAAAAAAAAAAAAAAAAAAAAAAAAAAAAAAAAAAAAAAAAAAAAAAAAAAAAAAAAAAAAAAAAAAAAAAAAAACCCAGAGAGATTCAGGAAATAATTTTTATTTTAGTTATTTTCATAACTCTTCAGTAGTTTTATTAAATTTCAGATACCTTATTAAATTATAAATTCATGGGAATGGATGAAATTATCTAATCAGTAAGCCTTCTAAATAGACTTGGGAAACTTGCACATTCAAACTGAACACAAGGTGACTTTATTCTTTCCTTTTCTTTGCTGTTATTATTCATCAGCTCATCATGACCAAGATTCAGCTCATTGTTTGGCAATAGTAAGTATAGAAATAAAATGAACATATAAAAAGAATTAATGTGGAATCCCTTGGAGTCTTCAGTTGGTCCACATTCTAAGGAATGTGAACAAGTGAATGTAGCAAAAATGGAAGAGGATAATAATACACTTCTTTCTGAATTATTGGTTCATGCTTTACAATGTACTATATGTGGAGCAAAAATAAACATTTTAAGGGTCTTTTATTATCATGTATATTAATTCTCCATAACAGGTTCATTATGACACTTACATAAGTGTAGATAATATATTTTGACCACATTTACTCTTGGTACCCTCTCTTCTCTCTCCATCTCTTTACCCTACTCCTGATCCCCTTTCTTGTTCCAAACATTGTCCATATTAGGAACTTTTCAATTGTTGGAATAAAACACCATGACCAAGGCAGCTTATAAACAAAGCTTTTGGACCATTCAGTACCAGAAAGTTAGACAGCTGGATGACAGATCAAAGATGGGGCCATAGAAAGAGCAGTGTTTAAATCTTGTAAGAGTCAGATTCAAGGGGAATAATAGAATTCTTTTGAAAACTGAAAACCCACCTCCACTGACAAACATCATCCTGCAAGGCCAAGCTTCCTAATCCTCTCCAAATAGCCAATTGTTTGTCTGGTTTTGCTCCAACTGGGAAACAAGTGTTTAAATGAGCAAGATATATTGGGAAACCGCTTTTTCAAACCAACACATACCACTTCTACTTTTATATTATACTAATGTACTTCTCTGTTGTGATAAAACACAACACCAGCTTGGTGAGGAAAGAATTTATTTGCCTCATACTTTCATATCTCTGCCTTCCCATCCTCCTGCTCACCAACCCACCCACTCTTGCTTCTTGGCCCTGGCATTTCCCTATTCTGAGGCATAGAACCTTCATAGGACCAAGGGCCATTGATGACCAACTAGGTCATACTGTGCTACATATGCAGTTAAAGCCATGAGTCCCACCATGTGTTTTCTTTGGTTGGTGGTTTAGTCCCAGGGAGCTCTGGGGGTACTCAATAGTACATATTTTTGTTTCTCCTATGGGGCTGCAAACCCCTTCATTTCCTTTGGGTACTTTCTCTAGTTCCTTCACTGGGGACCCTGTGCTCCATCAAATGAATGGCTGTGAGCATTCACTTCTGTATTTGTCAGGCACTGGCAGAGACTCTCAGGAGACAGCTATATCAGTCTCCTGTCAGTAACCTCTTGTTGGCATCCACAAGAGTGCCTGGCTTTGGTGGTTGTATATGGAATGTATCCCTAGGTGGGGCAGTTTCTGGATGGTCGTTCCTTCAGTCTCTGCTCTGAACTTTGTCTCTGTAACTCCTTCCATGGGTATTTTGTTCCCCCTTCTAAGAAGCATCTTAGTATACATGGTTTGGTCTTCTTTCTTCTTGAGTTTCATGTGCATTTTGGGTATTCTGTTTCTGGGCTAATATCCATTTAACAGTGAGTGCATATCGTGTGTGTGTGTGTGTGTGTGTGTGTGTGTGTGTGTGTGTGTGTGACCCATCCATTTGCTGAAAAATTTCATAAAATCATTGTTTTTAATAACTTCATATTATTCCATTGTGTAAATATACCAGGTTTTCTATTTGATTCTTCTGTTGAGGGACATCTAGGTTATTTCCAGCTGCTGGCTATTGCAAATAAGGTTGCTATGGATATAGTGGAGCATGTGTCAGTATTATATGTTGTAGCACCTTTTGGGTATATGCATAGGAGTGTTAGTGCTTGATCTCGGTAAAACTATGTCCACTTTTCTGAGGAATCATCAAAGTGATTTGCATAGTGGTTATGCCAGCCTGCAATCCCACCAGCAATGGAAGAGTGTTCCTTTTTATCCACATCCTTGCCAGAGTCTGCTGTTACCTGAGGTTTGATCTTAGCCATTATGGAATCTCGGGGTTGTTTTTTGCATAAGGAGATCAAAGGGATACAAATTGGAAAGGAAGAAGTCAAAATAGCACTATTTTCAGATGATATGATAGTATACAAAAGCAACCCCAAAAATTCCACCAGAGAATTCTGAAACCTGATAACCTACTTCAGCAAAGTAGCTAGATATGAAATTAATGTAAATAAAGGATAATCAGGCTGAGAGAGTAATTAGAGAAACAACAACCTTCACAACAGTCACAAATAATATAAAATATCTTGGTGTGACTCTAACTAAGCAATTGAAAGATCTGTATGATAAGAACTTCAACTCCCTGAAGAAAATTCAAAGAAGATCTCAGAAGTTGGAAAGACCTCGCATGCTGATGGATTGTCAGGATTAATATTGAAAAAAATGGCCATCTTACCGAAGGCAATCTACAGATTCAATGCATCCCCATCAAAACTCCAACTCAATTTTTCACAGAATGAGAAAGGGCAATTTACAAATTCATATAGAATAACAAAAAACCTAGGATAGCAAAAACATTTCTCAACAATAAAAGAACTTCTGGTGGAATCACCATCCCTGACCTCAAGTTGTACTACAGATTGTGATAAAAAGTACATGGTACTGGTACAGTAACAGGCAGGAAAATCAAGGAAATAGAATTGAAGACCCAGAAATGAACCCACACACCAATGGTCACTTGATGTTTGACAAAGGAAACAAAACCATCCAGTGGAAAAAAGACAGCATTTTCAACAAATGGTGCTGGCTCAACAGGCAGATAGCATGTAGAAGACTGTGAATCAATATATTCTTATCTCCTTTTACATAGCTCAAGTCCAAGTGGATCATGGACCTCCACAAAAAACAGAGACACTGAAACTTATAGAGGAGAAAGTGGGGAAGAACTTCAAACATGTGCACAGGGGGAAAGCTCCTGAACAGAACAGCAATGGCTTGTGCTGTAAGATCAAGAATTGACAAATGGGACCACATAAAATTGCAAAGCTTCTCCAGATCTGCAGCCCACTTTGGGCATGACACTGGCCCTTCTTTTTCTCAAGCACCACTCCGTTTCATTTCCTGTAATTCTTTCAGACAGAAACAATTTTGGGTCAGAGATGTCACTGTGGGATGGCAACCCCATCCCTCACTTGATGTCCTGTCTTCCTGATGGAGGTGGGCTCTATAAGTTTCCTCTCCCTACTGTAAGGTATTTCATCTAAGGTCTCTCCCTATGAGTCCTGGAAGACTCTCACCTCCCAGGTATCTGGTGCATGCTGTGGGGGCCCTCCATCCTTCTATTTCCTGAGGTTACCAGTATACATTCTTTCTGCTGGCTCTCAGAACTTCAGTCCTTTTCCATCAAACAATACCAGATCAGGTTCCCCTCTACCCCCCACTGTCCCCCACCCCATCCACTTTCCCTCCCATGTCACTCCTTCCCTCCAGACTTGTGATTGCTTTCTTCTCTCTCCCAAGTGGGGATGAGGCATTCTCACTTGGGCACTTCAGCTTGTTGAGCCTTTTGAATTCTGTGTACTGTATCTTGTGTATTCTGTATGTTTTATGGGGGTTTTTTGGCTAATATCCACTTATTAGTAAGTACATACCATGCACATCCTTTTGGGTCTGAGTTACCTTATTCGGGATGATATTTTCTAGTTCCTTCCATTTGCCTGCAAAACTCAGGATGTCCTCATTCTTAATAGCTGAGTAGTATTCCATTTTTGTAAATGAACCACATTTTTCGTATCCATTATTCTGTCCTGGGGCATCTAGGTTGTTTTCAGCTTCTGGCTATTACAAATAAGGCCACTATCAACATAGTGGAACACGTGTCCCTATGGTGTGCTGGGGAATCTTTTGGGTATATTCCCAAGAGTGGTATTGCAGGGTCTTCAGGTAGATCTATTTCCAATTTTCTCAGGAACCTCCAGATTGATTTCCAGAGTTTCTGACACTATTACTGAGGCTATGGAATGCTCGCAAAAGGGGATCTATCATGACTGCCCTCGAAAGACCCAACAAGTAGCTAAAAGAGTCAGACGCAGATATTTGCACCCAACAAATGGACAGAAGCAGCTGACTCTTGTTGTTGAATTAGGGAAGGCTGAAGAAAGCTGAGAAGAAGGGTGATTCTGTAGGAAGTCCAGCAGTATTTATTATTCTGTCTCAAAAGATATTTCAAACACTGGACCAACAAACAGACAGCATATACCAACTGATATGAGGCCCCCAACACATATACAGTAGAGGACTTTTTAGGCCACTAATCTGATCCTGGTTTAACTTTGGAAGTTGGTATCTGTCTAGAAAGTTATCCATTTCATCTACATTTTCCATTTTTTTAATATAACCTTTTGTAGAAGGATCTGATGGTGTTTTGAATTTCCTCAGGATCTGTTGTTATGTCTCCCTTTTCATTTCTGATTTTATTAATTTGGATGCTATCCCTGTGCCCTCTAGTGAGTCTGGCCAAGGGTTTGTCTATCTTGTTGACTTTTTCAGAGAACCAGCTCCTGGTTTGATTGATTCTTTGGATAGTTCTTTTTGTTTCCACGTGGTTGATTTCACCCCTGAGTTTGATTATTTCCTGCCGTCTACTCCTCTTAGGTGACTTTGCTTCCATTTGTTCTAGAGCTTGCAGATGTGCTGCCAAGCTACTAGTGTATGCTCTCTCCATTTTTTTGTTGTTGTTTGTTTTTTTTTAGGAACTCAGAGCTATGAGTTTACCTCTCAGGAATGCTTTCATTGTGTCCCATAAGTTTGGGTATTTCATTTTCATTAAACTCTAGAAAATCTTTAATTTCTTTCTTTATTTCTTCCTTGACCAAGGTATCATTGAGTAGAATGTTGTTCAGTTTCCACATGAATGATGGTGTTCTGCTACTTATATTGTTATTGAAGAACAGCCTTAGTCCATGGTGATCTGATAGGATGCATGGGACAATTTCAATATTTTTGAATCTGTTGAGACCTATTTTGTGGCCAATTATGTGTTCAATTTTGGAGAAAGTGCCATGAGGTGCTAGAAAAAGGTATATCCTTTTGTTTTAGGATGAAATATTCTGTAGATATCTGTTAATTCCATTTGTTTCATAGCCTCTGTTAGTTTGACTGAGTCTCTGTTTAGTTTCTGTTTCCAGGATCTGTCCTTTGATGAGAGTGGGGTGTTGAAGTCTCCCACTATCATTTTGTTAGATGCAATTTGTGTTTTGAGCTTTACTAAAGTTTCTTTAATGAAAGTGGCTGCCCTTGCATTTGGAGCATAGATATTCAGAATTGAGAGTTCCTCTTGGAAGATTTTGCCTTTGATGAGTATGAAGTGCCCCTCTTTGTCTTTTTTGATAATTTTGGGTTGAAAGTCTATTTTATTTGATATTAGAATGGCTACCCCAGTTTTATTCTTTGGACCTTTTGCTTGGAAAAGTGTTTTCCAGCCTTTCACTCTGAGGTAGTGTCTGTCTTTTTTGCTGAGGTGTGTTTCTTGTAAGCAACAAAACATTGGGTCCTGATTGTGTAGCCAGTCTGATAGTCTATGTCTTTTTATCGGGGAATTGAGTCCATTGATATTAAGAGATATTAAGGAACAGTAATTGTTGCTTCCTGTCATTTTTGTTTTTAGAGTTGGGATTCTGTTCTTGTGACTGTCTTCTTTTAGGTTTGTTGAAGGATTACTTTCTTGCTTTTTATAGGGCAGAGTTTCCATCCTTGTATTGTTGTTTTTCTGTTATTATCCTTTGAAGGCCTGGATTCGTGGAAAGATATTTTGTGAATTTGAATTTGTCATGGAATACTTTGGTTTCCCTGTCTATGGGAAATGAGAGTTTTGCTGGGTATAGTAGCCTGGGCTGGCATTTGTGTTTTCTTAGTGTCTGTATAATCTCTGTCCATGATCTTCTTGCTTTCATAGTCTCTGGTGAGAAGTCTGGAGTAATTCTAATAGGCCTGCCTTTATATGTTACTTGACCTTTTTCCCTTACTGCTTTTAATATTCTATCTTTTATTTAGTGCTTTTGTTGTTCTGATTATTATGTGTTAGAAGGAATTTCTTTTCTGGTTCAGCCTATTTGGAGTTCTGTAGGCTTCTTGTATCTTTATGGGTATTTCATTCTTTAGGTATGGAAAGTTTTCTTCTATAATTTTGTTGAAGATATTTCCTGGCCTTTTAGTTTGAGAGTCTTCCTTCTCCTCTACTCCTATTATCCTTAAGTTTGGCCTTCTCATTGTGTCCTGGATTTCCTGGATATATTGCGGTAGGATCTTTTTGCATTTAGCATTTTCTTTGATTGTCATGTCTATGCTCTTCTGTGCCTGAGATTCTCTCTTCTATCTCTTTCATTCTGTTGCTGATGCTCATATCTATGGTTCCTGATTTTTTTCCTATGGTTTCTATCTCCAGGGTTATCTCCTTTTGGTTTTTCTTAATTGTTTCTACTTCCATTTTTAGGTCCTGGATGGCTTTGTTCAATTCCATCACCTCTTTGGTATTGTTTTCCTGTAACTCTCTACTTTGTTTATCTGTTTTTTCCTGTATTTCCTTCTTATAACCCTCCATCATCATCATGACAAGTGATTTTATATCCGTGTCCTGCTTTTCTGGTGTGCTGTTGTATCTAGGACTTGATGTGGTGGGTCAGTTTGGATCTGGTGATGCCATGTACCCTTGGTTTCTGTTGCTTCTGTTCTTACTCTTGCCTCTTGCCATCTCTGCCCGAGGAGACCTGGCGTTGGTGCAGACCAGAAGGGACCTGCTGCCCTGGTCTGTCTCTTTCTTTATCTTCCAGCTGCAGTCTTGAGTTCCAAGAGATTGGATTGGAACAGATGTTGTGTTCTGCTGTTCACCTGTGGTCCCAAGATAGCTTGTGGAGTCCCTAACGGGCCTCAGAAGAGTGCACAGCACCGGTGCCCGAGCTCTGAGCTGGTGCAGGGCAGACACGACAGAAGGGAGTGGCTGTCCTGCTCTGGGCCTTTATCAATCTCCATGCTGATGTTTCAAGTCACATGCGATTGGATTGGAAGAGATGTTGTGTTCTACTGCTCATCTGTGGTCCTAAGATAGCTTGGGGAGTCCAGAAGGGGCCTCGGGAGAGTGCACAGTGCCTGCTCCCAAGCCCTGAGCTGGTGCAGGGCGGACTGGACCTGAACATTTGTCAATTCTTGATCTTACAGCACAAGCCATTGCTCTTCTGTTTAGGAATTTTTCCCCTGCGCTCATATCTTTGAGCCTTTTTTCCACTTTCTCCTCTATAAATTTCAGTGTCTCTGGTTTTATGTGGAGGTCTTTCATCCACTTATATGAGCTTTGTACAAGGAGATAAGAATGGATCAATAACATTCTTCTACATGATAATCGCCAGTTGTGCCAGCATCATTTGTTGAAAATGCTATCTTTTTCCCACTGGATGGTTTTAGCTCCCTTGTCAAAGATCAATTGACCATAGATGTGTGGATTCATTTCTGGATTTTCAATTCTATTCCATTGATCTACCTGTCTTCACTGTACCAGTACCATGCAGTTTTTATCACAATTACTCTGTAGTATAGCTTGAGGTCAGGCATGGTGATTCCACTAGAGGTTCTTTTATTGTTGAGATTAGTTTTTGCTATCCTAGGTTTTCTATTATTCCAGATGAATTTGCAAATTGCCCTTTATACCTCAGTGAAGAATTGGGTTGGAATTTTGATGGAGATTGCATTGAATCTTTAGATTGCTTTCGGCAGGATAATCATTTTGACTATATTAATCCTGCCAATCCCTGAGCATGGGAGATCTTTCCATCTTCTGAGATCTTCTTCAAATTCTTTCTTCAAATACTTGAATTTCTTGACAAACAGATCTTTCACTTCACACCAAGGTATTTTATATTATTTGTGAATTTTTTTTTTTCCGGAAGCTTATTTGTGACTATTGTGAAGGGTGTTGTTTCCCTAATTTCTTTCTCATCCTGTTTATCCTTTGTGTAGAGAAAGGCCATTGATTTGTTTGAGTTAATTTTATATCCAGCTACTGCACTGAAGCTTTTTACCAGGTTTAGGATTTCTCTGTTGGAATTTTTAGGGTCACTTATATAAACTATCATATCATCTGCAAATAGTGATAATTTTACTTCTTCCTTTCCAATTTGTATCTCCTTGATCTCCTTTCGTTGTTGAATTTCTCTGGCTAGGACTTCAAGTACTATATTGAATAGACAGGGAAAATGTGTGCAGCCTTTTCTAGTCCCTGATTTTAGTGGGATTGCTTCGAGTTTCTCTCCATTCAGTTTGACGTTGGCTACTGGTTTGCTGTATATTGCTTTTATTATGTTTAGATATGGGCCTTGAATTCCTCTGGAGATCTTTCCAACATCTTTTCTTTCTTTTTTTTTTTTTCTTTTCATTCAACCCAGGGCTTACCTGTTAAGGGATGGATGGCACTGCCCACGGGAGGTTAGGTCCTCCTACATCTATCATTATTCAATAATATTGCTCACAGACTTGCCTACAAATTGTACTCATGTGGACATTTTCTCAAATGAGGCTTCTTATTCTCAGAGGTCCCTAGTTGTATCAAGATGACAAGAAATAAAATTAAATTAAAAAATCTTAAAAACCAAAAAAACACTAAAACCTGGCAAGTACAGTCTATTTTTATGTGTGATCCCATGATTTGATGGAGTGTTATGTGGCTTTCCCTAGGGAATCCTGATCAAATGTCTATTCACCTATAGATAGGACACTGGTGACAGGCCAAAAAAGTGGTTTCCTCCATACTTAGTGGAAAGCCCTAATACACTTAAAGTATGATACTTCCCAGAGTATGGCCGAGGGATTACTTTCAGCCATAAATAAATGACTTGAAGACAATGTGCATTGCTCAAAAGCCCATCACAGTGTGGATAATGACTCCTTGACCAATGTGTCTCCCTGAATCTCCTTGATGAATTTGCAGGCAACTCAGTTGGTAGGAAATCATCCCCACACTGCAGTTTTTCCTATTTATATAACTTTGGGAAGAGGACTGGTGAATTTTGTTTCAGCAACTCCCTAGGACTCTTGAGTTTAATCCCCCAGTTTTGAAAATTTGGCCTATTTCCTAACCCCTAGTAGCTTCTCTCTAGAAAAGAATTTGTCAAGTCAGAGAAAATTGCTACACAAAAAGGAGCATGCGGACCATACAAATGGCCAAAGCACAGCACACACACACACACACACACACACACAAATCTCCCTTGTCCTGAAGCCATTAACTGCATTTAAATAATCATGGAGGGTGGCTTGTCATAATCCATTCCCCTTCTAAAACAAAGTTGACAGGCTCAGTCCCTTGTAGATCTTGTACATATAATCACAGCTATCATGCCTAGAAGTCAGCATTCCACACTGCCCCTGGCCCTTGTGCATCCTTTGCATGCCTTCCTACACACTTATTCTTCCTTATTCTCAGCACATTGATGATTTAAGAATCTTTGCAACTATTGATGACCACTGCAAAAAGAAGCTTCTTTCACCCAAGCTCCCATAAGATCCACTGTGGAGGTATCAGTGCATTTAGTAAGTTATTTGACTGACACAACACATCTGTTCAAAAGCTGAGCAGTGGTGGCACATGCCTTTAATCCCTGCACTTGGGAAGCAGAGGCAGGCAGATCTCTGAGTTCGAGGCCAGCCTGATCTACAGAGTAAATTCCAGGAAATCCAGGGCTACACAGAGAAACTCTGTCTCAAAAAACAAACAAACAAACAAAACACATCTATTCAAAACAAAACAAAACAAAAAAATTCTCTGACATTTGTAACACATTGAAATTTTTGATAAGTTCTGTTTATTTTTTAGGAGCTCCTTGCATGATCTAAGGCATTTCTTAGTTACATTGTTATTTACTCCTATCTCTTAATTAACCTAGTAATTTCGTGACAACATGCATATATTTTAATATTTATTTACTTATTTACTTACTTACTCAGTTAATTATATATATAAAAGCATGGAGTCATGCCTAGACAGGCAGGTAGAGGTCAGAAGACAACTTTGAGGTCAAAATTCACCATTTGGGTTCTAGAGATCCAACTCATTTTGCCAGGCCAGACAGCAAGTTCCTTTATTTGATAATTCATCTCACAGACCCCAGAAATAATTCTGATATATGAGACTTTGAAGGAGTTTATCTATTCTGTTTTCTCAATCATCCATGATAAAGATATTCTCCTATGGGATGTTAGTCAATTTTTCCATTACTGTAGCTAATGCCTAAGGTAATCCTCTTCATAAACACAAAAGCTTTGACGATTTCAGCTCATGCTTGGATGACAGTGTTGCTTTGTCTTGCTTAACGTGATACTTCCTGGCAGAGACTCTGAATAGAACCAGTGGTTTCAGCTCCCAGCATCTGAGATACAAAGGAAAAAGAATAAGCATATTCAGTTCCACTTCAATCTCAAATATCTCCAATGGCCTAACATCCTCCTCCTAGGTCCCATTACTTAAGTTTCCTGTTACTTCCTTGTTGTAACCCAAGTTAGGAACCAAGCATTTAAGCATATGTACCTTTGGAGAGAACACTCTAATACCAAATACAGCATAATTGTTTTCAGTACACTTGAGAGCTTTGCCTTCAATTTTAGAACTATATTTATTGTGCATATTGAATAAAATGTTAGCACAATGAATAAAGAGTACATTCGGCTGAAAAAGTCAGGTAACCCAGGTCATGTGACTTTTCTGTTAAAACTCTTACATAGGAGAGGTGCATGTGGTAGAACATGCCTATAATCCCAGCAATCAGGAGGCTGAGATGGGAGGAATAAGGTTCAAAGGTAACATGCACTGCATATTAAGATGCTATTCAAACACCCATCCTGATTTAACCATGGCTCCTTATATTATCTAAGTAAGAGGCAAAGGACATTCAGTAGTTTAAAAGGCCCTCTCTAATTGTTCCTGCCTTAATCCCCTTTCTTGTTCACTCATTCTGCTTCAACCATACTGGCAGCCTCCATCATATTCAAATCACAAAGGCAATCAGCATATGCCTTGAATTGTTCTATCTTGAATGTTCTTCATGGATGTATCTTCCTAGGAAAATTACATTAACTGCTTCAGTATGTAGGAACTGAGGGTTTGATTTTGATTTTTCTCTATTTTGGATCATTTGATGAGTGGTCCAGATAAAGACATGGTCACCACTCACTGAGTTCTGTAACATTTTGGCAGTGAATAATCAGAGAACCAATGCCTCCTATTTCTAGTGTTGCCAGAGGCAACTGAAGTGACAATTACAAAGTCAACTCTCACTGTTATGGTCATAATTGTGCCCTGTTGAGAATGATGTGGAACATTGTTCTTGACTATGAAGCTTCTAAACCCTCCCAGACTTTATGGGAGCCATTCATTATCCTTTTTGGTAAAATTCTTAATTTAAACAAAGTACACAGGATAGTTATTGTATGTTATTGGCATTTATAATGGTTATATAATAGTCCCTCACTTAACCAGTACTTTATTATTGAATTTTATTTTATTGTTTTTTCTAAACAAATTATTCACAGTTCTCATTTATCTATTTAAAATGTTATTTCTTGTAACTCATTTAAGGTTATTTTAAGATAGAGCCTCTGAAATTATAATTATTTTTAAACAATTTTTATTAGATATTTTTGTCATTTACATTTCAAATGCTATCCTGAAAGCCTCCTATACCCTCCCCATGCCCTGTAACCCAACCCACCCACTCCCACTTCCCAGCCCTGGCATTCCCCTGTACTGGGGCATATAATCTTTGCAAGACCAAGGGCCTCTCCTCCCAACAATGTCACACTAGGCCATCTTCTGCTACAAATGCAGCTAGAGAAACAAGCTCAGGAGGTACTGGTTAGTTCATATTGTTGTTCCTCCTATAGGGGTACAGACCCCTTCAGCTCCTTGGGTACTTTCTCTAGATCCTCCATTGCAGGCACTGTGTTCCATGCAATACTGTGAGCATCCACTTCTGTATTTGTCAGGCACTGGCATAGACTAACAAGAGAGAGCTTTATAAGGGTGATGTCAGCAAAATCTTGCAAGCATATGTAATAGTGTCTGCATTTGGTGACTGATTATGGTATGAATCCCTGGGTGGGGCAGTCTCTGGGTTGTCCTTCCTTCTGTCTCAGCTCCAACCTTTGTCTCTGTAAATCCTTACATAGGTATTTTGTTCCCCATTCTGGGAGGGACAAAGTATCCACACTTTGGTATTCCTTCTTTGTGAGTTTCATGTGTTTTGCAAATTGGATCTTGGGTATTCTAAGTTTCTGGGCTAATATCCATTTATCTCTGAGTGCATATCATGTGAGTTCTTTTGTGATTGGATTACTGCACTCAGGATGATATCCTCCAGATACATCCATTTTCCCAAGAATTTCATAAATTCATTGTTTTTTAATAGCTGAGTAGCACTTCCTTGTGTAAATGTACCACATTTTCTGTATCCATTCCTCTGTTGAGGGACATCTGGGTTCTTTCCAGCTTCTAGCTATTATAAATAGAGGTGCTATGAACATAGTGGAGTATGTGTAATTATTAACAGTTGGAATATCTTCTGGAGATGCCCAGGAGAGGTATTGCTGTATCTTCCAGTAGTACTATGTCCAATTTTCTGAGGAACAGCCAGACTGATTTGCAGAGTGGTTGTATAAGCTTGCAATCACACCAGCAATGGAGGAGTGTTCCTGTTTCTCCCCATCCTCACCAGCATCTGCTGTTACATGAATTTTTGATCTTAGCAAATCTGACTGGTGTGAGGTAGAATCTCAGTGTTGTTTTGATTTGTGTTTCCTTGATGATTAAGGATGTTGAACATTTTTTCAGGTGCTTCTCAGCCATTCATTATTCCTCAGTTGAGAATTCTTTACTTAGCTCTGTGCCCCATTTTTAATGGGGTTATTTGATTTTCTGGGGTCCATCTTCTTGATACATTGTATACATTCTGTATACATTGGATATTAGTCTGCTACCAGGTTTAGGATGGGTAAAGATCCGTTTCCAATCTGTTGGTGGCATTTTTGTCTTATTGACTGTGTCTTTTGCCTTACAGAGATTTGCAAATTTATGAGGTCCCATTTGTCAATTCTCAATCTTACAGAACAAGGCATTGCTGTTCTGTACAGGAATTTTTCCCCTCCCTCCATATCTCCAAGACTTTTCTGCCCTTTCTCCATTTTAAGTTTTAGTGTCTCTGGATTTATGTGGAGTTTTTTGATCCATTTAGACTTGAACTTTGTACAAGGAGATAAGAATGGATTAATGTGCATTCTTCAACATGATAACCACCAGTTGAGCCAACACCAATTGTTGAAAATGCTGTCTTTTTTCAACTAGTTAGTTTTAGCTCCTTTGTCAAACATCAAATGACCATAGGTGTGTAGGTTCATTTATGGGTCTTCAATTCAATACCATTGATCTACCTGTCTGTTGCTCTACCAGTACCATGCACTTTTACCACAATTGCTCTGTAGTACAGCTTGATGTCAGAGATGGTGATTCCCCCAGGTGTTGTTTTATCATTGAGAAGAATTTTTGCTATGCTACATTTTTTGTTATTCCAGATGAATTTGCAAATTGCCCTTTCTAAGTCTGTAAAGAATTGAGTTTGAATTTTGATGGGGATTGCATTGAATCTAGATTGTTTATGGCAAGAGAGACATGTTTACTATATTTATCCTGCCAATCCATGAGCATGGGAGATCTTTCCATCTTCTGAGATCATCTTTGACATCTTTCTTCAGAGACTTGAAGTTCTTATCAAACAGATCTTTCACTTCCTTAGTTTTAGTCAGACCAAGGTATTTTATATTATCTGTGACTATTGTGAAGGGTGATGTTTCCCTAATTTCTTTCTCAGCCTGTTTATTTTTGTGTAGAGAAAGGCCACTGACTTGTTTGAGTTAATCTTTTTTATTAGATATTTTCTTTATTTACATTTCAAATGCTATATCGAGTATTCTTACCTTAATGTTATGAGGAAGATTGGTCTGTAATTTTCTTTCTCTGTTGAGTCTTCCTATGGTTTGTGAATCAGAGTTATTGTGACATTACATGAATTTGTCAATTATTCTTCTGTTTCTATTTTGTGGAATAATTTGAGGAGTGTGGGCATTATCTCTTCTTCACTGAAAACATCTGTCCCTTGCCTGCCCCCCACCTACTTTTCTGGTTGGTTGGTAAACTTTTGATAAATACTTCTATTTCCTTAGGAAATATAGGGTTGCTTAAATTTTTCATCTGATCTTAATTCAATGTTGAAATGTGTTATCTATTCTGACAAATGCTTTTGATTTTCTAATTTTGCACAGTGCATGCCCTTTGATAAATGACCTAATGATTCTTTAGTTTTCCTCCATTTCTGTTCTTATGTACCCACTTTCATTTCTGAGTTTAATTCCAACATTCTTTCTCTATCTTTAAGTTAATTTGGATAAATGTTTGCCTATCTTGTAGACCTTTACAATGAACCAACTCCCTTTTTCATTGATTCTATTGTTTTCTTCGTTTCAATTTTAGTGATTTTAGCTCTCAGTTTTACCATATCTTGCTGTCTATTCATTGTGCATATGTTTGCTTCTTTTTGTACTAGAGTTTTCAAGTATCCACCACCATCACCTGAAACAGAAATTTCTGGTTTCTTTGGAGACTCATCTATGTCATAATGATCTTTTATTGCAGCAGACAGGTCAAAGGATTCTTTGTTAAAGCAGACAAATGAAAGAATGTTTTGCTGAAGCAGACACAAACCTAAGCATATTTTGTTGAAGCAGACATGTGAAAGGACTCTTGATGTCTAGAAAGAATATAAGTATAACCATAGACTTTGGGATAGGGTTTATGCTTCCTCTTGCACTGCTTCACTAGTCCTGTTAATAATTTTATGGCACTGGTTGGCCTTGTACCATGTTGCTGATCTTCAGGTTGTGATGACTTCATAGAGAGTAACTCACAAAAAAACTTCACTTAGTATTCCTGTGGCTTCTTGTAGGTTCTGCAGACTCACACTGATCCAGCAGAACTTCATGTTTATTCTAGATCAAGCTGCAACTACTAATTCATATGTGATGTCTACTGAGTGGACTGGACTGCAGCTGCTGATTTGTGTATAGAGATTTGATAGTAGACAGAGCTACTAATATCCTGACAACAAGGCTGTAATAGCTCCAAAGAACTATTTCTAAACAGGTCTACTTTCCCTATATCTTAATAACCTTTCTTTTCCACTACCTATGGTGGATGGTGGGCTAAATAGGTGGATAAAGCAT
>LR753359.1:201936-262387 GCA_902729485.2 Mus minutoides | reverse complement strand
GAAGGAGTTACAGAGATCATGTGTGAAGCTGAATCAAAAGGATGGACCAACCAGTGACAGCGGCTGCCAGGGATCCCTCCCATAATCAGCCACCAAAATAAACACTATAGCATATGCCAGCAAGATAATGCTGAAAGGGACCTGATATAGCTGTCTTGTGGGAGGCTATACCAGTGCCTGGTAAACACAGAAGTGGATGTTCACAGTCAGCTGTTAGTTGGAACACAGGACTCCCAAGGTAGGAGCTAGAGAAAGTACCCAAGGAGTGGAAGGGGTCTTCAACCCTCTAGGTGGAAGAATAACATGAACTAACTAGTTACCCCGGCGCTCATGTCTCTAGCAGCATATATGGAAGAAGATGGCCTAGTTGGCCATCATTGGGAGGAGAGGCCCCTTGGTCATACAGACTCTATATCCCCCAGTACAGGGGAATGCCAGGGCCATTACGTGGGAGGGGTGGGTAGGGGACCAGGGCGGGGACGCGGGAGGGTAAGGGAAAATTTCTTGATATTATGAGAAATGTAAATGAAGAAAATATCTAATAAAGAGAAAAACAACTTCATTTAAATAAGAAGGAAAAAAAACTCTAAAACTATAACCACCACCAGTTTTGTTATATCTGAATCTCATGGCAAAGGATGGAAAAGAGCTGAAACACTTTTACTTTAACAGGAATATATTTTACTTTATCAAATTGATAAGCACAGGGCTTTAATGCATCATATTCCTAGTGGTTGCTTAATTGTGGACAAACCATTTAGTCTCTTTAGTTCATTTACTCATCGGATGAATTTTATGAATGCTTTTTACTTTTATGAGGGTTAAAAACAAAGTGGAATGGATGAGGAAACTAGGAACATATATACTTTGAATTGAAAACATATTGTTTTCAAGACTTATTTATTTATTTTATATTGTGTATATGAGTGTTGAAGTTTGAATTTATGTATGTGTACTTTTTGCATAACTAATGTCTATGGATGTCAGAATACATTGGATTCCCTGAAACTGGATATATGGATGGTTACGAATCACAATGTAGGAGCCAGGTCCACTGTAAGAGTAACAAGTGCTCTTAACTGATAACCCATCTCTCCAGCCCTAGGATCAATGGATAAAGGAAGACCATTCATCTATACGGCCTTCATTAATACCAAAGTGTTCTTAAAATTCCTGTCAATCTTGAACCCTATGGTATGAGATAACCATATCTATTCCCATTTTGTTGATGAAGGGTTATTTATTTATTCATTTATTATTTTTTCCTTTACATATTATCTTTATATATTAACTTCGTGTCTCATATATTATATCCCCTTCCTCCACTTCTCTTAGTTCTCCCCTTACCATCTCTCACCCTCTGTTTCCCTTCAGAAAAGATCAGGCTTCTTAAGAATGTCCACTGAACAAGATGTAAGAATACTAAGCACAAACCTTCATATCAAGGCTTGACAAGGCAATCCAGTAGGTGAAAAGTGTTCCAAGATCAAACAAAAGACTAAGCGACATTCCCACTCACTGTTGGTCCCACCAAAACACCAAGGGACTTAACAAATAGTGCCTGCTGCTTCAGTCTTTGTGAGCCCCTATGAGCCTTTAGTTATGTGATGTCTTTGGGCTGTATTGTCCTGGTGTCCTCAGTCCCTCTGGTTCCCACACTTCTTCCTTTACACCTTTGATGAAGTCCCCTGAGTTCTGAGGGGAGAGACTATGTAGAGATCTCCAATTTGGAATTGCTCTGCCTAATGTTTAGCTATGAGTCTCAGCATCTCCTCTCATCAGTTGCTGAATAAAACCTCTCTGATTACAATTACAATATATACTGATCTATAAGTATAACATCATATCATTGGAAATAATTGCGTTGATTTTTTTTTCTATCATAGGTTTCAGGACTATCCAACCTCCAGTTCCTGGTCTTCGAGGCAGTTGGACATGGGCCCCTCCCATACCATGGACCTCAAATTAGATCAATAATTGGTTGGCCACTCCCATGTGTTCTGCATCACCATCATCTGACTTCATTTGTGGGTGGATAGGTGGATTTTCTGTCTGGGTTGTTGTCCCAGTCCCATCACTAGTTATAGAAGATGGCTATTTCAATCTCCATATCCTCCATTACTAGAAGTCCATACTAGGGCCACCCTCATAGAATCCTAGGAGTCTCTACTGCACTAGATTTTTACATCAACCACCAAAGCCCTCCAACTCCAGTCTTCTCTTCATATAGGCTCTTCTTCCATCCCTCCATCCTTCAAAGCCCTGTTCTCTATCCCAGTCCATTGGCAAAATCTAATTCCCCTTCCCAATGTAATCCATGTTTCTCCCTTTGATCCCTCTCTTAATGAGGGACAATTAGTAGACTAAAGAGAAAGGTCATACTTTATGGTGTGTTCAACACATTATTTATCAAATAGTTAAGAATTGTACTTGAAAACCTTGATGTTCATTCCCTTTTTTCTTCATCTTAGAATGGAGAAGAGATTCCAAAGAAAATATATTGCTTACAATTACCAAATTGACTATCACAAGTTGGAAGCAGACCAATTATTGTAGTGAGGTGGAGGATGAAGAGCAGGAAAAATGCAAATTCGTCCTGATTATCTCCCGATGACCATGGTGTACTGCTATTAGGATTCACTAACGAGATGATTCTTTTTGTTTGTTTCACAATATGAGGATGTTTTATTTTACATTTATGACAAATAACTCATACAACTATATCCCCTATCAAAATTACTTTAGCTAAGATGTCTTAGTGAGTTAAAGTACCACAGGCTCTTTAAAATAAAGCTTTGAATATTTAATGATAGACAGGCTATATAGCTTTTAAGCACATGCTGTCATCCTCTCTGAGTGTAAGCCCTGGAACCAAGAAAAACAAGGAGTACATAGATAGGGACTTTTTCACTTTGTTTGGGTTTTATGAAAATATTTTCATTCTAAGACACCACAGCAGTGTTGAGAAACCAGGTAGAAAACTAGGAGGAACACACACTCTTTGCATTATATCACTGTCCTCACAGGTAGAAATAGATGTACCTTGAAATTGGGCAAATTATTTCCTTCCATGTGTTTTTCTAATTTTGAAAACACATGATGAACTCACTAAAGCCAAACTACTTACTAGTAAATCCAATATTCTCCCCTTTTCAGAATGCCACCCTACTAATTATTTTAATTTCTTACTCCTTCATTCATAGTTCATAGTTTCCTCTCCTGAAACCACTGCAATATGCAAGCACTAATTTATACTCAGCAAAACTATTTTCCTTGCCCTGATAGTTAATTTTTAATAATTTTATTAATGCATATGGACATTTTCTCTGCATGCATGTGTGTCTGCTGCTTGTGGAGACCAGAGAGACTCTAATTCCCTAGAATTGTCATTTCAGATAGTTATGAATTTTTATATGGGCTCTGGGGATTGAATCCATGTCCTATGGAAGGGCAACCTTTGTTTTAACCACTGAGCTATCTCTCCAGCTGCTCTGATATTTCTGAATTCTTGTATAGTATTAGTAGAATATAGGCATAATGTAGGTATTAAATTGCTGCTTACTGAATTAATGGTCATTTGTTATTCTTTTGTTTATTTTTGGTTTTGTTTTGTTTTTTAATTGGATAGTTTATTTATTTGCGTGTCAAATGTTATCCCCTTTCCTGATAAAAACTCTGCAAAACACCTATCCCATCTCCCCTTACACTGCTTCTATGAGGGTGGTCCCCCACCTACTGATCCACTCCTGCATCACCACCATAGCATTCTTCTACATTGGGCCATCAAGCCTTCACAGGACAAAGGGCATCCCCTCCTATTTATGCCAGGTAAGGACCCTTCAGCTTCTTCAGTCTTTTACCTAACTCCTCCATTTGGGTTCCTGTACTCAGTCTGATTGTTGGCTGCCAGCATCACATCGGTATTGGTCAGGATCTCACAGAGCCTCTCAGGAGACAGATGTATCAGGCTCCTGTCAGCAGGCAGTTGGCATCCACAATACTGTCTTGTTTTGGTGTCTGTATGCATGTGGGATCGATCTCCAGGTGGGGCTGGAAGGCCTTTGCTTCAGTCTCTGCTCCACTCATTGTCCCTGTATTTCCTTTTTAAAGGAGCAGTTCTGAATTAAAATTTTGGAGATGGCTGGGTGACCCCATCCCTCAAGGGGGGGCCATGCCTTACTTCTAGATATGGTCTCAGCAGGTTCTCCCTCCGCTTTGTGTGTCATTTCAGCTAATATCATCACCTTGGAGTCCTGGCAGGCTCTTGCTTTCCTGACATCTGGGACTTTCTGGTTGCTAGCCCCAGTTCCCCATCCCCCACTGATACACATCACTGTTCAATTTCCTGACACTGTGTATATCTCTTCCATTTCTTCCCATACCTGATTCTTGTGGGAACTAAAACAGGGGACCTGGAAAAGTGGGGGAAGGGAAAAGACCCATGCCCCACCAGAGTTCCACCTATTCTCTGGTCAGTCAGGTGTGGGAGGACTGCTAACTACCTTCCACTCATCCCTGGGTTGGCATTCCTCTATGCCACTCTTCAGGGGGTGACCAGGGGCACCCTACCTGGGGACCCCATAGCTATGTTGCTAAAGCCACCAGGGTTATAGGAGAAAGGGATGAAGGAAGAGGTTCCCAACAACTGCGAGAGTGCATGCAGCCTTGATGAGCAGAGACTATATATGGTTGAAGAGCTTTATTATAGAAATGCAGGGACTGAGACATCCACACTTTGGTCTTCCTTCCTCATGAGCTTCATGTGGTCCATGAGATGCATCCTGCTTATACCATGCTCTTTGCCTAATAGCCATTGATCAGTGAGTACATATCTTGTTTGTTCCTTTGTGACTAAGTCACCTCACTCAGGGTGATATTCTCAAGTCCCATACATTTGCGTGCATATTTCATGAAGCTGTTGTTTTAATAGTTGTGTAAATGTACCACATTTTCTGTATCCATTCCTCTGTGAAGAGACATCTGGGTTGTTTCCAGCTTCTGTCTATTATAAATGTGACTGCGATGAACATAGTGGAGCATGAGTTCTTATTACATGTTGGAGCATCTTCTGGGTATATGCTCAGGAGTGATATAGCTGGGTCTTCAGGTAGTACTATATCCACTTTTCTGAGAAACCACCAGACTGGTTTCCAGAGTGGTTGTACTAGCTTTCAATACCACCAGCAATGGAGATGTGTTCCTTTTTCTCCACATCCTCACCTGCATCTGCTACCACCTGAGTTTTTGATCTTAGCAATCCTGACTGGTATGAGGTGTAATCTCAGGGTTGTTTTGATTTGCATTACCCTGATGACTATGGATGTTGAACATTTCTTTAGTTGTTTCTCAGCCATTTGAGTTTCCTCAGTTGAGAATTCTCTGTTTAGCTTGTTCCCCATTTTTAGTAGGGTTATTTGGGTCTCTGGAGTCTAACTTCTTGAGTTCTTTGTATATATTGGATATCAGTACTATATCAGATGCAGAATTGGTAAACAAACATCTTTCCTCAATCTGCTGGTTGGTGTTTTGTCCTATTTACAGCATCCTTTGCTTTAAAGAAGCTTTGCAATATTGTGAGGTCCCATTTGTCGATTCTTGGTCTTAGAGCATAAGCCACTGGTGTTCAGTTCAGGAACTTTTCCCATGTGTTTGAGGATTTTCTTCACTTTCTCTTCTATTAGATTCAGTGTATCTTGTTTTATGTGGAGGTCCTTGATCCACTTGGACTTGAGCTTTGTACAGGAAGATAAGAATGGATCAATTAGTATCCTTCTACATGTTGACTACCAGATGAGTCAGCACCAATTGTTGAAAATGCTGTCTTTTTTCCACTGGATGGTTTTAACTCCTTTGTCAAAGATTAAGTGACCATAGGTGTGTGAGTTCATTTCTGGGTCTTCAATTCTATGCCATTTGTGTACCTCCCTGTCACTGTACCAATACATTGCTGTTTTTATCACTATTACTCTGTAATAGAGCTTGAGGTCAAGGATGGTCATTCCCCCAGATTTTTTGTTGTTGTTGTTGAGAATAGTTTTTGCTATTCTGGGTTTTTGGTTATTCCAAATGAATTTGAGAATTGCTATTTCTAACTCTATGAAGAACTGAGTTGGAATTTTGATGGGCATTGCATTGAATCTGTAGATTGCTTTTGGCAAGAAGGCCATTTTTACTCTAGTAATCCTGCTAACCCATGAGAATGGGATATATTTCCACATTCTGACATCCTCTTAGATTTCTTTCTTCAGCGACTTGAAATTCTTTTCATACAGACCTTTCACTTATTTGGTTAGAGTCACATCAAGAAATTTTATATTGTTTTTTACTATTGTGAATTATGTCATTTCTCTAATTTCTTTCTCAGCTCTTTATCCTTTGAGTTTAGGAAGGCAATGTAGCTGTCCAGCAGTGATAAATGAACTGGGTTACCTGGAAGGGAGGCTGGAAATGAAAAAGGAACACTGTGTGAGAGAAGGAAGAACCCAGCAAAATTTTCTGATCAAGGCTGAAAGTTTAATATTCAGCACTATATTTATACAGAGAGAGCCCACAGACCCCCATCCTCTGTTTTAGCTGGATGATGTTGCTTTGTTTCAGCTGGATTATGTCGCAAAGCAAGCTCAATGGTCAGTCTACTCCTGTAGAAAATTGCAGGAGCAGCAAGGCAAAAGACTCCACCTGAATCATTAAGGTACAACTGTGGCAAACACATAAGGTCTATTTAGCCTGCTCAAGGCTTGGGAAAGTGCACATGGCTACTGATTTCTTTGAGTTAATTTTAAATCCATCAACTTTGTTGTAACTGTTTATTAGCTGTAGTAGTTCTCTGGTGTAATTTTTGAGATCATGTAAATAATGATTTTTTTTTTTTTTTTTTTTACTTCTTCCTTTCCAATTTGTATCCCTTTGACCTCATTTTGTGGTCTAATTGCTCCAACTAGAACCTCAAGTACTATATTGACTAGATAGAGAGAATGTGGCCAGTCTTGTCTAATATCTTATTTTAGTAGCGCTGCTTCAAGTTTCTCTCAATTTACTTTCAATGTTGGCTACTATTTTGCTCTATTTTGCTTTTATTGTGTTTAGGCATGAGCCTTGAATTCCTGATCTTTCCAAGACTTTAAACATGAAGGAATGTTGAATTATGTCAAATGCTTTTTCAGCATCTAATGAAACCATCATGTGGTTTCTCTCTTTCAGTTGGTTTATATAGTGGATTATGTTGACAGATTTCCCTATATTTAACAATCCCTACATCCTTGGAATGAAGCCTACCTGATCATGGTGAATGATTGTTTTGATGTGTTCTTGGATTCGGTTTGTGAGGATATAATTGAGTATTTTTGCATCAATATTCATAAGTGAAATTGTTCTAAAGTTCTCTTTTTTGTTGGGTCTTTTTGAGGTTTTGCTATCAGCATAATTGTGGCTTCATAAAACAAATCTAGTAGTGTTCCTTCTGTTTCTCATTTGTGGAATAGTTTGAAGAGTATTGGTATTAGCTCTTCATTGAAGAACTGAAAGAATTCTACACTAAACCCATCTAGTCCTGGGCTTTTTTTTTTTTTTTTGGACTAGGATACTTTTAATGACTCTATTTCTTAAGGGTTTTAGGACAGTTTAGATGGTTTATCTTGATGCTGATTTAATTTTGGTATCTGATCTCAGTCTTGAAAATTGTCCATTTCATCCAGATTTTCCAGTTTTCTTTAGTACAGGCTTTTGTAGTAGGATCTGATGATTTTTTTTTTAATTTCCTCAGTTTCTGTTGTCATCTCTCCTTTTGCATGTTGGATTTTGTTAATTTGGATACTGTCTTTGTGCCCTCCTAGTTAGTCTGGCAAAGGGTTTATCTATGTTGTTGATTTTCTCAAAGAATCAGCTGCTGAGGTTTTTGTTTCTTTCTTTGCTTGTATGTTTGTTTGTTTGTTTGTTTGTTTGTTTTGGATAATTCATTTTGTTTCTATTTGGTTAATTTCAGCCCTGAATTTGATTATTTCCTGCTTACTACTCCTCTTGGGTGTACTTGCTTCTTTTTTTCTTGAGCTTTCGGGTGTGCTGTAAAGTTGGTAATGTATGTTCTCCCCAGTTTCTTTTTGTAGGCACTTAGGGCTATGAATTTTCCTCTTAGCACTTCTTTCATTCTGTCCCATAAGTTTATGTATGTTGCACCTTTATTTAATTTCTTTTTTTAACCAAGTTATCATTGAGTAGAGCATTGTTCAGTTTCTATGTGTATGTGGGCTTTATCTTGCTTTTGCTGTTATTGAAGACCAGCCAGAGTATATGGTGATCTGATAGGATTAATGGGATTATTTCAATCTTCTTGTATCTGTTCAGGTCATTTTTTGGCTGAGTATATGGTCAATTTTGGAGAAGATACCATGAGTTGCGAAGAAGAAGGTATATTCCTTTGTTTAGATAAAATACCATATAGCTATCTGTTAAATCTATTTGGTTCATAACTTTTGTTAGTTTCACTATTTCTCTGTTTAGTTTCTATTTCCATGATCTGACAATTGATGAGAGTGGCCTGTGAAGTCTACTATTGTGGTGTGAGGTGCAATGTGTGCTTTGAAGTTCAGTAAAGCTTCTTTTGTGAGTGTGGCTGCCCTTGCATTTGGAGCATAGATGTTTAGAGTAAAGAGTTAATCTTGGTAGATTTTAACCTTGATGAATATGAAGTGTCCCTCCTTATCTTTTTTGATAACTTTAGGTTGAAACTCAATTTTATTGGATATTAGAATGGCTACACCAGTTTGTTCCTTTCAGCCATTTGATTAGAAATATTTTCTCTAGCCTTTTATTCTGAGGTAGTATCTGTCTTCATTACTTTGACAAGATCCCTATATCTAGCAATATGCTGGGTTCTATTTTCATATCCAGTCTGTTAGTCTGTTTTTTATTGGGGAATTGAGTCCACTGATGTTAAAAGTTATTAAGAAATAGTGATTGTTGCTTCCTATTATTTTTTGTTGTTACAGGTGGAATTATGTTTGTTTAGCCATCTGCTTTTGCATTTTTTGAAAGTAGATTACTTTCTTGCTTTTTCTAGCATGTAGTTTCCATCCTTGTGTTGGAGTTCTCCATTCATTATCATTTGTAGATGTGGATATGTGGAAAAATCTTGTGTACATTTTGTTTTGTCATGTAATATCTTGGTTTCTCCATCTATGGTGATTCAGACTTTTGCTGGGTATAGTAGCTTGGACTGGCATTTTTGTTCTCTTAGAGTCTGTATAACATCTGTCCAAGATCTTCTGGTTTTCCTTTTTTTTTTTTTTTTTTTTTTTTTTGTGTGGGGGGGTTTTTTTTTTTTTTTTTTTTTTTTTTTTTTTTTTTTTTTTTTTTTTTTTTTTTTTTTTTTTTTTTACTTGTTTGGAGGTTTGTTTTTCCATTGATTTTATTAATTTTTCTTTTTTTTTTCAATTTTTTATTAGATATTTTTTTAAATTTACATTTCAAATGCTGTCCTGAAAGTACCCTCCCACCTCTCCCGCCCTGCTCCCCTGCCCACCCACTCCCACTTCTTGGCCCTGGAGTTCCCCTGTATTGGAGTATATAAAGATTGCAATACCAAGGGGCCTCTCCTCCCAATGATGGCCGACTAGGCCATCTTCTGCTACATGTGGAGCTAGAGACACGAGTTCTGGGGGTTCTGGTTAGTTCATATTGTTGTTCCTCTTCTAGGGTTGCAGACCCCTTCACCTCCTGGGGTTCTATCTCTAGCTTCTCCATTGTGGGCCCTGTGTTCCATCATATAGATGACTGTGAGTATCCACTTCTGTACGAGAGAGCTATATCAGGGTCCCTTCAGTAAACACTTGCTGTCCTATGCAATAGTGTCTGAGTTTAGTGACTGATTATGGGATGGATCCCCCGCTGGGGTAGTCTCTGTATGGTCCACCCTTTCATCTTAGCTCTAAACTTTGTCTTTGTAACTCCTTTCATGGGTATTTTGTTTCCTATTCAAAGAGGGAATGAGGTCTTCCTTCTTGATATTCTTGTGTTTTGCAAATGGTATCTTGGGTATTCTAAGTTTCTGGGCTAATATCTATTTATCAGTGAGCGTATATCCAATGACTTCTTTTATGATTTGGTTACCTCAATAAGGATTATATCCTCCAGATACATCCATTTCTCCAAGAATTTCATAAAATCATTTTTTTTTTTTCGAGACAGGGTTTCTCTGTGTAGCTCTGGCTGTCCTGGAACTCACTTTGTAGACCAGGATGGCCTTGAACTCAGAAATCCGCCTGCCTCTGCCTCCGTAGTGCTGGGATTAAAGGTGTGCACCACCACGCCCGGCAAATCATTTTTTTAATAGCAGAATAGTACTCCATTGTGTAAATGTACCACATTTTCTGTATCCATTCCTCTGTTAAGGGACATCTGGGTTCTTTCCAGCTTCTGGCTATTATAAATAAGGCTGCTATGAACATAGTGGGGCATGTGTCCTTTTTACCAGTTGGAACATCTTCTGGGTATATGCCCAGGAGAGGTATTGCTAGATCCTCTGGGAGTACTATGTCTAATTATCTGAGAAAACGCCAGACTGACTTCCAGAGTGGTTGCACAAGCTTGCAATCCCACCAGCAATGGAGGAGTGTTCCTCTTTCTCCACATCCTCGCCAGCATCCGATGTTGCTTTCCTAATCTCTGGTGAAAAATCTGGTATAATTCTGATAGGTCTGCATTTATATGTTATTTGACCTTTTTCCCTTATTGCTTTTAATATTCTTTCTTTGTTTTATTCATTTGGTGTTTTGACTATTATGTGATGGGAAGAATTTCTTTTCTGGTCCAATCTATTTGGAGTTCTGTATGTTTCTTGTGTATTCATGGGCATCTCTTTCTTTAGGTTATGGGAAGTTTTCTTCTATAATTTTGTTGTAGATATTCACTGGCCTTTTAAGTTGGGAATCTTCACTCTGTTCTATACCTATTATACTTTGGTTTAGTCTTCTCATTGTGTCCTGTATTTCCTGTATGTTTTGGGTTAGGATACTTTTGCATTTTGTGTTTTCTTTGACTGTTGTGTCAATGCTTTCTGTGGTATCTTTTTTAAAAAATTTTTTTCCAACTTTTATTAGATATTTTCTTCATTTACATTTCAAGTGTTATCCAGAAAGTTCCCTATACCCTCCCCCATCCCGGCCCTGCTCCCCTACCCATCCGCTCCCACTTCTTGGCCCTGGCATTCCCCTGTACTGGGGCATATAAAGTCTGCATGACCAAGGGGCCTCTCTTTCCAATGATGGCCAACTAGGCCATCCTCTTCTATATATGGAACTAGAGACATGAGCTCAGGGGGTACTAGTTAGTTCATGTTATTCTTCCACCTATAGGGTTGAAGACCCCTTTAGCTCCTTGGGTACTTTCTCTAGCTCCTTCTTTGGGAACACTGTGTTCCATCTAATAGCTGACTGTGAGCTTCCATCTCCATGTTTGCCAGGCATTGGTATAGTCTCCCACGAGACAGCTATATCGTGGCCCTTTCAGCACTATCTTGCTGGCATATGCTATAGTGTCTATGTTTGGTGGCTGACTGTGGGATGGATCCCTGGCAGCCGCAGTCATTGGGTCCATCCTTTGGATTCAGCTTCACACATGATCTCTGTAACTCTTTCAATGTGTGCTTTGTTCCTAATTCTAGGAAGGGGTGACATGTCCACATTTTGATCTTCCTTCTTCTTGAGTTTCATGTGTTTTGTAAATTGTATCTTGGGTGGTCTAGTTTTCTGGGCTAATATCCACATATCAGTGAGTACATGTTATGTGAGTTCTTTTGTGATTGGGTTACTTCACTCAGGATGATGGCCTCCAGATTCATCCATTTGCCTAGGAATTTCTTATATTTATTGTTTTTAATAGTTGAGTAGTACTCCATTGTGTAAATATACCAAATTTTTTGTATCCATTCCTCTGTTGAGGGACATCTGGGTTCTTTCCAATTTCTGGCTATTATGAATAAGGCTGCTATGAACATAGTGGAACATGACAGGAATAATGGTCTACCTTATAGAAGACCTATATACGGGTCATCTCCATAACGTCCTAGAAGACCATCATGATACAGGTTAAAAGACTCCTTGGTGGTCTGACTAAAGGTCTCACCAACTTGGTCGAACGTAAGGGTGGTTGTTACCTCCTGTGTTCCCCTTTCTCCACATCCATGCCAGCATCTGTTGTCACCTGAATTTTTGATCTTAGTCATTCTTACTGGTGTGAGGTGGATGAAGCCACAATTACTCTGATACCTAAACCACATAAAGACACAACAAAGATAGAGAACTTCAGACCAATTTCTCTCATGAATATTGATGCAAAAATACTCAACAAAATTCTCGCCAACCGAATCCAAGAACACATCAAAACGATCATCCATCATGACCAAGTAGGCTTCATCCCAGGAATGCAGGGATGGTTTAATATATGGAAATCCATCACCGTAATACACTATATAAACAAACTCAAAGATAAAAACCACATGATCATCTCCTTAGATGCTGAGAAAGCATTTGACAAAATCCAACACCCATTCATGATAAAGGTCTTGGAAAGATCATGAATTCAAGGCCCTTACCTAAACATGATAAAAAGCAATCTACAGCAAACCAGTGGCCAACATCAAACTAAATGGAGAGAAACTGGAAGCAATCCCACTAAAATCAGGGACCAGACAAGGCTGCCCACTTTCTCCCTACCTATTCAATATAGTACTCGAAGTCCTAGACAGAGTGATAAGACAACAAAAGGAGGTCAAGGGGATACAAATTGAAAAGGAAGAACTCAAATTATTGCTATTTTCAGATGATTTGATAGTATATATAAGTGACCCCAAAAACTCCACAAGAGAACTCCTAAACCTGATAAACAGCTTTAGTGCAGTAGCTGGATATAGAATCTACTGAAAGAAATCGATGGCCTTTCTTTATACAAAGGATGAACTGGCTGAGAAAGAGATCAGGGAAACATCACCCTTCACAATAGTCACTAAAAATATAAAATATCTTGGTGTGACTCTTAAGAAGGAAGTGAAAGATTTGTATGACAAGAACTTCAAGTCTCTGAAGAAAGAAATTGAGGAAGATCTCAGAAGATGGAAGGACCTCCCATGCTCATGGATTGGCAGAATCAATATAGTAAAAATGGCTATTGACGGTTTTCGATAGATGTCTAAGTTACGTTAGGAGTAGTTTTAAGGTTGAGTTAAGAAGTTCCTAGATCTTTTCTGTTAATCGTTCAAGTAGACCTTATTGTTTTTTGGATCTGATCGCTTTTGAGAAGAGTTGTTATTTTCTTGGAGACCACCTTAGTGGTACGGACTGGAGTTCGACATGATGTCTCGTTAGCATTGAAAAACTGCATGGTACTGGTACAGCAACAGTCAGGTAGATCAATGGAATAGGATCAAAGATCCAGAAATGAATCCACACACATATGGTCACCTGATCTTTGACAAGGGAGCTAAAACTATCCAGTGGAAAAAAGACAGCCTTTTCAACAAATGGTGCTGGCACAACTGGCAGCTATCATGTAGAAGACTGGGAATTGATCCATTCTTATCTCCTTGTACTAAGGTCAAGTCTAAGTGGTTGAAGTACCTCCACATAAAACCAGAGACAGTGAAACTTATAGAGGAGAAAGTGGGGAAAAGCCTCGATGATATGGGCACTGGGGAAAATTCCTGAACAAAACAGCAAAGGCTTGTGCTGTAAGATCAAGAATTGACAAATGGGACCTCATAAAGTTGCAAAGCTTCTGTAAGACAAAAGAGACTGTCAACAAGACAAAAGGGCCACCAACCGATTGGGAAAGGATCTTTACCAATCCTAAATCAGATAGGGGACTCATATCCAATATATATAAAGAACTCAAGAAGGTGGACACCAGAAAATCAAATATCCCCATTAAAAAGTGGGGCACAGAGTTAAACAAAGAATTCTCAAATGAGGAATACCGAATGGCTGAGAAACACTTGAAAAAATGTTCAACGTCCTCAATCATCAGGGAAATGCAGATCAAAACAACCCTGTGTTATCTTTTGACCCTGACATTCCCTCTTCGATCTCTTATATTCTATTGGTGATGCTTGGATCTATCCCACCTGATCTCTCTCTTTCCTAGTTTTTTTTTTTTTTTTTTTTTTTTTTTTTTTTTTTTTTTTTTTTTTTTTTTTTTTTTTTTTTTTTTTTTTTTTTTTTTTTTTTTTTTTTTTTTTTTTTTTTTTTTTTTTTTTTTTTTTTTTTTTTTTTTTTTTTTATCTCCATGTTTGTCTCTCTTCGTGGTTTCTTTATTCTTTCTACTTCCATTTTTAGATCCTTCATGATTTTGTTGAATTCCTTCACCTGTTTGTGTGTGTGTCTGCATGTGTTTTCCTGTAATTCTTTAAGGGATTTTTGTGTGTCCTCTTTTAGTGCTTCTACATGTTCGTATGTGTTCTCCTGTATTTCTTTAAGTGAGTTATTTATGTCCTTCTTAAAGTCCTCTATCATCATATTGAGATGTGATTTTAATTAGAGTCTCGCTTTTTTTGGTGTTTTAGTGTAACCAGGGCTCACTGTGGTGGGATAACTGGGTTCTTATGATACAAAGTAACCTTGGTTACTGTTGCTTATGTTCTTGCCCTTGCTTCTTGCCATCTGGTTATCTTTGGTGTTAGCTGTTCTTCTTGTCTTTGACTGTGCCTTGTCCCTCATGTAAGCCTGTATGTCAGCACTCCTGGGAGATCAGTACTCTTCATAAGTAATTTGGGTATGGATAGCTGTGGCACAGTCTCAGTTCTGGGGTGTAGATGAAAACTAGAAGGATCCTGTCTTTGGCTGTTCCTTGGGTAACCCTGGGTTACTTCTCCAGCAGTGAAGGAAAATTAAAAGCATTTACTCCCACCCAAACCATAGAAATGTATAACTTCCCACATATACTTATCATGTTTAATTTTCCACTGTTAAGCCTTAGCCATTTTGGCAATCTTTTGTTTGAGTTACTCATGTTTCTTCAAGAGACAATATGCACAATATTTGTATCTAGGGAGCTGTGCATTGGAAGAGTGAGGATAATGAAAATATTCAGTGTTCCAGTGTCCTAATGGCTTTGAGCAGGTCCTTCTTCATCCAGGAATTTGAGCAGAGGTAGCTATCTCCCTTGTGCTCTCAGTTGTGTCAATATTCTTGGGAGACCAGCTCTCTCCAGGTGGGCCCTGGGTATGCAGAGCTTTGCTCTCAGGTGTGTCAGCACTCCCGAGAGATCTGCGCTCTCCCTGAAGGGTCTGGGCATGGAGAGTTGTGGCACAGTGTCTGCTCTAGGCACAGATGGAAACCAAAAGGATCCTGTCCCAGGCTACCCTGTAGTTCCTGTGTCCTGATGGCTCAAAGCAGGTCCCACTTGGGCCAGGAATTTGAGTAGAAGTTGTGGTTTTACCTGTACTCTAAGGTATGTTAGCACTCCTGTGAGACCTGCACTCTCTTGGTAGAATCTGGGTATCCAGATCTATTTATTTCACATGGTCTGCTCCAGGCACAGATGGAAACTGGAAGAATTCTGTTGCAGGCTGCTCTTCAGTTCCCATGTCCTGGGAGCTCTGGGAGGATCCCTCTGAGCAGAATTGGTGGTCCTACCTGTGCTCACAGGTGGTTCAGTACTCCTGGGAGACCAGTTCTTCCACTGGGACCTGGGTGTGAAGAGCTGTGGCACAAGGTCAGCTCTGGGTGTAGATGGATACAGGTTGTCTTTTGTTGTTTTTAAAAATTATTTTATATTTTACAGTTTGTGTTGGAGCTGGCAGTGTGGTTCAATAATATAATGTTTGCCCAGTAAGGCACAATACCCTGGGTTACTTCTCCAGCAGTGAAGGAAAATTAAAAGCATTTACTCCCACCCAAACCATAGAAATGTATAACTTCCCACATATACTTATCATGTTTAATTTTCCACTGTTAAGCCTTAGCCATTTTGGCAATCTTTTGTTTGAGTTACTCATGTTTCTTCAAGAGACAATATGCACAATATTTGCATCTAGGGAGCTGTGCATTGGAAGAGTGAGGATAATGAAAATATTCACTGGATCAGAAAATGTCTGGGAAGACTTGCTTGAATATCTAGTCAACCTTTTCTCAATTGCTCTCTTTTCATCAAGGTGAATCCATAGAGGTCTGTAAGTATTAGTCCATTACTACTCACCTATATGATGATATTATGTATCATACCTTTCTGGTTCCACAGGGCTTTAAGGATCTCATAGTGCATTAAGGAACTAGTGCTGCTGAACACATTAATGTTTTGTGCTCCCTGAATCAGTGGTGTGTGTGTGTGTGTGTGTGTGTGTGTGCGCGCGCGTATACAGCAGAGGGAGAGACGGGGGGGGGGGACACACATATTACTATTCATCTTATAACCACTCTAATTGAGGACTTACTTTATCCAACTTCATGCATATCTCATTCGTCCTAGAAATGCACAAATCTTCTCAGACAATGTTAGAAGGTCTAGGCTACCATAGTATGCTTCAGCAACTGCTTATTTCTTTTCCAGAACCCAGGTAAAGTAGACAAAGTATTCTCTGCCTCAAAGCAATTAACTGCCTTCCTCAAGTACTTTAGTTATCTAAAGTACAAGGAGAACTTTTGCCTACCTTCTTATCTGTCATCCATCTAAGGTCCATGGCTGTCAAAATATCACTGATGACTTGACTTGGTAAGGACAAGTTTCTGATGTGGGCAACTCAACATTCTCCAAAACCTCTACAGACCTTTTAACTCTCCTGAAGTCACAGTCCAGACAAACTGCAATTTTAGGCAAGTTTAAAGCTCAAGTTTGCACCATTATATTTCTTTTTTTTTTTTCAACTTTTATTAGATATTTTCTTCATTTACATTTCAAGTGTTATCCAGAAAGTTCCCTATATCCTCCCCCCTCCCGGCCCTGCTACCCTACCCACCCGCTCCCACCCCCTGGCCCATTATATTAAGAGAATATCGTGAAAGGTTGTGTGCTATTTAGATGCAGCTTGAAATGTCAAACATTTTTCTATGCTTTTAAAAATTACTCACAGTGTTCATTATAATTCTGAAAGTCAAGACTATGTGCTGAATATTAAAATCATCTAGACTATTTCTGCTATTTTCTCTGAAACAATTTCTTCTCTTTCCATTCTTTAAGCATGACTTCTTGACCTTAATTTCTCTTGCTTTGTGCTAGGTATTTTAATATGACCTTTTCTATGGTTAATCCCCTCCAAAAATCTATATTCTAATTTGAAGTCACCATGGTACTGTTTGGCCATTGTGCCTTTACGAATGATTGATAAAATGTGTTTCTCATGGAACAGTGTTATCTTGAGACTGGAGTAGTTAGTATAAGAGCAAGTGTTTCAAAGCAAGGACCTAGTTTTCTTCTCTCTCTTTTATATGCACCTGATTTCACATTACTTCTCTGTTATATTACAATGTAGCATAATGGCTTAGTCTGATGTTGCCATCCAACATTAGAATTCAAGCCTCTAGAACCAATAGGTAAAATAAATCTCCATTTTTCCTAAGTCACTAAAAATCAATTATTTTGTTCTATCAGCAGGAAACAGATTAAAATAACCTTCTTCCTATAGCCAGGTTTGCAAATGAGAAATCAAAAAAAAAAAATGAGCTAAGAGTATATATCACTGTGGCTAAGATTTTTTATATAATGTTAAAAGAAAATGTTAGCAGAAGCTGTATTACAAAATCTCATTGCTTTATCACAACATTTAGGAGAATTATCTGAATATCTTCTGCTCTCCTCTTCTGTTTCCTGTGACATACATGCACAGTGCCCGATCTTCACCAACAGAACTGTACATAAATGTAGCAGTCTCTATTTTTGCCTCAGTAGAGACAAGTGAAGAACAAATGGTTCTACCATCCATATTGACTTACCTTTTTAGAAGAAGGCATAACATAAATATGAGGACAAGAGCTTTACTTAGACTCAAATATTTGTCAACAAAATGGAGATCCTTTGCTATCCAAGGTAGCTGGAGATCAGATTGACCCCTTCCCAAGATGTTAATTGCAATGTTTCTCAGTGTTGGGTGTTTGACAGATCCTTATTTTAGTCTTAATTCTGAGCTCAATTAAATAAGTTATATATTTCTATATACAATCGATTCTCATTATTCAGGGTAATAATGCTCTATACCATGTATTCTGAATTAATGAATACAGAACCACTACTTCAAAGATAAATATAGGAGTAGCTTCCTTCAGGTCTCTACAGTATTACTATGTATCCTTGCATTATATATGTTTGGTTTAATGATGCCTTAACATTGAACACATGGCCAACACCATTATACATCAAGCTTGATGGAAGGTTGCTTAAGACAAATTTTCTCTGTAAGCACAACAGCCTTCATACATTTAGAAATACTAGATGACACTTCACTCCTGTGCTTTGAGGCCACTTTGAATTGAAAAATCACCCGTGAAAAGCAGAAAAATGTAAAGATCATGCCATTAAATAAACCACAAAAAGGTGACTGTTTTACACTAAAAGCTGAAACAGAAGAGCAGTCACCTTTCTGATATCAACTAGAATGTGAATTTGGCATCTCAAATTGTTCACAATTCCATGTTTTTGAATGTCCCTGAAAGCACCATAAGTATTGTTTGATGGGTTATAAATACATTTTAGTGAATAGGTAAATTCAAAATTATGGACTTTGAGAAGACAGAAGATCATTTGCCCATTAACTGTGTAAACACAAGCTTACAGATTGCTGACAATCTTTTGAAGCAGAGAGAAAATGAGGGAACAAAAGAGAGTTGTTCATGAGAATAAATTTATATTCTTGTGGCAGCAATAACCAAAGTAGAAAGTATCTATACCTATAGCAGTTAATAATGACGCTTTGAACTTGGGGCTGAGAAAAAAAAAGACTCTGCATTTAAGAGCACTTATTGGTCTTGCAGAAGATCTGGGTTTGAATTCCTGTACATACATAGTGACTCGTAATAATGTATAACTCTACTTAAGGGGGATTTAATGCCCTCATCTGACCTCCACGAGTACTAGGTGTACACAGACAGACAGACAGAAAGACAGACAAAACAGTCATGCACATAAAATAAAAATAAATGCATCTTATTTTTATTTAAGTTTCTTAGAGCTTAAATTTTCTCTACTTTGCAAAATGTGAATCAACCAAGAAAAATATTGAAAAAGAGGACTGAGGGGATCTTCAAGTTGTAAATTGCTTGCCTGACTGTCAGAATGCCTGAGTTTAATTCCCAGAACCTAGGTACTCAAAGACAAGTTTAGTGGTGTGCTTTGGTAATCAGGGCAAAAAGACACAGGTGATTCCCTGGTGCAAACTGGCCAGCCAGTGTAGGCTATCTGGACAGTCCCAGACCATTGAGATACTATCCTATTTCCTAAACCAAGATAAATGATTCAATAATGACACCAGTGACTGTCCTCTGGCCTTCACATGTACCACCTCACAACACCCCCCCACACACCAATACACATACACACACACACACACACACAGACACACACAAACACACACACACACACACACACACACACACACACATGAATTTAGAAATACACAGAAAGAGAGACACACAGAGAGAGAAAGAGAGAGAGAGACAAAGACAGAGAGAAAGACAGAGACAGAGATGAGTGATTGCTAGCAAAACATATTATTGATACTTATTATTTAGTAGTTTCTCATTACAAATGTTGGTATTATTGTAATCAGGTAAATTATTTAATTTGTACAATGGCACTACATCACAAGAATTAGCACTATTTAAGGTAACACTTTACATTAAGAGGAATCTACTTGTTAAAGACACACAAAAAGCTGTTTATGACCATAGAACTTGGAGGAATACACCTGTTTTGTTGTGACTGCAGAAGCCAAACATGGGCAGGCCTGGTTAGAACTTGCATAGAACAAGCCATACAGAAATTTTATAAGATTATAAAATTAGTAAATATGATATCCAGGATTCAAACCTCCATGCATCTGACTCAAAAAACCTAAAGTTTAAAGTAATGGGTCTCATAGTTAGCATCACCTGTGAATGTGTTAGAAATACAAGTTTTCAGGTGCAGTATAGATCTAATGAATCAGAAAGTATAGTAATAGAATATAATGTTCCAAAAATATGTTTTAAAAAGCACTCGAGGAAATTTAATTTGAATAATTCTTTAACTATATTTAATTATATATGCTTAATTGTGCTAATTTCCTAAAATTCACACTTATTATTTAAGTACCTTTAAAATATAAAATAAGAATACTTTTGTATATTTCAACATAACTATTTTGCTAAAATTGGCATGTAATGAACTAGAAATATTTAAAGAATATATTTTCATAAATATATTTTTTAAAAAAGTACTATCACAATTAAAACAATGAATATTGCTGTCTCCTTCAGAGCACCCATATATCCTTGGGGATTCTTCTCCTGATAACAACCAAAATCATTCTTCCCACAGTAAACACTGAGGTACTGTGTTAATGTGCACGAATTTTCATTTACTTCAGTACTATGTGAATGGACTCATACAACAAGCACCATTTTTTTCTCTACTTCCTCAGCATAATTAACATGAGGTTCACATATCTTACTTGTATCTGTATTTTGTTCCTCTTTATTTCAGGGCAATATTTAATTAACTCAACATCTCACAACTTATTCATTTATACATTCGGACACATTTCTGTTATCTTTAGTCTTTGACCATCACAACTGATGCTATTGTGAACATTTGTGAATCAGTTTATGTATAAATGTATGCTGTGTTTTTTTTCTTGCCTGGATGATACGATAGGTGTGAGGATCAATTGATGCTTTAATTGCTTGTTTGTTTCCCTTGAAATGTTAGAGTTTCATATACACTAGGAGGGGATTCCATCACTGAGATCTGTTTCCAACCTGGTGGGCATAGTTTATCTTTCTAAGAAACTGTCATACTATTTTGCAAAATGTTACTATCCTTTTCCCATTCCTATCAAAATTATGCAATTCTAGTTGCTCAGTATTCTAAGTAACACTCAATAATGCTCAGAATGTTTTGTTTTGAATTTGAGTCTATTTTTTGGCCCTTACACTATGTTTGTGTTGCTGTCTCATAATGGATTTGATTTGTGTTTCCTTAAAGAGTAATGATAACTTTTCGCTGGCCTCTTTGCTATTTCTCTTCATTCATAAGTTGCAAATTAAAACTTAACTCACTTCTCTAAAAAATGTTTTAATTGGAAATAATTTTAGATTTGCAGAGGAATTCTGAAGCCAGTACCAAACATTCCAAAATGTATTCAATTTACTCTAATGTTAGCATCTTACATAAATAAGCTCTTTCAGAACTAAGAGATTGCTGAAACTAGTACTCAACTCCATGTAGTTATTTAAACTACATCCTTGCTTTATTAAGATTTTACCAGTTCTTCTGCTTAATAGGATTTCACTTCTCTAGATTCAATCCAGAATTATTATTTCTCAGTCTTTCCAAGATTTTGATGGCCACGAATATTTTCAGAAGAACAAATCATATATTGCATGGCATGTTCCTTGACCTGAGTTTGTCTGATACTATATCATGATGAAATTTAAATTTGGGGCTTGAGGAAGACTAGACAGAGGTGTGAAATGATATTTTCCTAACATTATGCCAAGAGAACATGTTGTCAATATGAGTCCTTGTTGGTAATATTAAATAGGCCACTTGGTTAATATAAAAATCCTTGCAGTAATTCCTTTAATGTTAATGCTTTATCTTATTTAAACCATTAAAAGCAAGTCACTCTATCTAGTCTAATTTTACAATACATCTGATGTCATAAAGGGAGGAATAGATAATAATGTATAGCCATATGTTCTAAACAACCACAGTACTTTATAAATATAACTAATTGTATATAATTTTCATATACATACATTTTATTATATAACATATAAATTAATATGACTAGTTAGGCATAAATATTATGTGATAAATGTGAAGCTACTTGAATATCTTATTTCACTTCAAAGGTATGCTCACTAGCTGAAGCCTAGGATTTTCTATTGTTCTCTTTTTACTTATTTGGAACTCTTCTGACATTGAGAATCTTAATTCCCATTACCTGGACTATATGCACTTACTTGATTAATACCTGTGTGCATTGCACATAGCTTAAAGCAGATTAAGCCTGTTTGGAGCATGATTTACCACTGTATTTATACAAAGGTTTTGCTGCTTTAAGTCTTTTCAGTACAACTCATAACACACTCTAGTTAATAGACACATATTCACAAATATTGATGTTCCATCTTTGGTGCTGTATTGACCACCACTGCATCACAAAGAGCAGTTACATCCTCCCCCAAAACCCCTTGGGCTTATTCTTTCATTGGCTTTGTTTGTTCTCATTTTTTTATTGGGGAAGTTTGATTTTATATATTGAAGATAAGTCCTTTGCTAGATATATGCCTTGCATATATTTTTTTCCAGCCTATTAACTGCCTTTTTATTTACCTAACAGTGTCATTTTCTTTCAATTTTTTATTAGATATTTTCTTTATTTACAATTCAAATGCTATCCCAAAAGTCCCTTATACCTTCCCCCAACCTTGCTTTCCAACCCACCTACTCCCGCTTCCTGGCACTGATATTCCCCGGCATTGGGGTATATAATCTTTGCAAGACCAAGGGCCTCTCCTCCCAATGATGTCCAACTAGTCCATCTTCTGCTACATATGCAGCTAGAGACGCGAGCTCAGGGAGAACTGGTTAGTTCATATTGATTTTCCTCCTATAGGGTTACAGACCCCTTCAGCTCCTTGGGTACTATCTCTAGCTCCTCCATTGGGGGCACTGTGTTCCATCCGTTAGGTGATCGTGAGCATCCTCTTCTGTATTTGCCAGGCACTGACATAGCCTCACAAGAGTCAGCTATATCAGGGTCCTGTCAGCAAAATCTTGCTGGCATATGCAGTTGTGTCTGCATTTGGTGGTGCCCCTGGATGGGGCAGTCTCTGCATGATCCTTCCTTCCTTCTCATCTCCAAACATTCTCTCTGTAACTCCTTCCATGGGTATTTTGTTCCCCATTATAAGGAGGGACAAAGTATCCACACTTTGGTTTTCATTCTTGACTTTCATGTGTTTTGCAAATTGTATCTTGGGTATTCTAAGTTTCTGGGGTAATATCCACTTACTAGTGAGTGTATATCATGTGAGGTTTTTTTTTTTTGTTTTTTGTTTTTGTTTGTTTGTTTGTTTGTTTGTGATTGAGTTACCTCACTCAAGATGATACGCTCCAGATACATCCATTTGCCTAAGAATTTCATAAGTTCATTGATTTTAATAACTGAGTAGCACTCCATTGTGTAAAAGTACCACTGTTTCTATATTTATTCCTCCATTGAGAGACATCTAGGTTCTTTCCAGCTTCTGGCTATTATAAATAAGGCTGCTATGAACATAGTGTAGCATGAGTTCTTATTACAAGTTGGAATATCTTCTGGATTTATGTCCAGGAGAGGTATTGCTGGATCATCTGGTAGTACTATGTTCAATTTTCTGAGGAACCTCCAGACTGATTTCCAGAGTGGTTGTACCATCTTGCAATCCCAACAGCAATGGAGGAATGTTCCTAATTCTCTGCATCCTCACCAGCATCTGATGTCAACTGAAGTTTTGATCTTAGCCATTCTGACTGGTGTGAGGTGGAATCTCAGGGTTGTTTTGATTTGCATTTCCCTGATGATTAAGGATGTTGAACATTTTTTTTTTCAGGTGCTTCTCAGCCATTCAGTTTTCCTCCATTGAGAATTCTTTGTTTATCTCTGTACCCCATTTTTAATGGGTTTATTTGATTTTCTGGATTCTAGCTTCTTGAGTTCTTTGTATATATTGGATATTAGTCCCCTATTGGTTTTAGGATTGATAAAGATCCTTTGCAAATCTGTTAGTGACCTTTTTGTCTTATTGACAGTGTCTTTTGCCTTACAGAAGCTTTGCAATTTTATGAGGTCCCATTTGTTGATTCTCAATCTTACAGAAAAGCAATTGGTCTTCTGTTCAGGAATTTTTCCCCTGTGCCAATATCTTTCAGGCTTTTCCCCACCATCTCCTCTAAAATTTTAGTGTCTCTGGTTTTATGTGGAGTTCTTTGATCCACTTAGACTTGAGCTTAGTACAAGGAGATAAGAATGTATCAATTCGTATTATTCTACATGATAACTGTCAGTTAAGCCAGCACCATTTGTTGAAAATGCTGTCTTTTTTCCAATGGATGGTTTTAGCTCCCTTGTCAAAGATCAAGTGACCATAGGTGTGTGGATTCATTCCTGGGTCTTCAATTCTAATCCATTTATCTCCCTGTCTGTTGCTGTACCATTACCATGCAATTTTTTATCACAATTTCTCTGCAGTACAGCTTGAGGTCAGGCATGGTGATTCTAACAGAGGTTCTTTTTTTGTTGAGAATAGTTTTTTCTATCCCAGGTTTTTTGTTATTCCAGACAAATGAAAATATTGAACACTTCATGAATTTGTGTGTCATCCTTGAGCAGGGGCCATGCTAATCTTCTCTGTATCATTCCAATTTTAGTATATGTTCTGCTGAAGCGAGCACTAACAGTGTCATTTTAAAAGCAGATTTTAACTTTAATGAAGTTCATCCTATTATTACTATTTTAATAATATAGTTGTCATAATTTAGAAATTTTTGCTTAACAAAGTGTAACATTTACCTTAGCCAATGTTTTCTTCTAGAACTTGCATGCTTTTAGGTTTTCCATTGATGTTTGTGACGTTATTACATAACATACCTTATTCTTGTACTCTGCAAAAGAAAGCACACTTCTCTTCACTAGATTACTGTTGTTTTGTGTGTGTGTGTGTGTGTGTGTGTGTGTATTTGATGAACTCTGTATCTACACTTCAATTAATTCTTTTATTCCACTGATCTAGTTGTTTATCTTCATACTAAAACAATACTCTCATAACTACCCGAGCTTTAAAACAACCTTTAAAATGCAGTAGTCTTAGCTTTCCAATCTTCTTTTTAGCTGTGTTGTCTACTACATGTCTTTTGTGTGACTACATGGATTTCAGGATTTGTCTGTCAGTTCCTATGCACAGACTATATAGATTTTAATTTATTTCATGCATCACGTCAAATCATTAAACAATGGAGAATTGAAATACTAATAAAAATGAATCACTGTACATTTAACAACCTATATATTTTATGTAGATATTTAATTTCAGTAATATTTTGTATATTTTCATGTCTTACACACATTTTTATCAGTTTTATTTCTGAATATTTGACATAATATTCTACTATATATAATAGAATTTTAAATTCCACATTCCAACATTAGTGGTATATAAATATTCCATTGATTAATATACATACATATATATTGATTGATTGATATTGTATTCTTCAAGCTTCTGAAATTCACTAACTCCCCATAGTAGTTTTTAGTAGATTACACTGCATTATTCAAGTGTATGATTGTGTTTTCTATGACTATTTACATATATGTAGTAAAACAAGACATATGTTTTTTTTTTTTTTTGATAGATATAAGAAAGGATGCACTTAATTTCACAATGAAGTGTGATTTGAAGCTACTAAGTTTTCTAGATGCCCCTTTAAGGTGGAAGGCCCTTTCTCAGTACATTCTTCTCTCATTATAAGAATATGCTTTGTAGAAGCTGAAGAGATAGCTCAGTTAAGAGGACTCAGTGTGCTTATAGAGAACCACATTTCCCTCCCTAACAGCCACATATTGCTTCACAAATATCCATAAATCAAATTTCAAAGTATCTGAGCTCCTTGGGTATGAGGTATGTGAGTAGTTAACAGACATACATTCAGGCAAAATACTCACACAATAAAATAAATAATTCTTTAAAAAATCATCAAAGAAGGTGCATTATATTTTCTCAAATGTCTTACAGTGTATGTTAATATGTCTTTAATTCATTAGATTGTTAATATGGTGGTCTGATTTTTATTTAAATATTAAATTAATATCAAATTCTTGAGATATACTTCATTTGTTCATAATGCGTTTTAATTTTAATAGTTGTTAAATTGTATTTCCTTAAAATTTTAATAGTTATGTTCATGAAGAATATTATTCTGCTTTTGTTGATTATTGTTTTTATTTTTCCAGAATTGTCAGTCTGTCTTTAATATTTGGTAATGCTGGGATTATTTGAGTTATAAAGTGTGTCCTCCTCTCAAATGTACTGAGGAAATCTGTATATCATTGGCTTTATTATTTGTTGTTTTTGTTTTTGTTTTTATTTACTTTTTATTGGATATTTTAAGTATTTACATATCAAATGTTATCCCCTTTCTTGGTTTCACTTCCGGAACCTCCTATCCCATCCTTCTCACACTGCTTCTATGAGGGTATGACCTCACCCACCCATCTACTCCCACCTCTCTGCCCTGGCATTCCTGGGGAATCAAGCCTTCACAGGACAAAGGGCCTCTGCTCCCATTGACACCACAGACAATGCCATCCTCTGCTACTTTTGCAGCTGGAGCCATGGGTCCCTCCATGTGTACACTTTGGTTGGTGGTTTAGTCCCTGGGACCTCTGGAGGGGTCTGGTTGGTTGATATTGTTGTTCTTTTTATGGGGATGAAAACCCCATCAGCTCCTTCAGTCCTTTCTCTAACTTCTCTATTGGGGACCCAGTGTTCAGTTGGCTGTGAGCATCCATATCTGTATTTGCCAAGCTCTGGCAGAGGCTCTCAGGATACAGCTATATCAGGCTCCTATCAGCATATACTTCTTGGCATCCACAATAGTGTCTGGTTTTGGTGTCTGTATATGGGATGGATCCCCAGGTGGGACATTCTCTGGATGGCCTTTCCTTCAGTCTCTGATCCACACTTTGTTCCCATATTTCCTTTAGAAAGGAGCCATTCTTGGTTAAAAATTTGGAGATGAGTGGGTGGCCCCATCCCACAACCAGTAGTTTTGCCTAACCTCTGGATATGGTCTTTACAGATCCTTCATCCCCTTTGTTGAACATTTTAGCTAATCTCATCCCTGTTGGGTTCTGTGATTCTTTTGCCTTAATGGCATCTAGGACTTTTTGGTAGCTACCCTCAGTTCTCCATCCCCCATTGCTATACACATCTGTTCAAATTCTTGACCCTGTCTCCTCCTATGCCTTATCCTGCTACCTCTTTTTTATCCCACCCCTGTCTTCCACCCACCCAAATCCCTAGTAACATCTACCCCTCATGAGTATTTTGTTCCCCATTCTAGGAAGGAATGAAACTAGACAGGCAGTGGTGTTGCACTTGGGAGGCAGAGGCAGGTGGATTTCGGAGTTCAAGGCCAGCTTGGTCTACAGAGTGAGTTCCAGGACAGCCAGGGATATACAGAGAAACCATGTCTCAAAACACACACACACACACACACACACACACACACACACACACACACACACACAAAGGAAAAGAAGTATCCATATTTTTGTCTTCCTTCTTCTTGAGTTTCATATGGTCTATGAGATTTACCTTGAGTATTCCTAGATTTTGGGCTAATACTCAGTTATCAATGAATGCATACCATGTGTGTTCTTTTGTGATTTGATTATCCCACTCAGGATGACATTTTCTAGTCACATCTATTTGTCTGTGAATTTCATGAAGTCATTGTTTTAAATAGCTGAGTAGTACTCCATTATGTAATTGTACTATATTTTCTGTATCCGTTCTTCTGTTGAAGGACACCTGGGTTGTTTCCATCTTCAGGTTATTATAAATATGGCTGCTATGAGTATAGTGGAGCATTTGGCCTTGTTATATGTTGGAGCATCTTCTGGGTATATGCCCAGGAGTGGTATTGCTGGATCTTCTGGTAGTACTATGTCCAATTTTCTGAGGAACCGCCAGACTGATTTCCAGAGTGGTTGTACCAGCTTGCAATCCCACCAGCAATGGAGGAGTGTTCCTCTTTCTCCACATCCTCGCCAGCATCTGCTGTCACTTGATTTTTTGATCTTAGCCATTCTGACTGGTGTGAGGTGGAATAATCTGAGGGTTGTTTTGATTTGCATTTCCCTACTGACTAAAGATGTTGAGCATTTATTTAGTTGCTTACTGGTCACTCCAGATTCCTCAGTTGAGGTTGTTTGTTTGTTTGGTTGGTTGGTTTTGTTTTTGTTTTTGTTTTTGTTTTTTGTTTGTTTAGCTCCGTTCCCCATTTTTAATAGTGTTATTTGTTTCTTTGGAGTCTAACTTCTTAAGTTCTTTGTATACATTGGATATTAGCCCTCTGTCAGATGTAGGATTGGTAATGGTCTTTTCCCCAATCTATTGGTTGCTGTTTTATCCTATTGATAGTATCCTTTGCTTTACAGAAGCTTTGGAATTTTTTGAGGTCCCATTTGTCGATTGTTGATCTTAAGAGCATGACATTGGCTTTATTCTTACAGAATTTTAAAATATATTCTCACTTATTCTGTGATAACTTCATACCCAAATAAAATTTATTTCTATCATACCCACACTCCATTCTGTTCCTCCAGGTCCTCTCATAATGACCTCCATAACCACCAAGTCCACCCCTTGAGTTCATGGCTGGATTCTCTTTATTTTAAATATATAATAAATTAATGCTAAATTCACTACAAAGCCATCTGGACCTTGGGCTTTCATTGTGTAAAGAGTTTTAAACCATATATGAAATATATTTATTGTATATGTTATATGTTTCTTCTTAACTGAATTTTATTAGTTTCTGTCTCTCAAGGAATTTGTTAATTTCTTTTAATTGTTTCAAATTACAGGTGTATAATTCCTTAAAAGGGCACTTCTCTATACTGGGGCATAGAATCTTCACAAGACTAACAGCCTCGCCTCCCAATGATGGCCAACTTGGCCATCCTCTGCTACATATGCAGCTAGAGACAAGAGCTCTGTGGGTACTGGTTAGTTCATATTGTAGACCCCTTCAGCTCCTTGTGTACTTTCTCTAGCTCCTTCACTGGGGACCTTGTATTCCATCCAATAGATGACTGTGAGCATCCACTTCTGTATTTGCCAGGCATTGGCTTAGCCTCACAGGAGACAGCTATATTATGGTCCTATCAGCAAAATCTTGTTGGCATATGCAAGTGTCTGTGTTTGGTGGAAAGCATATCTTTCTTTTGTAGCATTGATTTCCTCTATCTTTATTTTTCTGTTTACTAGTTCACCAATTACTTCTCTAATGTTTGTATTACCTGTAATCTATGTATGTTGAGTTTTATGCTCTTTTTGAAATATTTTAAAATGGAAGACATTTAATTGAATTTTTCTGTTTATCTAAGTATTAAAAATGTCCTCTCTGTCCTGTTTAGTCCCATCTACCACCTGATAAAAGTACACATATTTTGTATTCATTTTAACTCATTTCAATATACCTTAAAATTTTTTTTAATATCTCTTTTTAACCAGAGGCTATGGGAAGTGCTTATTTTATTTATAAATATTTAAGTTTATTACAAGTGTATGTGGTAGCAACACTTTATTCACAAAATTATGCAGAGGTAGAGAGTCAGAAAGGCAGACAGACAGAGAAGCAAAGAGGCAGAGAGGCAGAGAGGCAGAGAGGCAGGGAGGCAGGGAGGCAGGGAGGCAGGGAGGCAGGGAGGCAGGGAGGCAGGGAGGCAGGGAGGCAGGGAGGCAGGGAGGCAGGGAGGCAGGGAGGCAAGGATACAGAGGCAGAGAGGCAGAAAATCAGAGAGGCACATCTCTGGGCCAGATTGGAATACATGCATAGCAAGTTCCAGAAAAGTCAGGACTACACAGAGGGAACATGTCTCAAAAACAAAACAAAACAAGCAAAACAAACAACCCCCTCAATTGCAGCTTATTCACATTTCACTAATATTATTTTTTTATTAAATTCTGTGTGGTTATAGGATATACTTTATCTGAATTTAAACTTTGAAATCTATTGATACCTTTTCCATAGATTGGGGAAGTGTTATGGCAATGTTATATGTGGACTTGAATGAGTATTACTTGGAAATAGTTTCATCTTTTGGGTCTTAGTTTATGATTTATAATCTAACTCCAAAGCAGTGATCAATCTAAAGCTAATTATTCCTCAATATGAAGTTAAGACCATCCTAAGTAATTTACCTAATGTTCCATGAATTATAAGTTTTCCAGTCTGGCAGATGGTAGCAGGTTCTATTCTTGGCTCTCTGTGAACATCAGGTAGGGTTCCCTTCAATTCTTTTTGAAAGAACTTCTCTAGTCCTGGGTAAGTTTCCTCTTATTCAAGTGCTTATTAGTATTATGCTGAATAATTGAGAAATGCTCTGAATCCCCAGTTTGTCCATTTCTCTCCTTTGATATTTTGGATTGCAAACTTTACCTGCTGGTGGATCTCTAGTCACTTGGATTAAGTTCTAAATCTCAAGGTTCATCAGGCTCTCACTCTGATTCCTCTCATTGCCATAATTGGGCACTCACTTAAGGGCAATATGGTAGAAAAATATTAGCGCTCATTTAAGTTCTTCCCCACTTCTCAAAAAAAAAAAAAAAGTCTTCATTGTCTGTCATCCAGTGTTTTAAATAAGGCAGTCATTTTATTTTATCTGGGTTTTGAATTTTCAGGAGGTAAAGTAAGTATAATTCCAGTGATTCTGTCCTGATTGCAAGTAGATAAACCATATTCTTAGGTATCAAATGCTGCTTCCTATTCTAAGGACAAATCTGCTCCAAACTGTATGATTTAGCATGCTGTTAATCATTTCTTCTATAGTACTTAGAAGTTTGTTCAAAGCACTTTTCAGGACTCAGTCATTTTCTATAGATTCAAATTAATAGAATAAAATGTCTTATTCAGACTCCTTTCTTGGGATGGGTGAGATCACATGTTATATTTAGCATCTATTTACAAGTATGGATTATCTTTCTGAGTAGAGATACTGTCATGTGTCTGCTTTTTCCAGCTCTGAAATGTAACTCTTCCCTACTGTGGTATAATTTGCATTCTACCTTTACAAAAGGGAAAAAAAAACTCCTTTCCAAATCTAATTGTCCTGAAACCTCATAATTACAGTTATGGGGCCTTTCATCTCTTCACAGAAATCTAAGAGCCACAGGAAATGTTTTGTAAAAATGCCTTCATCTGTATTAGGCATTGTTCTGTTTGTGTCTTCACAAAATTCATGTATTCAAGTCATAACTTTTTGGTGTGGTGATATTTAGAGGTAGAACTTCTGTGAAGTAATTAAGGTAAGAAGAAACCATGAGAATGAGTATCTCTCAGTGAAATCAGTGTCCTAATAGAAAGAAAAGAGGGGGAAATAGATGGGTTGAGTGAAGGAGACACGTATACAGTCATAGACCCACACAGACACACAGAGACACATACACACATGAGGTGGGGAGAGGAGAGATTTATCTCTGTTGCCATACTTTAGGAAAATCCAAGTAGAAATTAATTTAATGCACTCCAGGAAATGAGCTCTAGCCAGATAGTTAAAATGCTGGCACTTCATTCTTGGAGTTTCTTTTCTATAACACTACAAAAAATAATTTTATGTTTGTTTATCTGTTTGTTTGTTTATAAAATGACCATTCTATGCTTAAGGATGATATATAATATAAACCCCCCAAAATATAATTTTAGAACAAGGGACTCCAGAGATGTCCAGAATTTTGATGAGCTAGTTAAATACTCAGTCAATGACTCAGGTCTCAATGTACATTACTGAACTAAAACATATAAATGCAAAATAAACTCTATCATTTTTATGCAATGAGAAAATTTTCTAAATGATAAAATCTTAAGTCACAACCTGACCACAACAATGCATGTATTATTTGTGGAGAAAATACATAGAATGTTCAGGGTGGTTTGACAGCTTTCTGTTCATGGGTCCTTCCAGTAGAGATATAGTCTCCAGGGAGTGTGTGACTCCCAGACACAGAATTGAGATTGCCATTTTCTCTCTGATGACTGAACAAGGAGGGACCAGCCAGTAGTTCATAGGAACCAGGACCAGTAAAGCACCTGGGACAGTGTCCTTCCAGCCTGCACCAGCACCCAGGAGCTAGGGCTGTTCCCTAGGGAAGAGCTTCCCTAGGGAAATACTAAAACAGGCTTGCAGACAGGACCACAGCAGGGACAAGCCACAGTCAGAGACAGCAACATCAGCTAACACCAGAGATAACCAGATGGCGAAGGACAAGGTCAAAAATATAAGCAACAGAAACCAAGGCCACTTGGCATCATGAGAACCCAGTTCTCCCAACACAGCGAGCTCTGGTTACCCCAACACACCAGAAAAGTAAGACACTGCTTTAAAATCACATTGCATGATAATTATAGAGAACTTTAAGAAGGACATAAAGAAATACAAGAGAATATAGGTAAACAGGTAGAAGACCTTAAAGAGGAAACACAAAAATCCGTTAAAAATTGTAAGAAAACACAAACAAACAGGTGAGAGAATTGAACAAAACAATCCAGAATCTAAATATGGAAACAGATACAATAAATAAATCACAGAGTGAGACAACACTGGAGATAAAAAACCTAGGAAAGAGATCAAGAGACATAGATACAAATATCATCAAAAGAATACAACAGAAAGAAGAGCATATGCCAGCAAGATAGTGCTGAAAGGGCCCTGATATAGCTGTCTCGTGGGAGACTATACCAATGCCTGGCAAACATGGAGGTGGAAGCTCACAGTCAGCTATTAGATGGAACACAGGGTTCCCAAGGAAGGAGCTAAAGAAAGTACCCAAGGAGCTGAAGGGGTCTTCAACCCTATAGGTGGAAGAATAGCCATGAACTAACTAATACCCCCTGAGCTCATGTCTCTAGCTGCATATATAGAAGAGGGTGGCCTAGTTGGCCATCATTGGGAAAAGAGGCCCCTTGGTCATGGAGACTTTATATGCCCCAATACAGGGGAACGCCAGGGCCAAGATGTAGGAGTGGGTGGGTAGGAGAGCAGGGCCGGGAGGGGGGAGGGTATAAGAAACTTTCTGGATAACACTTGAAATGTAAATGAAGAAAATATCTAATAAAAGTTGGAAAAAAAAGAACTAGACCTCAAATTATTTAAAAAAAAGAAAAGAAAAGAAAATATTAACCAAGCAGTCAAAGACAATACAAATGCAAAAACTTCCTAACCCAAACATCCAAGAAATCCAGGACGCAATGAGAAGACCAAACATAAGAATAATAGGTATAGAAAAGGGTAAAGGCCACTCTGGAAGTCAGTCTGTCATTTTCTCAGAAAATTGGACATAGTACTACCAGAGGATCCAGCAACACCTCTCCTGGGCATATACCCAGAAGATGTTCCAACTGGTAAAAAGAACACATGCTCCACTATGTTCATAGCAGCCTTATTTATAATAGCCAGAAGCTGGAAAGAACCCAGATGTCCCTCAACAGAGGAATGGATACAGAAAATGTGGTACATTTACACAATGGAGTACTATTCTGCTATTAAAAAAATGAATTTATGAAATTCTTGGGCAAATGGATGTATCTGGAGGACATAATCCTTAGTGAGNTGAAAGGGTGGACCATACAGAGACTAACCCACCGGGGGAATCCATCCCATAATCAGTCACTAAACTCAGACACTATTACATAGGACAGCAAGCATTTACTGAAGGGACCCTGATATAGATGTCTCATACAGAAGTGGATGCTCACAGTCATCTATATGATGGAACACAGGGCCCACAATGGAGAAGCTAGAGATAGAACCCCAGGAGCTGAAGGGGTCTGCAACCCTAGAAGAGGAACAACAATATGAACTAACCAGAACCCCCAGAACTCGTGTCTCTAGCTCCATATGTATCAGAAGATGTCCTAGTCGGCCATCATTGGGAGAGGCCCCTTGGTATTGCAATCTTTATATGCCCCAATACAGGGGAACGCCAGGGCCAAGAAGTGGGAGTGGGTGGGTAGGGGAACAGGGCGGTGGGAGGGGGGAGGGAACTTTCGGGATAGCATTTTAAATGTAAATTAAGAAAATATCTAATAAAAAAATTGAAAAAAAAAAAAGGAGAAAAGAGTAAAAGTTCCCAACTTAAATGGTCAGGATAAAATTTCATCAAAATTATAGAAGAAAACTTCCCTAACCTAAAGAAAGACATGCTCATGAACATACAAGAAGCCTACAAAACTATAAATAGATTGGACAAGAAATGAAATTCCTCCTTCTACATAATAATCAAAACACAAAACCCACAAAACAAAGACAGAATATTAAAAACAATTAAGGAAAAAAATCAAGTAACAAATAAAGGCAAACCTATCAGAATTATACCACACTTCTCACCAAAGACACTGAAAGCCAGATGATCCAGGACAGATGTCCTACAGACCCGAAGAGAACACAAATGCCAGCCCAGGCTACTATACCCAGTAAAACTCTTAATTACCATAGATGGAGAAACCAATGTATTCCAAGGCAAAACCAAATTACAAAATATCTTTCCACAACTCCAGCCCTTCAAAGGATAATAAACAGAAAACTCTAACACAAGGACAGAACCTACACCATAGAAAAAGCAAGAAAGTAATATTTCAAAAAACCTAAAAGAAGATAGCCACATGAACAGAATTCCAACTCTAACAAGAAAAATTAGAGGAAGCAACACTACTTTTCCTTAATATCTTTTAATATCAATGGAGACAATTCCCTAATTAAAAGACATACACTAACAGACTGGTTATTTAAACAGGAACCAGCATTTTGCTGCATAGAGGAAACCCACCTCAGTGATAAAGACAGACACTACCTCAGAGTAAAAGGCTGGAAACAATTTGACAAGTAAATGGTCCCAAGAGCCAAGCTGGAGTAGCCATTCTAATATTGAACAAAATTGACTTTCAACCTAAAGTTATCAAAGAAGATAATGAGGGATACTTCTTACTCATCAAAGGTAAAATTTTCAAAGAACTCTCAATTCTGAACATCTAGGCTCCTAATGCAAGAGCATCAAATTAATAAAAGAAACTTTAATGAAGCTCAAAGCACACATTGTATCTCACACAATAATAGTTTGAGACTTCAACACACTACTCTAATCAATGGAAAGATTATGGAAACAGAAACTAAACAAGACACAACTAACCTAACAAAAGTTATGAAATGGATTTAACAGATAACTACAGAACATTTTACCCTAAAACAAAAGAATATATCTTATTCTCGGCACCACATGGTGCCTTCTCCATAACTGACCATAGAATCAGTCATAAAACAGGCCTCAACAGATACAAAAATTTTGAAAATATCCCATGCATCCTATCAGATCACCATGGGCTAAGGGTGATCTTCAATAACAACATAAATAATAGAAAGCCAACATTCACGTGGAAGATGAACAAAACTCTACTCAATGATAACTTGGGCAAGCAAGAAATAACGAAAGAGATTAAAGACTTTTAGGCTTTAATGAAAATGAAGACACAACATACCCAAACTTAGGAGACACAATGAAAGCTTTCCTAAAAGGAAAACTCATAGCTCTGAGTGCAACCAAAAAGAAATTAAACAGAGTATACATGAGCAGATTGATGGCACACGTAAAAGCTCTAGAACATAAGGAAGCAAATTCACCCAAGAGGAGTAGACGGCAGGGATTAGTCAAACTCAGAATTCAACCAAATAGAAACAAAAAGAACTATACAAAGAATCAACTAAACCAGGAGCTGGTTTGTTTTTTGTTTGTTTGTTTGTTTGTTTGTTTGTTTTATAAAAACAAGATAGATAAAACCTTAGCCAGACTAACTAGAGAGCACAGGGACAGTATCCTAATTAACAAAATCAGAATTGAAAAGGGATACATAACAAAACCTGAGGAAATCCAAAACATCATCAGATCCTACTATAAAAGCCTATTCTCAACAAAACTGGAAAACCTGGATGAAATGGATAACTTCCTACACAGATACCAGGTACCAAAGTTAAATCAGGATCAGATTAACAATCTTAACAGTCCCATTTCTCATAAAGAAATCGAAGCAGTCATTTATAGTCTCCCAACCAAAAAAATCCCAGGACCAGATGGGTTTAGTGCAGAGTTTATCAGACCATCAAAAATGATATAATTCCAGTTCTCCTCAAAATATTTCAGAAAATACAAACAGAAGGTACTCTACCAAATTCATTCAATGGAGCCACAATTATTCTGTTACCTAAACCACACAAAGACACAACAAAGAAAGACCTTCAGACCAATTACCCTTATGGATAGTGATGCAAAAATACACAATAAAATTCTCGAAAACTGAAACCTAGAAGACAACAAAATGATCATCCATTATGATCAAGTAGGCTTCAACCCAGGAATGCAGGAAGGGTTTAATATATGGAAATCCAGCAACGTATTCCACCATATAAACAAACTCAAAGACAAAAACCACATGATCATCTTTTTACATGATCAGAAAGCATTTGACAAAATCCAATACCCATTCATGATAAAATTCTTGGAAGATCAGGAATTCAAGGCCCATACCTAAACATAATAAAAGAAATATACAACAAACCAGTAGCTATCATCAAACTAAATGGAGAGAAACTTGAAGCAATCCCACTAAAATCAGGGACTAGACAAGGCTTCCCATTATCTCATTAACTATTCAATATAGTACTTGAAGTCCTAGCCAGAGCAATTAGAAAGCAAGAGGAGATCAAGGGCATACAAATTGGAAAGAAAGAAATCAAAATATCACTATTCACAGGTAATATGATGGTATATGTAACTGACCTTAAAAATTCCACCAGAGAACTCCTAAACTTGATAATCAGCTTCAGTGCAATAGCTGGATATAAAATTAACTCAAACAAATCAGTGGCCTTTCTCTACACAAAGAATAAAAAGGCTGAAAAAGAAAATAGGGAAACCACACACTATACAACAGTTACAAATATTATAAAATATCTTGGTGTGACTTTGACTAAGGAAGTGAAATATTTGTATGATAAGAACTTCAAGTCTCTGAAGAACAAAATCAAAGATCTCAGAAGATGGAAATATCTCCCATGCTCATGGATTGGCAGGTTTAATAGAATAAAAACGGTTATCTTGCTAAAAGCAATCTACAGAATCAATGTAATCCCCATTAAAATTCCAACTCAATTCTTCACTGAGTTAGAAAGGGCAATTTGCAAATTCATCTGGAATAACAAAAAACCTAGGAAAGTAAAAACTATTCTCAACAATAAAAGAACCTCTGGCAGAATCACCATGCCTGACCTCAAGCTGTACTACAGAGCAATTATGATAAAAACTACATGTTACTGGTAAAGTGACAGGCAGCTAGATCAATGAAATAGAATTTAAAATCCAGAAATGACCCCCCCACACACACACCTATGGACAATTGATCTTTGACAAAGCAGCTATAATCATCCAGTAGGGGGGAAAAATAGCATTTCAACAAATGGTACTTTCACAACTGGCAGTTATCATGTAGTAGTATGCCAATTGATCCATCCTGATCAACTTGTACAAAGCTCAAGTCTAAGTGGATCAAGGAACTCCACATAAAACCAGAGACTCTGAAACTTATAGAAGAGAGAGAAGGTAAAAGCCTCAAAGATATGGGAAAGGGGAAAAATTCCTGAACAGAATAGCAATGGCTTGTGATGTAAGATTGAGAATCATCAAATGGGACCTTATAAAATTGCAAAGCTTCTGTAAGGCAAAAGACACTGTCAATAAGAAAATAATGGCCACCAACAGATTGGGAAAGGATCTTTAACAATCCTAAATCTGGTAGCAGACTAATATCCAATATATACAAAGCAATCAAGAAACTGGAGTCCAGAAAAATCAAATAAACCTATTAAAAATGGGGTATAGATCTAAACAAAGAATTCTCAACTAAGGAATACTGAATGGCTGAGAAGCACCTGAAAAAATGTTCAACATCCTTAATCATCAGGGATATGAAATCAAAACAACCCTGAGATTCCACCTCACACTATTCAGAATGGCTAAGATAAAAAATTGAGGTGACAGCAGATGCTGGAGAGGATATGCAGAAAGAGGAACACTCCTCCATTGCTGTTGGGATAGCAAGCTGGTACAAACACTATGGAAATCAGTTTGGCAGTTCCTCAGAAAAGGGGACATAATAGTTCCTGAGGATCCAGCAATTCCTCTCCTTGGCATTTACCCTGAAGATGTTCCAACTTGTAATAAGGACACATGCTCCACTATGTTCATAGCAACCTTATTTATAATAGCCAGGAGCTGGAAAGAACCCACATGTCTCTCAACAGAAGAATGGATACAGAAAATGTGGTACATTTTCCACTTTGAGAACTACTCAGCAATTAAAAACAATGAATTTGGTTAGTTCATATTGTTGTTCCTCTTATAGGTTTGCAGACTCTTTCAGCTCCTGGGGTACTTTCTCTAGCTTCTCCATTGGGGGCCCTGTGATCCATCATATAGATGACTGTGAGCATCCACTTCTGTATTTGCCAGGCACTGGAATAGCCTCATGAGAGACAGTTATATCAGGGTTCCTTCAGCAAACTCTTGCTGTCCTATGCAATAGTGTCTGAGTTTGGTCACTGATTAACGAGTGGATCCCCATGTGGGGTAGTCTCTGGATTGTCCATCCTTTTGTCTTTGCTCCAAACTTTGCCTCTGTAACTCCTTTCATGGTTATTTTGTTCTTTAATCTAAGGAGGAATGAAATATCCACATACTGGTCTTCCTTCTTGATTTTCATGTGTTTTGCAAATTGTATCTTGGGTATTCTAAGATTGTGTGCTAATATCCACTTATACAAGGGAACACCAGGGCCAAGAAGTGGGAGTGGATGGGTAGGGGAGCAGGGTGGGGGAAAGGTAGAAGGAAATTTCAGGAAAGCATTTGAAATTTAAATTAAGAAAATATTTAATAAAAATAAATAAATTACAAAACAATTAATTTATAAAATTCTTAGGCAAATTGATGCATCTGGAGGATGTCATTCTGAGTAAGATAACCCAATCACTAAAAATACACATGATATGCACTCACTGATAAATGGATATTAGCCCAGAAACTTAGAATACTCAAGATACAATTTGCAAAACACATGATACTCAAGAAGAAGGAAGACAAAAGTGTGGATACCTCATTCTTTCTTAGAATGGAGAACAAAATATCCTTAGAAGGAGTTACAGAAACAGTTAGGAGCAGAGCCTAAAGGACTGACCATCCAGAGACTGCACAACTTGGGGATCCACCCCATAAACAACCACCAAACTGAGATACTAGGTAAATGCCAACAAAAGCCTGCAGGCAGGAACCTGATATAGCTGTCTCCTGGGGGGCTCTGCCAGTGCCTGCCAAATACAAAAGTTGATGCTCACAATCATCTATTGGATAGAGCACAAGGTCCCCAATGAAGGAGACAGAGAAATGCCCAAGGAGGCTGAAGGGGACTAAAGCCCCATAGAAGGAACATCAATATGGAATAACCAGTACCTTTAGAGCTCCTTGAAACTATTCCACCAATCAAAGAAAACACATGTTGAAATTTGTGGCTCTAGCTATTATTTGTAGCAGATGTTCTAGTAGTTCATCAATGGGAGGAGAGGCCCTTGGTCCTCTGAAGTCTCTATGCTCCAGTATAGGGGAATGCAGGACCAAGAATGGGAGTGGGTGGGTTGGGGAGCAGGGGAAGTGGGAGGTGATTTTAGGAGGGAAATCTAGGAAAGGGGATAACATTTGAAATGTAAATAAAGAAAATTTCTAATAAAAATTAATGATTAGAAAATGAATAAAAAATAATGTATGTGATACTGTACAATCTCACATACACTCTTGCACACATATGTAATTCCTACATACTTACCAGCAACACTGAAATTCTTTTATTTTCCCATAAAAACAAATAGTGTTCTAGATATAGAAAGGCTTCTGCCCTCAAGTCGATTGAGTACCAAGAAACCCACTACATGCACTTCAGTGTTCAAGTTGAACAAGAGCACTAAAATTCTTTCTTCATTTATGAAATAGTGAGCAATAATTTGAGGATGAAATTCCTTTTGCATCAGTAACAAAAAATACATTGTCTCTATCCCATCAGAGCAAAGGAAGAGTTTCTAGATAAAAATCTTTTATCTTTTTGGTTATAAAAGAATTTTGAGTGCCATTATCAGAAATAGTAGCTCCTGGAATTTCAAACAACTGTGTTTCAGACTTAGCTGTTATTTTAAATCACCACTGGACAAGGCACCAGGGAATGTGAAGTTACTGTCACAGGAAAATATATCCACCAAGTTATGTTGCATATAGGCAAGAAGTATTTCCTATCAGACCTGTAAGCTATAGATTTGTTTTTGCCTGAATTAGTTACATGGTTTCTTCATATTTTTCTCTATGATTTGCTGTTTAAACCTGCCAAGAAATAATTTCTGCATCGCATTCCATTCAACAGCAACAAAAATTGTGAAGACAGTGGTACCCAGAAAAGAAATGGGATAGTTTATTTTGGAAAATATTCCTTTTTATATGTATGGCCACCTATCTATTATCCTGCCATAGTATTCCAGGCTAACTCAAATTTAAATTAAAAAATTGTTAAAAGCATTTTACCTTCACTTTTATTAAAAGCTAATATGGCTGTTCTAACCTGTCAATATAATAGAAATGATGATCAAGTATGTAAGCCAGACTTCCATATTACATATATCAAATACAGGCAATGGCCAATGCTTGACACTGGATAGGGATTAATAAAATTTTGAAATATACAAGGCAAATTTATCTCATAAAAATGAGACAAATATGAAGAGCAGAGAAAATGAAATATTAGCCCCAAGATTAAAAGTTAATGAAATGGAAAAGCTATACATATTTACCAGATAAACATTATAAAAGAAAAATACATGTTTTTAAAGAGAAAAGATTTACATGATAGACACCTTCTGGTTACACTGATCTAAAAGAGAAAGAGAAAAAAGTAAATAGTATTTATTATAAAATTGGTTAAGTATGAAAAATATAAATACAAATGTATACATGATAGTAAAAGGGCAAATTTCCAAAATGCTACAAAAATAAACACTAAAACTATTAATCAAAAGGGTCACAATGCCATCTGTTCCTGTTGCCCTCCACAGAACCATGATGTTCTAGACACTGAACAGCAGCTTTGAGGATGACCCCTTCTTTGTTGATTCTTTTCTTGAACACCAAGAAAGTATGTGTAACATCATGAGAAGTTTCTCTGAACCTCTTGGAAGAGACTTGCTCAGTATCTCTGATCCTAGAGGAAGAACCCATAATCGTAGAGAACATGATGATGGTGAAGATTCCTTAACTCATGAAAGTGTCAGCCATTTTCAGACAATAGGTCAGATGATGGTAAATATGAGAAATGGTACACAGGAGTTACAAAGAAATTTTGGCCAACTTTTTTTTTTCAACTTTTATTAGATATGTTCTTCATTTACATTTCAAGTGTTATCCAGAAAGTTCCCTATATCCTCCCCCCTCCCAGCCCTGCTCCCCTACCCACCAACTACCACATCTTGGCCCTGGCATTCGGCTGTACTGGGGCATATAAAGTCTGCATGACCAAGGGGCCTCTCTTCCCAAAGATGGCCAACTAGGCCATCCTCTTCTATATATGCAGCTAGAGACATGAGCTCAGGGGATACTAGTTAGTTCATGTTATTCTTCCACCTATAGGGTTGAAGACCCCTTCAGCTCCTTGGGTACTTTCTCTAGCTACTTCTTCCTTGGGAATCCTGTGTTCCATCTAAAAGCTGACCGTGAGCTTCCACCTCCATGTTTGCCAGGGATTGGTATATTTTCCCCCGAGACCGCTATATCCGGGCCCTTTCAGCACCATCTTGCTGTTTGGCCAACTTTTAATGGATCCAATTGGCATGCATTTTGTTCTTCCTCTGTTATAACCTTTTCCAAAGTAGGAGATGAACCACCAAATGTTTTCCAAGCCTCTACTCACACCCTAGGACTCCAGGAGGAGGAAAAGAAATCAGAAAAATAATGAGAGATTCCGAGAGCAGACTAGAAAGAATGGCTGTTGGTCATTATATCCATGATCAAGCTTCTGTCATTAGAAAGTCAAAGAACAAGAAGACTGGAGATAAAAAGGTCAACCAAGAGTTCATCAATATGAATGAAAGTGATGCTCGTGTTTTTGATGATGAGTGGCAAAATGAAGTTTTGAAGTACAAGCTTATTGGATGATTAGGAAACACTGGAATGTGAAGCATGGGTCATGAGCATCCAGGTTGACAGGAACTCAAAAGGAGAGAAAATTCATCAAAATTCAGCCATTGAGAGTGGGAAGATCAAACATTTTTGTCGACAAACTCAATGTCAAAGGATCACCTGTGAAAATCACCAAAAAAAAAAAAAAAGTCAAGCATTTCATTTGTTTAGTTGGTGATTTTAACAAAATCATGGCATGGTGCTAGAAAATAAACAAAAGACCAATCTCCTCTTGTTAAATCAATGCTATCCTTTAAACATTCTTCCAAATCTGAATGTTCTTGTAAGTTTTAGCTTTACATTGTTCATACTTTAGGAATAAAATTTTGATGTTCAAAAAAAGGGTGACAATAAAAACAAATATAACAAGAATAAAAATTACATCATAAGGACATAGATATTGCTCAGTGGTTAAAAGTACTTATCACTCAAATAAGTTCAGTGCCCATTGCCTATTATTAGGTATCTTTTTTTTTTTTTAGATTTATTTTATTTATTATACGTAAGTACACTGTAGCTGTCCTCAGGCACTCCAGAAGAGGGCGCCAGATCTCACTAAGGATGGTTGTGAGCCACCATGTGGTTGCTGGGATCTGAACTCATCACCTTCGGAAGAGCAGTCGGGTGCTCTTACCCGCTGAGCCATCCCACCAGCCCCTATTAGGTATCTTGAAACTGCCTCTGCTCTAGTTTCAGGAGATCTGACACTTTTTGGAAGGTGTTAATACAACATAAACTGTTTTGCTAAAGAAAACATACACTTCTGGCACAGGACTTAGAGGAATCCAGCTGGAACTAACCTGGAATTCTCCCTGCTGAGGACTCCTATTGCAGCCAAAAGTGCTATGCAAGCTTCCAAGGAAGAGTAGGAATTAGTAGTCATTCACTCTTTCTTTCTTTCTTTCTTTCTTTCTTTCTTTCTTTCTTTCTTTCTTTCTTTCTTTCTTTCTTTCTTTCTTTCTTTTCTTTGTTTTTCTCCACAGGGTTTCTCTGGACCTGTCCTCAACAGGCTGTCCTGGACCTCACTCTGTAGACCATGCTTTTAACACCACTATCCAGATGCAATCCCTAGTCATATCCAACCGTAAGGTACATGAACCACAACAACAGCATGACAAGATATCCCCAAGAGTGTAATAACAGTACTTTTATCTTTGGAGTAACAAATAGCTGTCTATTTGGGCATTAAGATCTGTTTAGTGGGAGGAAAATCACACCTGGCACAATATCACAGAACTACCTGTGGCAGATGAGGTCATAGTTCTTAAAGGAGAACCTATCACTGCCATTTTAAACTAGCTTTATTTCTAACTGCATGCTGAATACATCTCCTCATTCCCAACAATAAGTATAACTCTCACCCCTCATTAAATAAGCTTCTTTGTTCAGCAAAAGGAGAACATTTTAGAAACCTACAATTAGTGAAAATATAGAAGACAACGGATTGTGGGGTATTTATCTTAGTGGATACATCTACTATACAGCCCTCCTTGTATGGTTCAGGGTACATCTCAGAAATGGGGAGGAAAGATTATATGTGTAGGAGGACCCGAACACCTGCCACTACTGAATATCTTCTAGACATGAAAGAGAAGTTGCACCTATGAAATCCTCAGTCATTTTAGCATATTTATTTAAGATATTTAACATACCAGCTTAATATATAATCAAACAGCATGGTGCCTACCTTTCAAAACGCAGGTATAATTATCAGTATCAAAAATGAATTCTTAAATTGTTTTGATACTTATATAGCTGATTTACATTATTATATTTGTTGCTGTTAAAATCTTAAGTATTTATTCCTGTTGAAAAACCAAATTTTACTCATATTTTTTAAAATTACTGTTGAACTGAAAAACATTCAGAAATAAGAGTTACAAATCTGCTACTGAATTAGAATCCAGGCATCAGTGATTGAAAGAGAAAAGACACTACTCCAAACTGAAGATAAAATAATCGTTAATATCAAATAACAAATAGTTAAAACCACATTTGTAGAAAGTGAAGTAGAGAAGGAAAAAAAGAAAACGAATACTTATGTTTAATTTATAAAAGCGTATAACACATGAATGCCAGGAAAATACAGGTAATGTGAGACACACACATTCAAAAATAAGCAACAGCCCTCAGGGTATACTGAACACTGGACTCTAGTAATAGGCAATCAATTTTCTGTTTCACACATGAGAAACTGTGTTTTAACCAGTTGTTTTTATAATGTACAAACAGCATTTGATAACAATACAATATTAATAGAAATTAAAAGACAAATCATATACCAAACAAACAACTCTTACACTTTTACATAGAAATTTAAAACTCTCCCAGTAAGCAAATCTAGATTAAAAGAATTAAACCCATAAAAAATTCTATGTCTGAAAACGAGTATTAGTGAAAACACTACTTATGAAAACTCATGAGATTCATGAGACAGGAATTTATAGGCACAAACATCCGTATCATTAAAAATAAAGGAAATAAAATAATGAATTACATTTCTAGCTGCTAAAAGAACAAAAGAAAGAAAGAAAGAAAGAAAGAAAGAAAGAAAGAAAGAAAGAAAGAAAGAAAGAAAGGAAGGAAGAATAATCGAGAAAATCCAAAGAAAGCAAAATTAAGAAATATTAGTGTGTGCATACCCTAGACAAATGAAATGAATATATTGTAGTATATTTGCATTCCCATAAGTATTGCAGCAATGAATGTACATACCAGAACTTTATACAGCCCTTACAAAAGAAAGCACTGGAACAGGATATATTAAGTGAAATGAGTCACACACATAAATTTGAATACTGAATAGACTTACTCACATGTGGGAGCTACAAAATGATTCTTTCATAGAAGGAAGAGTAGTCACTAGAAGCTACAAAATAGGGCGAGGTTATAGAAAATTTTAAATAACTACACAGCTAGAAAAGAGGAGTAAGTTTCTGTGTTTTATATCACAGTGGGGTGAAAACATTTTATAGCACATCACATGCTTTACAAGGAAACAGAAGCAAGCATTTGGAAGGATCCCAACACACATGTGAAAGCACATGAGCATGCATGTTCATGCCAATACATACAAACTAAAACTATTGCCCTAAACTTGTCATCATCATACAATGCAAGCACATATTGAATAATCACACTTTCTGTCACAAATATGTGATATTCACATGTCCATTGAAGATTTCAAAAGGACTGAAGTGGGTTGGTGAGCAGGGAGAGGGAGGATGGGATAGTGGGTTTTCAGAGGGGAAACTAGGAAAGGGAATAACATTGAAATGTAAATAAAGAAAATATCTAATAAAAATAAAATAGAAAAAAGAACAATTAAATAATGCAGAAAATAAATAAATAAATAAATAAAAGCATCTAGCTCAGAGGGATTCACAGAGCAGTTTCACATCATCTTTACAGACTGTATAGTTCTAATAAGACACTCTTTTAAGAAGAAGGAAATTTGCCATATTGTTTTCAGAAGCAAGAATATGACTAGTCTCATAAAAATCATCAGACCAATATCAGTTATGAATAACAATACAACAAAACTCAGTAAATCATGAATGGTGTTAAAACTTATACTGTATTTTTAGAAGTCATGTATTATGATACGATAGTCTGCTGTTGGTTCTACATTTTTCAATGTGTTTGTGTTATGTCATTAAGGGAGCTCAAGCATTCAGCTTGCTCTCAGAGATTTACCTATAGTTAATTTGTTTTTTCAATATTGACTGCTTGGAGGTCCAAATCTTTCAAATTTCACTTGACTCTGGAACCCACCAATCATACACAGATAGCTCTAGATGTTAACCTTGGTTTCAGGTTTCCATGGTAAGTTTGGAAATCATATAAATAAACTTACTTGGACCCATACCATTCTTATTACTGCTCTGTACAAACTACATATAAAATTAAGCAAAATGATATAAAGTGAAGCTACCTAATAGTAACTGTTTATTTGTATGGCTAACTGGTTTATGATTATGAAGTAATCATAGCAAATGTTTTTGAGCTAGCTGACCGACAGAGAGAACACCAGACAGGATAGTGGGCAGTCTTTATCCCTGGGTTTGAAGAATGTTCATTTCTTTTCATTGCCTTCTAAAGTGCCCTGTAGTCCTCTTAAATTCTCTTAGATCTGTTTTACCCTTCAAAGTAGCCCTCCCTCAGCTTCAGGGTCTCTTCATTTCTGATGACTACAAAGGTTTCTTGGGCTCTGATATCATTTTTGCTTGAAATTATTCTTTCATATGGACACTTTCTTCTCCAGGGTGCTCTTACCTAATTACTAATTTGAAAACAGCAGCAGCAGCAGCAGCAGCAACAACACAAAATCAAACACACACACACACACACACACACACACAAACACACACACACACACACACAAATAAGCAATGACAACAAAACTCAAAACCTAGACTTCTTGCTCCTAGACAGCCTTTGAGGAATAACATACTTGCCAGAGGTCCCTCTTTGCAATTAACTGTTCTTTCATAGGACTTTGCCCAAAATTTTCCATTTGTGCTCTGACTTGTTCCATCACAACCCATGCTTGTTTCTCTCCATTCTTAACCTCAGAAGTACTTCTTGGACAAATCTTTTGCACAACCATTGTTATCTTGTAGGTTACTGATAGAAATACACAGACATTTCTTTATAGGCTCATTCAAAAAGGAAACAATGGCAATTTCCTTTAACAGCCAGGTGTGAGGCAGAAAAAGTCACTGGGTCACAGTGCCCATCAAAACAGATTAATCTCAGTATGGTATCAACCTTTCTGCACGTAAATAGATCTAAGCATGGAACAAATGGAAAATATACTAGGTTTTATCAAAGATAAGAGCAGGAAGAAAAAGAAAGTGAGTATGTACAGAAAGAGCTTATTAATAATGTCTTTTTGAGTAGGAAAGAGAGAATAATAAAATCATTTTCATTCCCTCCAGACTTCCCTTTAACTCTCCTATCACTTCATTGCAGGAGAGGCATCTTTTTTAGTGTTTCTATGGTTCAAAACTGAGGAGCAAAATGGAGAAATAAATCAACACTTTATAAAAACTTTTAAAATACTGAAGATCAGCCAAAAGAAGAAGATTTGGCATTATATTTAAATAATATATGAGATGAGAATTTACAACTAAACTCTGAGGCTGTAGAAACAAACAGTAAATTCTAAGTCCACAACAGGGAAAGAGGCACTCAAGTATGGAAGACAAAAGTGAACAATTACTGAGGAGAGACAGAATATCAGAAGGATGAGTATGGCATATGACCTAATCAGTGTAGAAGCATTATTAGCACAAGAAATAACTGTCTTGTTCATGACTGCAGCACTGAAAGCTACCTGTGCATATCTGTTAAACAGATTATCATTAGCCTTAGCCTTGACATATTTATTTACAAAAGATATGTATCCTATAATTTGGCATCTAGCAAGTACTAAAATGTGCACATTAAATGAAATTTAATAGAAGAATTAGGACACATGCCCTTTAAAGCATTATTATAAACACTGGAGACATTGATCGGTGGTTACAAGACCTAGCTGCTTTTTCAGAATACCCAAGTCTGATACCTAGAACTTTCTTGGCAGCTCACAACTATCTGTAACTCCAGTCCCAAGGTATCTAGCATCCTCTTCTGGCCTCTGCTGACACTTCCCACTCTTAGTGTCCAAGCATTCTACAGGTAATTAAATTTTAAATAGTCATTTTAAAAGTCATCTGAGATTTCACAACTGAGGAATTTCAAATGGGTGAGAAGCACCTAAAGAAATGTTCAAAGTCCTTAGTGATGAGAGAAATGCAAATCAAAACGACTCTGAGATTCCACCTTACACCAATCAGAATGGCTAAGATCCAAACCACAGGTGACAGACAACACATGTTGGAGAGGATGTGGAGAAAGAGGAACACTCCTTCATTGCTTGAAAGCTGGTACAACTCTGGAAATTAATCTGGAGTTTCCTGAGAAAACTGGGAATTGATCTACCTGAAGACCCAGCAATAACACTCTTGGGAATATAGCCAAAAGATGCCCCACCATGCCATAAGGGCACATGTTCCACTATATTCGTAGCAGTCCTATTTGTGATAGCCAGAAGCTATAAACAACCCAGGGGTCCCACAACAGTAGAATGGATACAGAAAAATATTGTTCATTTATACAATGCATTGCTACTCAGCTATTAAGAACAAGGACATCCTGAGTTTTGCAGGCAAATGGATGGAAGTAGAAAATAACATCCTAAGTGAGGTAACTCAAACCCCAAATGACATGCATGGGATGTACTCACTATTAAGTGGATGTTAGCAAAACAAACAAACAAACAAACAAAAAACAGAAAAAAAAGCACACAGAATACACAAGATACATTACACAGAATTCAAAAGGCTCAACAAGCTGAAGTGCTCAAGTGAGGACTCCTCAGTCCCATCTGGGAGAGAGAGGAAAGCAATCATAAGTGGGGAAGGAGGGAGGGACTTGAGAGGGAAAATGGGTGGAGTGGAGAACCTGAGCTGGTATAGGGTGAGGGAAAAGGACTGAAGACTTGAGGGACAGCAGAAAGAATCTAACAGGCAATCTCATGAGATAAGAGGTTGGAGGCACCCTCCAGAAAGCACCAGAAGCCTGGGAGGTGAGGGACTCTCATGACTCAAAGGGAGAAAACTGAGATGAAATGCCCAACAGTAGGGAGAAGGAACTTATAGAGCCCACCTCTAGCAAGAAGACAGGGCATCAAATGAGGGGGAGGCGGGATATCCCACAGTCACAGCTCTGACCCATAATTGTTCCTGTATGAAAGAATTACAAGGATGGAAATGGAGAGGATCCTGAGGAAAAGAAGGTCCAGAGACAGGCCCAAAGTGGGATCCATCTCAAGGGGCGGTCCCAAGGCCTGACACTATCACTTAGGCTATGGAGTGCTCACAAAAAGGGACCTAACATGGCCACACTCTGGAAGACCCAACAAGCAGCTGAAAGAGACAAATGCAGATATTTGCACACAACCAACGGGCAAAAGCAGCTGACCCCTGTGGATGAATTAGGGAAGTCTGAAAGAAGCTAAGGAGAAGGGTGATTCTGTAGGAGGACCAGCAGTCTCAATTAATTGGACCCCTCAGACCTCTCAGACACTGGACCACCAAACAGAAGGCATACACCAGCTGATATGAGGCCCCCAACACACATACAGAAGAGGACTTCCAGGTATGTGTTCATTCAGAGAGGATGCACTTAACCATCAAGAGACCCGAGGAGTTTAGAGGTCAGGTGGGGAGGTAGTGGATATATGGATACACGGGATGGGGTGGGAAGGAGGTGTGGGATGTGGAGCACACAGGGTGGAATAAAACATGGAATGTAAAATACCAAACGGAGACATTAGCAGCAAAAAAAAAAAAAAAAATCAACTATTGTTTCAAGTTAAGAATATGTGAAAACAGGCAGTGGTGGTGCATGCCTTTAATCTCAGCACTTGGGAGGCAGAGGCACATGGATTTCTGAGTTTAAGACCAGCCTGATCTACAGAGTGAGTTCTGGGACATCCTGAACTGCACAAAGAAACCCTGTCTTGAAAAACCAAATGTGTGTGTGTGTGTGTGTGTGTGTGTGTGTAAAACACATGTTTCAAATCATTATTGTCATGAAAAATTTGAGACCTGTGGGTTTGGCAAAATATAAAACATTGTCTTTCTCAAAAAACCAACATCAAGTCTTAGATCTTAACAAAATGCACTATTGACCTAGATCTTCTACTTTACCATGGCTAATTAACAATAAATATTATTGTCACCTACATTGGATCTAAACCAGGGGACATTTTAAAGACAAAAATTATAGAGTTAATATAATTCCATAGGTAACTGCTAAGTGGAATAGGCTAATTAAATTATGACAAAGAAGTAGACTGCAGAGGCAGATATTTATGTGTTAATTTTGCTTATACACCTCTAACATATTGAGAAGTGGAGACACATTTAGGCATTAAACAACATTACATAATAGTATTAGGAGTGAACTGTACTTCATGCATTTCTGTCTGAGTCTCTGTGTTCTATTATCTGCTCACTATTTTCCCCAGTCAGACTGAATAGCTAAGTTCTCTTTTCACACGTTTGATGTGTTTCATTCGATATACACACTCTGAAATAATAGGGCACATGACCTAATCAAAAGAGATTAGCACTCTATTTGCTAATGCACAGAATAGTAGCAATTTCTTCACCTATATAATGTGATATGATTCTAATAAATAAAATTCAATCTCAGTGGATATCTACTCAAGTCAAGTGAGGCATATTAGAAAGACAAAATTATGTTTGTTATTACTATTAAAATAAATTTAGGCCCAAAGAGATGATTAAATGTGCCAGGAAGTTTTCATGAACCCCAAAAGACCACCAAGGACCCATTAGGTTCTCCTTATTCAAGATAGGGTTTGGGCTATCCTCCAACCTAACCCTGACACAGCAGGACAGGAAAGGAAGGCAGAGCATCCTCAAATTCTCAGCAAGCCAAGTTTTTATAGAAAAGTAGCAGTGAGTGAAGAAGGGGGTGTCCAGTCTGTCAAGTATCTAATAGAATGACTATAAGCTGACATGTGACTCAGGACTCTGAAGCAAGACCATATACAATCTTGAACCATCTCAAAGTACATCTGAAGCATTCACACTAAACTTTGATTAGCTGTCTCTAGGAAGTAGCTAGGGAATAACTCTGGAGTATGGGCCCAGGTCCTTTCTGGTACTTGGGTACAACTTGGGTTCTGCCTTAGGTCAAGGGTTTTTTTTTGTTTGTTTGGTTGGTTGGTTTGGTTTGTTTGTTTGTTTGTTTGTTTTTTGTTTTGTTTTTAATTGGATGGAGGCCAGTCTCAAGATAGAATTGGTTTGGCCTCTCAATTTAATGGTTAACTGCACATGCTGTTGTTTCAAAGTTCCCAGGTTTACTTCTCAGCATCCACACATTGTCCCATAAGAATCAGCAACATTGGTTCCAGGTGATCTGACACCGTTTTAAGACCTCCACAGGTACTGGGCACCAGACACCTAGCATAGTACACATACACACATGCAGACAAAACACTGATACACATGGAATAAAATATGGAAATCTGAAATGAATTTTAAGCAATATCTTAAAGATTCACATGAACCACTTCACATCAACCTTGAGACATAGCTCTTAATGTCATTGTATGGCTGAAAATACCCTGAAAGCTCTCAAAAAGGAAAGGACAGCTTTGTAAATTTCCAGATTTTTAGAATTCTGCTCAAGGACAGACATCTTAAAAATGCTAGACTTATTTATAAAAAGGTGTTGTATAACAGGTTTATTTATTTTTAAAAGCCATATTATTAAATTTCTCTTGCTTTTAAATAGTCAACATTGCCTTTTCCTGTTTCATAAAAACTTAAAAACAGATCTAATTAATTCTTTCTTCAAGTGTTCTATTAATACAATTGACTTCTTTTAGAGAATGCAATTTTTGGTACTGGCTTTCTGCCAGCAATAAGAAATTTTAACACAAAAATAATTAGAAGGCGAATATTAAATTATATATCCAGGGGACTCCTGAAGGTGAGATACACCACAAAACCTAACTGACTATTATGTACAGTTGAGAGGGGATTTTTTGTTTGTTTGTTTTGTTTTGTTTTGTTTTGTTGTGATTGACTTTTGTTTGTTTGTTTCAAAAAACAATAAAGCAGTTGATCCTCCTCAGCCTTGAAAAGTAGTGCTACAAGAAGCAAGGAAATGAATGATAGGTGGGTATACATGTTTCAGCGTTTAGGCACAGTCAACCAACCACATACATTCCTTCAATCAAGTTTGGATTGAAATTTCTGTTTTAATCCTGGTGTGACGCTGCATGTCTATAATACCAGTACATGGGAGTTGGCAGCGTTTTTTAATCACTTAATGTGGGTGCTTGGAACTGAAATCAGACCCTCTTCTAGACAATTTAAATAACGTAATCTAACTCTCAGAGTCATCACTTCATGGAAAACTAAGTGTAAGTGCTGCTACATTAATTATTCTTTTAAAAGTTATCAATTGATTTAAAAGGAATAGAATAACAATGAGAAACATCCATTCCCCCCCCAAAAAGCACAAAACAAACAAATGGGAGTAGCAATAAAACATTTAAGTAATATAAAAATGTAAGGAGGGGCTGGATTAGCAGTTAAGAACAATTGCTGATCTTTTAGAGGATCCAAGTTTGATTCCCAGCATACATGGTCACACACAATTGTCTTCAATAGTCTCAGCAGGTATGATTTTATCATTTTTCTCTTGGTCTCCACAGGCCCAGGCACACACATAGTGCAGACATACATGCAAGCAATACACTAATATGCATAAAATAAAATGTAATTCTAAAATTAAATATGTGTATATATATGTATATATATATATATATATATATATATATATATATATATATATATATATATATAATTATATATGCTAAGGCTGGATAAGATAGCTCACAGTTGAGTCTTTTTTAAAGTAACACTAGAAGAAATAGGTGTTTCAGATTATTGGAAGGCATATGCATACAGAGTGTTCATTCTAAAAACATCAGAAATATTTTTGGAGCCCTTGTATAGAAAATCTTTAACCGTGCTGTTGTACGCTATCATATATGAACATTTACAGCTGAATATGATCATACCAAGATTTGTCTGCATCTTTAGGATTGAATTATCTCTTCGAGTTGTGTAGATAATCTGCAAGTCCTGAGACAAGGTTAAATACCCTAGCTCACAGAGGCAGTTAATAACACAAACTTAGTTCACATGGCATGCATCAAACAATGACCACAGCAGCAATTCAGTATTGATAGAACAGGAAATGATAGTTATCGGTTCCTTTGTGGATAATGTGACATTTGAACCACTTAGGAACAATCAGTATATTAGTTTCCAAAAATTGAAATTCTACCATATCTCTTTTATCAAATGAGACAATTGTTTTTCATAAAATTTTTTATACTCTTTCTCTCTGAGTGGCGTTTGAGAAAAAAAAAATGGTGATTTTAATGTGTGCGCTGTAAGAAACAGTAAGCTATTTTTCTCATTATTTTTATTAGATATTTTCATTATTTACATTTCAAATCTTATCCCCTTTCCTGGTTTCCCTTCTGAAAATCCCCTATTCCCTCCCCCTGCTCACCAACCAACCCACTCCTGCTTCCTGGCCCTGGCATGCCCATGCACTGGGGCACAGTGCCTTCACAGGACCAAGGGACTCTCCTCCCACTGAAAACCTGTGAGGGCATTTCCTGTTACATATGTCACTGAAACCATGAGTTCTACCTTGTGTACTCTTTGGTTGGTGGTTTAATCCCTGGGAGTTCTGGGGGTACTGGTTATTTCATAATGTTGTTCCTCCTATGGGGATGCAAACCCCTTTAGTTTCTTGAGTCCTTTCTCCTCCTCCTTCATTGGAGACCCTGTGCTCAGTCGAATGGTAGGCTGTGAGCATCCACCTCTGTATTTGTCAGACATTGGTAGAGAGTCTCAGGAGACAGCTATAACAGGCTTTTGTCAGCAAGCAATTGTTGACATCCACAATAGTGTCTGGGTTTGGTGACTGTACATGGGACAGTCTCTGGATGGTCATTCCTTCAGTCTCTGCCCCACACTTTGTCTGTAACTCCTTCCATGGGTAATTTGTTCTAACTTTTAAGAAGGACTGAAGTATCCACACATTGGTCTTCCTTCTTCTTGAGCTTAATGTAGTTTGTGAATTGTATCTTGGGTATTCTGTGCTTCTGGGGTAATATCCACTTATCAGTGAGTACATATCAAATATATTTGTGTGTGTGTGTGTGTGTGTGTGTGTGTGTGTGTGTGTGATTGGGTTAACTAGGTTAGGATGATATCCTCCATATCCATCCATTTGTCTAAGAATTTCATGAATTCATTGTTTTTAATAGTTGAATAGTACTCCATTGTGTAAATGTACCACATTTTCTGAGGGACATCTGGGTTCTTTCCAGCTTCTGGATATTATAAATCAGGCTACTATTAACATAGTGGAGCTTGTGTCCTTATTTTTTGTTTCTTTTGTTTTGGGGAAAAATTTATTGACTAAACTTTTAGAACATTCTATTAACCTCTACACTTCTGATGAGTTTACATGTCTCTAAAAGGCCCATTTTCAAGCCATGGTTCTCAGAATGCATTTTCTGAACGTGAAGAGAGCTTTATGAGGTGGAGGCTAAAAAAAGATGTTCAAGTCATTGGGAGTTACCCTTGAAAGGGATAATCAATTGGGCAAATTTGGTTATCTCTATGTTAGTGCTAGTGACATAGAGCTCAGTAGCCCAGTCTTCAAACTTTTGTCATGTCATGGGCCAACACTTTTTTTTTTTATTAAAGGCTTTCTTCATTTACATTTCAAATGTTACCTCCTTTCCTAGTTTCCTCTCTGAAAATCCTCTATATCCTCCCCCTAACCGGTTCTCTAACCCACCCACTCCCACTTCCTGGACCTGGCATTCCCCTATACTGAGGCATAGAATCTTTGCAAGACAAAGGGAATTTTCTACAATTGATGGCCTATTAAGCCATCCTCTGCTACATATGCAGCTAAAGACATGAGCTCTGTGGTTATTGGTTAATTTATCTTGTTGTTCCTCCTATAGGGCTACAGACCCCTTCAGCTCCTTGGGTACTTACTCTAGCTTCTTCATTGGGGACCTTGTGTTCCATCCAATAGATGACTGTAAGCATCCACTTCTGTATTTGCCAGGCATTGGCATAGTCTCACAGGAAACAGCTATATCAGGATACAGGTCAGCGAAATCTTGTTGGTATATACAACAGTGTCTGGGTTTGGTGATTGTTTATAAGATAGATCCCTGGGTCAGGCAGTCTCTGGATGGTCATTCCTTTAGCCTCAGCTCTGAACTTTGTCTCTGTAACTCCATCTTTGGGTATTTTGTTCCCCCTTGGAAAAAGGAATGAAGTATCAACACTTTGATCTTACTTCTACATGAGTTTCATGAGTTTTGCAAATTGTATCTTGGGTATTCTAAGTTTCTGGGCTAATATCCACTTATCGGTGAGTGAATATCAAGTGATTTCTTTTGTGATTGGGTTACCTCACTCTGGATGATATCCAGGTCCATCCATTTGCCTAAGAATTTCATAAATTCACTGTTTTTAATAGCTGAGTAGTATTCCATTATGTAAATGTACCACATTTTCTGCATCCATTCCTCTTTTTGAGGAAAATCTGGGTTCTTTCCAGCTTCTGGCTATTATAAATAAGGCTTCTATAAACATAGTGGAGCATGTGTACTTATTACCAGGTGGAACATCTGGGTATATGCTCAGAAGTGGTATTGCTGGATTTTCCGGTAGTATTTTGTCCAATTTTCTGAGACACCACCAAACTGATTTTGAAAGTGGTTGTACCAGCTTGAAATCCCACCAAAAATGGAGGAGTGTTCCTCTTTCTCTACATTCACACCAGCATCTGCTGTCACCTGAATTTTTGATCTTAGCCATTCCAACTGGTGTAAGGTGGAATCTCAGGTTAGTTTTGACTTGCATTTACATGATGATTAAGCATGTTGCACATTTTTTCAGGTGCTTCTCAGGCATTCAGTATTAATCAGTTGAAAATTGTTTGTTTAGCTCTGTACAGCATTTTTTAATATGGTTATGTGTTTTTCTGGAATCTATCTTCTTGAGTTCTTTACATATATTGGATATTAGTCCCCTATTGGATTTAGGATTGGTAAAGATCTTTTCCCAATCTGTTGGTGGCCTTTTTGCCTTGTTGAAGTGTTCTTTGACTTACAGAATCTTTGCAATTTTGTGAAGTCACATTTGTCAATTCTTCATCTTACGGCACAAGCCATTGTTGTTCTGTTCAGTAATTTTTACCCTGTGCCCATATCTTTGAAGCTCTTCCCCCACTTTCTCCTCTAAAAGTTTCAATGTCTATGCTCTTATGAGGAGTTCCTTGATCCACTTAGAATTGAGCTTGGTACAAGTAGATAAGAATGGATCAATTCACATTCTTCTACATCATATGTGCCAGTTGAGCTAGCACTATATGCAAAGCACATTTCAACAAGGCAAACAGGCCACCAACAGATTGGGAAAAGATCTTTACCAATCCTAAATCCAATAGGGGACTAATATCCAATATATGTAAAGAACTCAAGAAGATAGATTCCAGAAAACCATATAAGCATATTAAAAAATGGGGTACAGAGCTAAACAAAGACTAAAATGCTGTCTTTTTTTTTTTTTTTTCAAACTGGATGGTATTAGCTCCTTTGTCAAAGATCAAGGGACCATAGGTGTGTGGGTTCAATTCTGGGTCTTCAATTCTATTCCACTGATCTACATGTCTGCCACTGTACCAGTACCATGCAGTTTTTATCACAATTGCTCTGTAGTACAGCTTGAGGTTAGAGATGGTGATTCCACAACAGTTTCTTTTATTGTTGAAAATAGTTTTTGCTATCCTAAGGTTTTTCTTATTCTAGATGAATTTGCAAATTGCTCTTTCTGATTCTGTGAAGAATTGAGTTGGAATTTTGATGGAAATTGCATTGAATCTGTAGATTGCTTTCAGTAAGATAGCCATATTACTATATTAATCATGCCAATCCAAGAGCATTGGAGATCTTTCCAACTTCCAAGATCTTCTTTGATTTCTTTTTTCAGAGACTTGAAGTTCTCATACAGATCTTTTACATCCTTAGTTAGAGTCAAACCAAGGTAGTTTATATTATTTGTGACAATTGTGAAGGGTGTTATTTTCCTAATTTCTTTTTCACACTGTTTATCCTTTATGTAGAGAAAGGCCACTGATTTATTTGAGTTAATTTTATATCCAGCTACTGCACTGAAGTTGTTTCTCAGGTATAGGAGTTCTCTGGTGGAGTTTTTAGTTTCATTGATCATCTGCATATGTAATATTTTGACATCTTCCTTTCCAACTTGTATCCTCTTGACCGCCTTTTGTTGTCTAATTGCTCTGGCTAAGATTTCAAGTACTATATTGAATAGGAAGGAAGGGAATGGACAGTCTTGTTTAGTTCCTGATTTTAGTGGGATTGCTTCAAATTTCTCTCCATTTAGTTTGATGTTGGCTACTGGTTTGCTTTATATTGCTATTAGTATTATTAGGTATGGGCCTTGAATTCCTGATCTTTCCAAGATTTTTATCATGAATGGGTGTTGGATTTTGTCAAATGCCTTCTCATCATCTAAAAAGATGATCATGTGGTTTTTTTTTTTTGTCTTTGAGCTTGTTTATATAGTAGATTACGTGGATGGATTTCTGTATTTAAATCATCCTTGCATCCCTGGGATGAAACCTACTTGATCATGATGGATGATCATTTTGATGTGTTCCATTTGTGAGAATTTCATTGAGTATTTTTCCATCTATATTCATAAGGAAAACTGGTCTGAAGTTTTCTTTCTTTGTTGGTTATTTGTTTGATTTAGGTATCAGAGTAATTGTGGCTTCATAGAAGGAATTGGGTAGAGTACCTTCTGTTTCTATTTTGTGAAATAATTTGAGGAGTATTGGAAGTAGGTCTTCTTTGAATGTCTGATAGAACTCTGTACTAAACCCATCTGGTCCTGGGATTTTTTATTTTTATTTTATTTTTATTTTTTTGGTCAGGAGACTATTGATGCTTCTATTTCTTTAGGGAATATGGGACTCTTTAGATCATTAATCTGATCCTGGTTTAAATTTGTTACCTGGTATCTATCTAGAAAATTTTCCATTAATCCAGGTTTTGCAGTTTTGTTGAGTATCAGCTTTAGTATTAGGATCCGATGATGCTTTAGATCTCCTCAGATTCTGTTGTTATGTCTCCCTTTTCATTTATGATTTTGTTAGTTAGGATACTGTCCCTGTGCCCTCTGGTTAATCTGGCTAAGGGTTTATCTATATTGTTGATTTTATTAAAAAACAAACAAACAAACAAACAAAAAACATCTCCTGGTTTGGTTGATTCTTTATATAGTTCTTTTTGTTTCTAGTTGGTTGACTTCAGCCCTGAGTTTGATTATTTCCTGCTGTCTACTCCTCTTGGGTGAATTTGCTTCCTTTTGTTCTAGAGCTTTTAGGTGTGCTGTCAAGATGCTTATGTATGCTTTCTCCAGTTTCTTTTTGGTTGCACTCATAGCTATGTGTTTTCCTCTGCTTTCATTGTGTTCCATAAGTTTTGGTATGTTGTGGCTGCATTTTCATTAAAGTCTAAAAAGTCTCTAATTCCTTCTTTATTTCTTCTTTGACAAAGTTAACATTGAGTAGATTGTTGTTAGGCTTCCATGTGTATGTTGGTTTTCTATTATTTACATTGATATTAAAGATCAGCCTTAGTCGTTGGTGATCTGATAGGATTCATGGGATTATTTCACCATTTATGTATCTGTTGAAGTCTGTTTTGTGACCAATTATATGATCAGTTTTGGAGAAGGTACCATGAGGTGGCTGAGAAGAATGTATATTCTTCTGTTTTAGCATAAAATGTGCTCTAGATATCTCCTAAATCCATTTGGTTCATAACTTCTGTTAGTTTCACTGTGTCCATTAGTTTCTGTTTCCAGGTTCTGTCCATTGATGAGAGCAGGGTATTGAAGTCTACCACTATTATTCTTGAGGTGCAATGTGTGCTTTGAGCTTTACTAGTTTCTTTATTAATGAAAGGGAATGACCTTGCATTTGGAGTGTAGATGTTTAGAATTGAGATTTAATCTTGGTAGATTTAACTGTTGATGTGTATGAAGTGCCCCTCCTTGGCTTTTTTTATACTTTTGGGTGAATGTCGATTTTTTGATATTAGAATGTCTACTCCAGCTTGGTTCTTTGAATCATTTGCTTGGAAAATCATTTTCTAGCCTTTTACTATGAGACAGTTTCTGTCTTTTCCCTGCGGTGGGTTTCCTGTACACAGCAAAATTTTGTTTCCTCTATATGTAGCCACTCTGTTATTCTATGTATTTATATTAGGGAATTGATTCAATTGATATTAAGAGATATTAAAAAAAGAAATTGTTGCTACCTATTCTTTTGTTGTTGGAGTTGAGATGCTCTTCTTGTGGATAACTTCTTTTAGGTTTGTTGAAGGATTACTTTCCTACTTTTTCTATGGTATTGTTTCACTCCTTGTCCTGGAGTCTTCCCTTTATTATTCTTTGAAGGGTTGGATTCTTAGAAAGATATTATATGAATTTGGTTTTGTCATGGAATACTTTGATTTCTCCATCTATGGTAATTGAGAGTTTTGCTGGGTATAGTAGCCTGGGTTAGCATTTGTGTTCTCTTAGGTTCTGTATAACACCTGTCCAGGATCTTCTGGCTTTCATAGACTTTGGTGAGAAGTCTGGTGTAATTCTAATAGCTCTGCCTTTATATGTTTCTTGACCATTATCCATTACTGCTTTTAATATTCTATCTTTATTTTAGGCATTTGTTGTTCTGATTATTATGTGTTGGGAAGAATTTCTTTTCTACTCCAGTCTATTTGGAGTTCTTTAGGATTCTTGTATGTTCATGGGCACCTCTCTCCCTTTAGGTTAGGGAAGTATTTTTCGATAATTTTGTTGAAGATATTTACTGGCCCTTTAACTTGAAAATCTTCATACTCATCTACACCTATTATCCTTAGGTTTGATCTTTTCATTTTGTCCTGGATTTCCTGGATGTTTTGAGTTAGGATCTTTTTGCATTTAGCATTTTCTTTGATTGTTGTGTCAATGTTTTCTATGGACTCTTCTGCACCTGCGGTTCTCTCCTCCATCTCTTGTATTCTGTTGCTGATGCTCATATCTATTGTTCCTGATTTCTTTCCTAGGATTTCTATCTCCAGAGTTGTCTCTCTTTGGATTTTCTTTATTGTTTCTACTTCTAATTTTAGATCTTAGAAGGTTTTGTTCTATTCCTTCACCTGTGTGGTTGTGTTTTCCTGTAATTCTTTAAGGAATTTTCGTGTTTCCTCTTTAATGGGTTTTACCTGTTTAGCTGTGTTCTCCTGTATTTCTTTAAAAGAGTTATTAATGTCCTTCTGAAAGACTTAGAAATTGTAAGGAATTTCTCTCTTTCTGACACTGGAAAGGCGATACCCCAAATCACTTATGAGAACCGGTCTTGATGCAAATTGCAAGAGGACTTTATTTATCAGCTAGCTGAGGACGAGTTCCTTTCACCCT